>OZ012540.1:38309357-38909357 GCA_963935595.1 Schoenobius gigantellus
GGGTTAAACAGAAAAATATATTGAACTATAACATTTTACAAATAACTATATAAGTAGACATAAATAAAACTCTCCATAGCAACCAAAATCATTGTCAACCAAAAAGTATTATCTTCTAGATATTGGTGACAGAATAAAGCCTCTGTTAACAGATATAGTGTTAAGGATATAGTGAGAATCGGGTCTTTGTTTTGATTGTTTTTTTCCGGTATACTGTGATGAACCCACAGACGTATAAACTTCGCTTTATACGACTGTGGATGAACCCATGTTTCGTCCATAGTAACAAAGCGATTTCTCTTCTTATCTCTTCATTTCTCTACTCGTACCGCGCTTAAATTCTGCTTTCCATTTTCGACGGTTGAATATAGCAGTGCAGAATACCCGAATATATACTGACCATATCATCATAGATGGCCTTTGGTGAAAAGCCCTTCTTATGGAGCCCACAGCACTATCAATTTGCTCCATTTTCAGAAATTATGGCGGATTGCTAAGAGTATTTAGTTATTTTTATTAATGAATTACACTAAATTCTAAATCTGAATACATACCACAACTAAAAAACAAGCTTTAAATGATTTCGAGATTTTTGATACCGACCCGTATTCTTTGCAGCCCATTATAAACCTAAGACGAAGAAAAATTTTAAGACGTGATGTCGGTTGCGAGACTGATTTACATGTTTGTTATTCTAGTGCGTTAGAAGGTCTAAAGAGTCCCTACTTTATTTGAATTTCAGTGCGGCATTAGGTCCATTGTGCCCCACCACTCAAGAAAACAAAAACGATTTTTTTTCGTGAAGGTTTACAGTACTGCTTATAGATTTATACCTAAGCAATTTACACCTGTTGAGTAATATGGTTCTAGGTTCACCCCGGTTTCGGGCTGTTATAACATTTTAAAAAATCAAGGGATATTTTATATATTTCACCGCACTGATTTGACTGACTTATGCTATATTAGGGATGGGACACGATTACTATATTGCCGGGTGTGACGTTTGCACAAAGAAGGTTGTATGGACATCGCACAAACGTTTTCTCACTGGACGAAATCAAAAAAAAAAAGAGGAGAGGAAGGGTTTTTCTAAATTTGCCGTAACAGCCGTTACATTTTAGTTTCTTTTCAGTTTTTTCTAAGGTATGAACTATTTTTCTCACCCGCTCATCTGCAATTGAGAAATTAGGGTATGAACTCTTTCAGAATTGGGTTGTTGAGTAAATTTTGCAATCTAAGTGAAGGCTATCGACTGGTAGATGGACTGCCATGGGAAGGTGACCAATAGGTACGCGTTTTTATTGGAACTGAATCGGTTTCGAGTTGGTGTTTGAACTGGACGAATTGAAGCATTCTTTAAATTACGAAAGGTGTTACCATTTGAGCTCATTTGAACCGAATCAGGCGAGTAACATAATTACGTATCAACTCGAGGTGCACTCTGATTTTGATGTATTCTATCATAATATTCGTATTTCGCCTTATGATGTTTTATGTTAAAAATGCTATCATCGCTATTAGAATCAAAACACGTCTTCGTTATTACCACACCGGTCTCATTCTTATTATTTATATATCAACTTAATTTGTACACTTTTTAATATCTTAATCCCTCAGCATAGTTTTATTCATCCGAGTCGAATTAAAAAATCTAGCTTCATTTTGGTCCTCCTTGATGGCGCATTCATTTTTCTTCAGAAATTCTTAAAAAACACACACTCAGTACACACACTGGTACACACTCAGTGCGGATGGGGCGTGGAAGGGGTCGAAGGTCTATTGGACCCCTTCCCGTATTGAAATGAAAAAAACATCATCCAGTGCGGGAGAGGTCTAATGTGCCCCCCATGTAAACTAAGTATGCCATATTATCAAAATTTAAGAGATATTAGAGATAGATTTATCTAGATCATTTATTTAGATTATTTAGAACAAAATTTAAGATATTTATGATTTATTTAGATCAAAATTTAAGAGATATTTTCGCTGCCGCATAGGGTTGCAGCCACGCATGGGGATTTTTGTGCCTTCTCTCGCAGTAAACGTGTTAGAAAATAAGTTATTTAACAGTTTGTAATGATTACGAAATAAGTTTGAATACTTTTTAACATACAACAGGGAAGCTATTGGCCTTCATCTCACCTGATGGTAAGTGACGATAAAGCCGAAGATGGAAACAAGCTTAACGTGAACTCCTCAACATCTGAGAAACTGGCTATGTTATCTCTAATTGTCAGAACACATAATAATATAATGCTATTGACATAGTTATTATGGCTACAAACTTAGGTAAGACGGTGGAAGCTAGTCAGGCGAGCTCGAATCAATCGAAGAATCGAAGTCGGACCTCCCGATCCACACCCGTTGGTCTCAATCAGTCTTTATCTCACCTTATGGTAGGTGACGATAAGGCCGAATATGGCAGTCACATTCGCGTGGACTATTCGACCACTGAGGAACTGACTACCTTACTTCTACTTAATTGTCGGAACACAATCACACATTGATATTATGACGACAAACTGGTGGGATATCGCCGATTAAACAAAAAAAAAATAAGTGAAAATTAATAATGTTGGGTACATAGAACAAGTATCTCGAATATAATACAAGTCGAATAGCAAGTCGTAACTATTATAAAGGCCTACACCCCGCAATGGGATAAAGAAGACTGTCTGGATGATGATAGATAGACAGATAAATTCTTTATTGCACTCATCACAATTCGAATACACTACAATAAGGTTCTTAATATTAATGAGGGCAAAGGCGGTCTTATCGCTAGAAGCGATCTCTTCAAGACAACCTTTGGTTTAGAAAGCTGACAAAAAAAAAGACTGCGCCAATAACAAAAACAAACTTATATATGAATACACATAAACAATAAAAAAAGAAATTAAAACAACAAAAAAATGACGTTGCAAGCAAGTACCCGCTACCGGCACAGACCTAAAAGATGTTGATGCAGCATATGTTTAAAAATACTCGTAGCTAGTGATTTGGATTTACGAATAACAGGCGGCAAATCATCCCATAAGCGAGAAGACTTGAGTGTAAATGAATCCCTGTAATAGCCTGATCGCGTAAATAGATGGTTTGGTACATTATTCGACTTGGACCGCAGTTTACAAAAATGATCCGATACCAGAAATTGGAAGTGCTCTTTTAAATAAGGAGGGGTGCGAGGATTGCTCCTGACGGCGAGGCTAACTGGCAGCCTCTCTAATTTTTTCTGTGTTCGTCATACTTACGTAGATCATAAACAAACCTATCACAGAGATTTTGTAGCATTTGGAGTTTGCTGAGCAGGTCCTCGTTGAGATCAATCAGACAGGCTTCAGCGTAGTCTAATATTGGGAGATGTAATGACTGTGCCAGTTGAACCTTGGTTTAAATGGGAAGCAAATGTTTTCCCCTTCGCAGAGATCCCAGAGCAACAAATAATTTTCGGCTAACTTCTGCAACATGAGAACAATCAAATAACACTCCCAAGTTTCTTAATGATATCACTACGCCATCGAAAACAAGTGGAGGTAAACGCTCACTGTACCTTGCTCTTCTGCAAGCAGAACAATATTCTTGTTGGAGATCAAAATGGTCAATAGGCAGGTTAAAACAAATGTAAATATTCATAACGAAATATTTTTATTTATTGATCAAATTATTATTTTAATATTTTTTTAGTTATTATACATTATTATACACTGTATATTCACATTTCAATACGATCTATTATAGTAGGTATTTTTGCAACATTCTACTGTATTGTTGTTTGCTTACATATTTATTTACAATATCTTCTCGAAGGCTGTTTAAAACCTTAGGTGGTATATATCGACATATTCTGGTTCTAAATAAACTGTAATACATTGGTAATTCATATTTTTTTTAAGTTTGTCAATTGTCTTAGTTTAACATTGCGTTTCTGTTTATGAAGTATGTTAACAATATCCTCCTTCATGACTGCCATTTTAAATTCGTTGTGTACTTATGTGGTTTAGTTACGTGATATTTGAAGAAATTTTATTTCAAGTGTGCTTATTCACAAGGAAGAACTCTTTGTCTTATCTAATGAAGTTTCCAGGAGATTGTTTCTAGGAAAACACTCGTTACTTCCCATGGAGAAGTTACAGCTTCGTTTTCTTATCACGACTAGCTTTACATCTTTTACAAATTACGCCCTACTAAAGGGAAAAGCAAAGTTCTCCTCTTTCGAAATTTTCATGATATGGATATAATTCGCTTGAGGAGTGATGCTGCGGGCTTAGATTGGTCAGATCTATCTGCTGATGTATCTGTTAATGAAAAGGTTCCCACCTTTGCTGCCCGTATATGTGGGCTTTTCGACAGTTCGTCGAAAAGCACCCTTTGCACCCGCTTCGTGTCACTGTTAGACACTTACCTGCACCATCGCTCACTGAACAACTTAAGAGCTTGATATTGAAGCTTGACAGAGCCAAGGCAAAATACAAAAGGGATAGAACTGAAAGCAACCTCCTCTCGTACAAGAAGTTGCGTAACGTTACACACGTTCGATCTTGTCGAGATTCGCTTAACGATGCTACTTCTGGACAAACATGGCGTGTGTTTGAAACGATTGGAGTGGGTGGCGAGCTGTCAGGTGATCTCTGTACTTCAGGATTTGATCTTGATGCTCTTAATCCTTATTTGTCTTCCCCACCCCGTCACGCTTGATGATGTCACAAAAAGCTCCACTTTCAGCTATCTCCGTTCTTTATCACTTGTTAAACACGAACTATTCCAATTTCTTCCCTTTATGGATTATGAGGTTCTCAAGAGCATCAAAACTATATCTACGATAGCCGTAGGAAGCGTCTCGATAAGTTTGTATATGTTGTTGTCCATTTTGGATATTGTGGTCTCCGTGATAACACACATATGAATTTCTCATACACTACAAATACTTTTCCGGAGACTTTTGAAAGCTTGATTTTAGTAATGCATTCAACTCCGTAAATTTTGTCATTTTGCTCAATATCCATAGGGTGGCGAACATACTGGACTCTGTCATCTTATGGTTTGAATCCTATTTGCGAGGACCTCGTCAGTGTGTGCTCGAGGTGGTGTGAATTGACTGCAGGTGTACATCAGGATGGTGTTCTGTGTCCACTGCTATTTTCAGTGTTCATCTACCAGAGCATTACCGTATAGAATTAATATGCTGACCATCTCTGGGCACATTTTCTCTGCCTCTGAGTTATCTTTGGCAGTGTGAGCTATGAATGAAAACCTTGAGGCGGTACGCATTTGGGCTGAATTTAATGGTTTCTTAGTGTCCCTCGAAAACACAATCTATTGTCATTGGTAATCATCGTCTGAGAGCAAATCCTGAGCAGTGTTTACCTTCTGTGACATATAATGGTGCAGTGATTCAATAATACAATAAAAAGTATATATTAAATGAAGCACCTAAACATTATTCTGGACGTGAACATGTAAAGTTAGTTGATATTATCTTACGGCAAATTGTGAAAGTCCTACCTTACCACCAACCAAACCCAGTAGCAAATAAATGTTTGCCAATAACAGAAATCTCAAAATCCGTTCGAACTAAATTATTCCAGGGGCTATGGATATTAAATAAAAATAATTTGCGCCCTGAATGTGAAGTCAACACACAATAAATAAAAACGTTACCTCCGCCTCCGCATATGCTCGACGCGGCAACCGTGACTGAAGTGTACTGACTTGTATTGTATCCTCAAATACCCTTTGCAGTGCCCTCTTCTGTGAGTGTGCGGATTCGACTGTTTGTACTAAGTTAGAGTTTCTAATAATTAGGTCTAATGTGGTTGAATTGGATCCATCACATTTACGAAAAGATTCTAATGTTCCACCTAAGTGGACGTTCAGGGAAGATTACCTTCAGGTAAATAGACGTTCGGGTAATTTGACTATTAGATAAGAAGGCGCTAAGTGAAACCAATGGCATGAACAGATTCATGCCATTCCATTCAGAAGCATATCCAGTATTTCGGTAATAGGATCTAACGGGCCGAAAAGGTTTTATCGATATACCGATAAGCCGACGAGTGAATTAATGTAAATATTAGGTACTCTATTATAATGCATAAAAACAGATACTGATGTGTAAATATTCGTATTGCAAAAAAAGGTACAAATGTAATTACATATCATCTTTGTCTCCATTAAGCCTGAACTAGGTCAAAGGATAACAAGCGCAAGCTGCCTGTGTCAAAGGTAGTTTATTTCACAGAGTGAAAGTGAATGCCGCGCTGACATTGGTACTACTGACATTGAACTCGGTGTTCTAGATTCAAGTTGCTGACATTAACGAGTGTTAACGTCGGATGCAGTTATTCAGTTTAATGTTTCACGCTTACTGCGTCGTAATAATGGTGTGAAGTGAAGGCGATCAGATACTTCCATTCTAGTAAATATTACGTAGTTTAGTGATGCGTTTATTTAATTAGCCCGTTTTTTAGTTTTATTTTGCGACAGACGAGTACCTACTGACTTTTATTATTTTACTACGTGGGAATACATATTTGTAGGAGTAAGTTACCATTTAAAATGCATTTGTAATTGTAATAGGGATGTTGAGATGAATTGCAAATATATAAAAAGTTATATTTATACCATAGAAGGGAATTATAAAATGCTGAAAATCATATTTTGCATATGCTTTATAAATTGATAAAAAAATGTATAAAAAATGCCCAGTATCACGTGATTGCAAACGCCAATCGGAGCGCGTTACGTCACGGTGTGCTGGCAAAACTCCGACACCATGGTCCAAATTGAGCTATTCAGTGCTATTGTACTGGTAGCGTAGGTACGGATGCATGCCAATGAAAGCAATGTGACCTCATGAGGCGGTGCAATCAGTGTTCATAAAAATAGGTAGTGCAGTGTGTGCATTGACATTTACGTCAAATTCAAATTTTGACGTTTAGACAATTTGAAATAAAAAATGTTAGTAAACATTTATTAAGTTCCGAGTTGATAAAAACTTAATTAATTTACTTTAAAAGCTATTAAGCTTTTGCTCTGCATGCTTAACTAATGTTGTGACCAATGTTATATTAAATAAGACTATTTAATTAATGAAATTGACAGGTGTGTACACGATCGTGCTATTAAAGTAGTCCGAAAAAAATAACACCGTATTCAATTTGGTCCACGTGTCGTCGTTTGCAATGATCGTAATGTTAGTAATGTTTGCGCAACGCAGACCGCAGTGCGAGACAAATTGACAAACTGTCATGTTTGATGACAATCTTTTTTTTTTAACTTATCTGCGTAGGTGAAAATTACAATGAAGTGTGGATTAATCAAAGAAAATGAAACAGTAATAATTTACCAAATATTGATGATGTGGATCGCCGGTGTGAGGAAAAGGGTGAAAAGAAGTGCTAAATCTGGGTATTTTTACGATTCTCGGGAGCTAACGTACAGTTACAACTGGAGCGTACTTCGTACTGATTAATTATTTTACTTCCGACAATTGGCCGAACAAAGTGACCGCACGGTTGCTAGCGGGAAATATTTTAATTCAAATATCAACGGTTTAATACAATGGCAAATGAGGCAGGTAAATATCAGGTAAGTAATTAGGTATATATGATAAGGTAACAAGAAATTTACAAATTTAGTTCTAGCTAGTTATTTAGTTACGTACTTTATTATTATCGAAACAATCCATTGAACGCCTGTCCCGTTTTTGATTTTGATTTTTATTAAAGAGTTTGCGTTAAACAAATTTTAATAGCCAGGAGTTCAGTAGGTTGCCTCCATATTCAATACAAATTTTAGTAATTTATAATTTAGTTTGCAGTAGTGTGACCATCATTAACACCAAATATAGATAAAAATAGATAGACTGATGATGGCAAGTTTATTTACTAAAGTTGCGGCACGCTATGATGGCCGTTTGACAGCTGTCATCCCCATAGCTTATCCGTCAGTTTTGATAAATACACTATGGGAATGACTGCTGTCAAAACGGCCATCATAGCGTGCCGCAACATTAAGAACAAATATTTTTGTGCAGCAGAGCTTACGAACGTGAAAACGTATTTGTGAGTAACATTTCAAATTAAAAGGAATAATAATTAACAATCTTATGAAGATGATCTTTACTTTGACCGACAGTTTGACAAAACATTGTGACGTGATCAAGATCACGTGATAGCTCGGAGTATATAGGTACAACATTTAAATAATGAACTAATTACTTTTTGATTGACATCTGTTTTTTTATATATTTTTTCTAATAATTACATGTATATCTATAAAATGAAAACAGTCCTGAAAATTCGTCAACATCCCATTGTAGCAAGGAGTTTTTTTTTATTTTTTTTTTATACATAGTTAACTCTCCACAGACTCGTGGTCCGTGCCTTTTTCATTTTTATAGGTTTCTTTTTGATCCATTCTATATAATATTAAATTATGTTAAGACTTTACGATTACTCTTATTTTAATGTGAGTTGCGCAACTCAATCAAATTAGCTTAGTTTAAAATTTTATATATACACATACACATATACACATAATGGATATAGAAAGACTTTTTTTTTATATCTGTATTATCGCAATATTGTAGCAAGGACTTTAAAAACTATTATAATTTAAAACAAAGTCACCTCTCCCCTATGTCTGCCTGTTAGCAATAAACTCAAGCTACAGAAATTATTTTCATGCCCCACCTTCAAGACGCGGCCTTTACCGATAGACAGAGAGAATTCACGAGCATTCTCCTCATGAATTCATAAAGCGAATTATTAACTAGTTAAGATTTTGCGTAATTAGGAAACTGGTTATTGAAGATGCTACAAATAATGCCACCTAAAATAGAAAATTTACTAGCGAGTACAAAAAAATTTTGTTCACTCTCCCTTTTTGGGGCAGGCATATGTTAAGCAGTGAGCGTCTCTTGGCTGAAATTATGAGAACGATATCAAAAAAATATGCTTCCGTTTTGAGGTTTTCTAGTAAATTATATTTCACTGAATTACTTAGTACTTCATTAAGCAGCTAACTTTAAAACATACCAAAAGTTGAATAGTCTAGTTACTAGACTATTTAAACACACTAGCTAGAGTATTGTATGTGTCAAAACATGGATCTTTGGTGTCGATAATATTCATTAGTGAAGCAAATGTTAAAAATGTGTAATTTAAACTTGGGTGCGTAATATTATAATAAGCTCTTGATGTGTTTAATAGTTGAAAAATAGCGAGAGAACTAGTGGGTGTGTGCGTGCTTGAGTGTTCGTTAAACTTCATCATCACAGCCCATATACGTCCCCACCGAGGGGCTCGAGCCTACCCTATATTAGGGTGATTAGGCCTTAGTCAACCACGCTGGCCCAGTGCGGATTGGTCGACTTCACATACATCATTGAATTTCTTCGCAGATGTATGCAGGTTGCCTCACGATGTTTTCCTTCACCGTAGGAGCGTCAGACAAATGTACATATGAAATTCGAAACGAAAAACACATTGGTACATGGCGGGTCTCGAACCCCGACCCCCCGATTGGAAGGCAAGTGCCGAGTCCACTGCGCCACCGACGCTCTTAAAACTTCATTGGGTCGTAAATGGCGATTTTTTAAATTACTTGTCCAAATAAGTCTATAACCTGCCTTTTATTACTGGTATATCAGGGAGCCTTCAAAGTTTTACTTAAGAGTCATTAAATTTTTTTTTTTTTTGTAAAAACGCTTGACACAATTTCAATAATTTTAGGAATCAAACGCTAACTCTTTTTTTTTCAAGCTTTAAAACCATACATATTATCTTAAGAATTATCCTATACATGGAAAAATTAAATATATATGTTTTGTTACGCGCCACACCGCCTCAGCCAATCGCAAGCCAGCCGAAGCCAGCCAATCAGAGCCAAGCACGTGCAGCCATGTGCCAGCCAGCCCAAGCCAGCCAATCAGAGCCAAGCCAAGCTAGCGCCTTACTACCGGAGAAACTATAAAATGCCGCGCCATCTCATATTTAGATCACTTCTCTGTTTTACTGTTTGTAAGACGGAACTCTGCCCGATTGTAAATCGAAATTAAATCAGTGTGATTCTGCAACGTCTACTTTTTATTTTATTTCGTTACATATCAGAAGTGGGATAAATATTAAAAAAAAACCCTAAAACGTAGTTACGTCAATGCGTCGAGTGTAGGCCGCCTGGTCCGTCCGCACGAATGGGGCAAATCTCCGCGTGGAGATTCATCCGAGACAAACGTGAAAACGAAGACAAAGTTTCGCCACCAGCCTCGCCTTCAGCTCGAAAAATCCTACGCAAGCTTTTGAAATCAGAGGTACAAAAGGCCATGAGTTCTTTAAATTACGAAATATGTCCGTCCGTCCGTCACTACAAGAATAGAACCCCGTGCAGCCTTGCTAATCCCCGAGTTCGACCCGGATAGCGAAGAGTATACTAACTACTGCGACAGCATGGCTCAAAAAAAAAATCAACTTGGCGAAATTCATATGGATGGTGCGAAAACACGAAGTCGTTTCATCTGCAAGATAGATTAAGGAGGTCAGGCAAGAAGATGGTACAACCGGCTGGATGAATACGATTACTCTTGGGAAGACTGGAAGCAAATGTTGATACGTGCATTTCCCAGACATCGCAAATATGGATTCGATGACCAAATAATATCAGGACAAAGTCGCCATGTGTTTTCGGTGTAAGTTGTCAGACAGCGCAGTCGTCTCATGCATCATTCGCGGTCTACCACCACCAGCACAAGCGAATGCGAGAGCATATCATTGCGAGCGACCCGAAGAATTATACGATGGCTTCCTATGTGTGATGGATGACTACCAGCCACCGTCAATTTGGATTGGAACAAGCCCGTCAAGTAAAGATGTCGTCAGCCGACAAGGAAACAAAAAAATGTCTGCCTCGTTAGCAAGAAGCAGGGCGAAGTGCTGAGCAGAGCCACCAGCTGCACTACTACACCGCCTTCGGAGGTTCAGGTTAGCCCACATTATTTTATTGCACTACCTTTGTAGCCAAAATAATCTATTGCACACTAGCCAAGCCAATATTAGCACAATCGGGGCATCAAACATAGAGGAAATCAATTCAGATCTATTGAATAAAAACCGATTATGATTATTTGATTGCTTTACTAATAAATTTCCCTGACTATTTTGCAAGTAAAACACAAGACTTAGGATGTACAGATTTATTAAACATAAAAATAAAGTTAACAAGTGAACAGCCTATATACCGTCAACCTTACAGCTTGTCGCACAGTCAGTAGTTAGATCCAAAGTGTCTGAATTGCTAGACGCAGGTATAGTTCAAGAATCTGAATCATGTTTTGCTTCTCCCGTAATTCATAAAAAAAAGAACGGCGATAGTAGACTTTGTGTTGACCCTTGCCTAATATCGATGATTAGGTCTCCAAATTAACCGTTAAGAATTTCTTTACGAGTCTTAATTTGGCACAAAGCTACCATCAGGTCAAAATCGACCCTGCAGATAACCACAAAACAGCCTTTATAACGCCACATTGGTATTTGAATATACGCGTGTTCCATTTGGCTTAGATAACGCACCGTCTGTTGTTATACGAATAATGAATATGGTTGTAGATTCAATACGAAATTCCAATCACAAAAGGCGGTAGTTCAAAAACCCACAATGACTTTCCCGATAAATATGAAATTTTAGCATTCTTAGACAATTTGTTGTTACCCTCTTTTGATGTTCAGTCAGGTTTAGATATTTTACAAAAAGTTCATAAATGAAGATCGGAAAATTTAAAGTGAAATGTGAGTGTGTTCATTTTTCTAAAACCAAATTACATACTTAGGACATGAGATATCTTCGAATGGCATTCAACCAGGTGAATCAAAATTGTTAGCAGTGTCACAGTTTCCTACCCCTAGTAGTGTTCATGAAATTTATAGGGCTATGTAGATATTTCCGTAAATTTATTAAAAGTTTCGCAATTTAATTGCTCGCCCTTTAACAGATTTAACAAAGAAAAACGCAGTTATGGAAATGGGGCACTGAACAAGTCGATAGTTTTCAACAATTAAAACTGTGTTTGTGTACAAGGCCAATACTGGCTTTACATATATGACCTTGTATTACCAATTGAGATTCACACCGATGCATGCAAATCCCGTATCGCAGGTATTTTTCTTACAAAAACAAACTGATAATTCCCTTAGGCCTGTCATGTATTTCAGTAGGGCAACGAGTAAAGAAGAAAGTATATACCACAGTTACGAGCTTGAAACGCTTGCCGTAGTAGACATAGATTTGTGTAGGTTTAGAGTGTATTATAGTAGGGATACATGTTAAAGTGGTAACTGACTGTACTGCCGTTCGCGCCACCTTTACTAAATGGGACATTATCCCACGTATTGCTTGGTGCTGGTTGTCAATACAAGATTTTGACATGAGTGTACAATATGGCCTGGGGAAAAAAAATTAATTTTTTAATGTCAACCGCCTTGAAGTATCAGACGGGTTCTATACATTCCAGTATCAGGATGACAAGTTAAGGCGTATCATTGTTCAGCTTAAAGATAGCTCAGCTGCCCCTGATATAAACAACTATGTGCTCTCACATGATAGACTCTATAGGAAGACATTATATAGTAATCGCCTTGTGGTGTCTACATTGATCAGATAGACTAGTTCAGATGCACCACAATGATATAAGTCATGTAGTCTTTCAAAAATGTATAGATTTAATAAAGAGGGAGTAAATGGTACATTGTTCCCTATTCCGAAACCCACAGAACCCATGGTCATGGTTCATGTCGACCATATGCCCCTTTTGTAGAACAGCAAAAGGTTATCAATATGTTGGTTATTACAGACTAGCTTCTGCCCGCGACTTCGTCTGCGTGGACTTCAATTTGAACAATTTTTAATTTTCCCTCGGGAACTACTTAAGGAATCGGGATAAAAGGTAGCCTATGTCACGTTCTTTTCCATGTCAAAGGCTAAATGCATGCCAAATTTCATTCAAATCCGTTCAGCCGTTTTTGAGTGATTGAGTAACAAACATCCAAATATCCAAACATCCACACTTTCACGTTTATAATATTAGTAGGAAGTAGGATAATTTCTCTAAATTTGTTATTGCTGAACCCACCCACGGTAAATTCTGTAAAAAACAATAAGAACACTTTAAAAAATATTTAGTTTATTTGGTTACCCTCATAAACTTGTCAGTGATCATGGCAAAGCTTTTACCAGCAAATATTAAAAAAAAAATTCAACTGACAAGCAATTTAAGTACTTTTTGACATCTGTTGCATGTCCACGAGCCAATGGTTAAGTGGAACCGAATCTTACTGAATGCGTTACGTGCGATTGATCCTAGCCAGACTTCTAATAATTGGGCCAATAGCTTACCTGACATTATTTGGGGTGTTAATAATACTGTAAATGAAAGTACAACATAGTCGTATAGCCCTATGATTTGATGTTATGAAAGTAATAATGAATCGGTTGAAATCAGGCGTAATAATAGATCTAGTGCGCATTAAAATTAGAAAGCCATAAGATGAAGCGTAACTTCGATAAAAAAAAAGGAAAACTAGTCGAATTTACAGAAAGGGAGATTTAGTTCTTTGGCGGCAAGCACCCACAAGTAGTGTAACAAGAGTGAGCACTAAGCTTGAAGGGGTTACGAGGCTACAAGGCCTTTACTAGCCTGGTTGCATCGGACTCTTGAGGCCCTATCACAGAATCACAGTACCCTATATCATACAGTGCCAGTAGCTCTGATGACCAGCTTGAAACTGAAGATCTCATTGACCTACTTGAAAGCTAACCACGTGTTTTTCCATTACGGGAGCAATGATTGTTTTAGGACGGCCGACTGTTACGCGCCACACCGCCTCAGCCAATCGCAAGCCAGCCGAAGCCAGCCAATCAGAGCCAAGCACGTGCAGCCATGTGCCAGCCAGCCCAAGCCAGCCAATCAGAGCCAAAAATCAAAATCAAAATCAAAAGTACTTTATTTCGTAGGCCCTTGCGGGCACTTAAAATCGTCAATTTTACACATTTTACAAAATTATTAAAACAAAAAATATTCTACTAAAATCAAGCTAACCCGTGCGCTAGTGGCAAGTACATCCGCGGAGTTGATGCCGCGCATGTAATCGCCAAGAGCGACCCGATTCCGAATGTAGGGGCTAACATGAAAAGAATCGGGCAAGAAACTCATGTGCCAAAACTCTTTTAAAATCGCCAAATGTCTTACAAATTGTGAATATTACAAAACTATTCAGAGAACAAGCAATTCATTTCTTTTACCGCCACGCTGCCTTATCATTCAAAAAATCTTTAACACTGTAATAAGCCTTTTTGCTTAACTGAGCTTTAATTAAAATTTTAAATTTATTTACTGACAAGTCATGCATGTTACATGGCAGCGTGTTGTACATTCGTATACAGTGACCTGCAAAAGAGTTGCTTATTTTATGGAGCCTATATGTGGGCATTGCTAGCTTGTCTTTATTTGTTAAATTTAAATTATGATAGTCACTATTTTTACTGAATTTGATATCTTTATTCTTGTGTGCATACAGTAAGTTTTCATAAATATATTGTGAATGTACAGTCATAATATCAATTTCTTTGAATTTTTCTCTTAAAGACTCTCGGGAGCCCATCCCATAGATCGCCCGAACAGCCCTCTTCTGCAGTACAAAAATGCAGCCAATATCGGCGGCATTTCCCCACAGTAGTATCCCGTATGACATTTTTGTTATTGACGTTTTCACATCTGTTATTTGACGAATCATTTTTACGGCGTATGCTGCAGAACTTAGTCTGTTCGATAGGCATTCAATATGAGGACCCCATTATAACTTAGAATCTAAAGTTATACCCAGAAATACAGTTTGATTGGCCAGCTCTATTTCCTCATCCCTAACCTTGACTTTGGCTTTAACTAATCGAACATTTGGCATAGTGAATCTAATGCATTTTGTTTTACTTTCATTTAACAACAAATTATTGGCGCCGAACCAGTGAACGACCTTGGAGAGTGCAATGTTTACTTCGTCAATATTAATTTGTCCACGTTTAACTTTAAATACTAAAGACGTGTCATCTGCAAACAAGACTATCTCATGGTCGTGTCTTACAAGGTGAGGGAGGTCACTAATATATACCAGAAATAGAAATGGACCTAATATTGAGCCCTGTGGCACCCCCATTTTTACAAATGATCCAGGTGACTGCTCTCCATTGATGACCACCTTTTGAATCCTGTCACTTAGGTAAGAAGTGAGAAAATCCAAAGCGGTACCACGGATACCGTAATAGTGTAATTTCCTGATTAACGTCTGATGTTGGACACAGTCAAAAGCCTTCGATAAGTCACAAAAAACACCATAGGCATCCTGCGACTCCTCCCAGGCCTCATAAATGCACTCTAACAATTTTATTCCAGCATCAGTCGTGGACCGTCCGCGGGTAAAACCAAATTGTTTAATATGCAGTAAGTTATTATTACTAAAATGTTTCTGTAATTGCTTAAGCGCGGTTTTTTCAAAAATTTTACTGAATGTTGATAGTACGGATATTGGACGAAAGTTAGAGGGATCTGAACATTGATTTACTACCAAATGTAGATAGAGCGCTTCATACAAAAACGCGCTTCAAATCTGTCACCTAATCGACTATACATTTGTACTCGCTGATATATGCACGCCCGAATGAAAATTACCATAAAGAAAGTACCGTATTTATCGAATTCAACCTTATTCTGCATTATTACGGCAACTATTTTAAGTACAACCGTGGGAAGTTACATCATTTCATACCTAGCACAGATCAAACGACGTTTTAGTAATTGCTACAAGAAAATATCAACTTTATACTCTCAAACATAATGCTTGAAATTGCTTATCGCGTTGTCGCTCGAACGCATGAATGAAATAACACATCGTGATACGACGCCCGTGCGAGCGGGACGATTGTGATGTACTGACACTGACACGAAGCGACATGTTTGTGATTAAAATAATTGTTTTTGATTGGTTTTTACGTATAAATCGAATATTTGAATACATGATAAGATGTGTAATGAGTTTACTCACGCAAAATATGAAATCCCGTCTTTTTTCTGCGGTTTCTGGCTATTGTTACCACAACTTTTGAATGCGCACTTCGGCATGTTTACGTGCCGACAGCTAAACACTCACTATGGAAAGGAACTGCACGAGTCGCGATTGAGCAGTTCTTCACCCGCCCACTTTTCGATCGTTCATGCGTTATCTACGTTTGGTAGTAAATCAATGGATCTGAAGTACTACCAGATTTAAACAATGGAGTTATTTTGCTAAGTTTCATCAAATCAGGAAACACACCATTATCATTACAGTTGTTGAAAATTAAAGCTAAATGTGTAGCAACTATTTCAATAACATTCCTTACCATATATACAGATATTCCCCAGAGATCGGTAGTTTTTTTAATGATCAACGATTTGAAAGTGTCTATGATGTCACGTTTACTAACATGGTTAAATTTAAATACAGTATTACAATAAGGAACATTTTCTTTCAACAAGGATTCTGCAATGGGGGTGGAAGAGCCTAAAGTGCTTGTCAAATCTACAGGAATTCGAGTAAAAAATTTCTCAAATTCATTAGCAACATCCGAGTCTGAACTAATAAATTTACCATCAATTTTAAGTTTATAATTATTTGCTGAAGCTTTTGTTTGGCCAGTCTCTGCATTGATAATTTTCCAAGTAGATTTGACTTTGTTTGTACTGTTATAAATTTGAGCACTAATATATTTAATTTTCGCAGTTTGACAAACCTGCTTAAAATTTTTTGAGTATGACTTAACATAATTTTGAAAAGATTCAGTTCTATTAAACTGTCTTTCTGAGTACAGCTCATACAATTTTTGCCTACTTTTGTGTATTCCTGCAGTAGCCCATTCGCTAAACACTGGATTAACAGTAACAGTGATCTCTTTGGTTTTGAAAATTTTGTTAAATTGGTAACAAAATGTCTCAAAAAATAAATTATACATATCATTTGGTGACATATCTGGTGATAAAAAAGGAAGTATACAACATAATTCAATTCCAATACGTTTCAATCTGTCAGCAGTTACTGGTCGACATATAATTTTACGTTTATTGACTTGTTCTGTGTCAATTTTGAAGCAAGCTAATTGCCCGCAATGGTCTGAATGTAAGTTTGTAATAACTTTCTTACTTACAGGTACTAGATTACTATATATATTGTCTAAACAGGTTGATGTTGTGTTACAGAATCTAGTGGGCTCCATAAATAAGTTGGAAAGATTGTGTGATTTAAATAAATTTAAGATTTTATAGGTTTCAGTGTTCTTTTTAAGAAGATCAATATTAAAATCTCCACACACAATCAAGTATTTTTTAGATCTACCCAATTTGTTCAAGGCTTCATCCATGATTTCCTGAAACCTATCATAAGCTGAGGAACCAGGTTTGTATACACATACCACAATGAGTTGCTCAAGTTCTATACATGATAGTTCTATTATGCATTCTACAGAGAGACACAATATCTTTCCGTTCTTTAAATTTTAAGCTTTTGTTTAACAGAATCAGTGACCCCCCATGTACTGTGTTGACTCTGCAGAATGAACTACCAACCTGGTGATTATTGAAACTAAACATGAGTTCACATCCCTTAAGCCAATGTTCTGTAATACACAAAATGTCAATTTGTTTTGAATTCATGAATAATTCCATCTCTAATTGTTTGTCCTTTGATAGTCCATTACTATTTTGATGCACCAGGTTAATATTTTTTATTTTATTTAAATTAATACATTTATTTTGAGGGCATTTTTGAACACATTTTTTTTTATTTGACTCTAATGATAATGTCATATTAAAATCATTATTTATGTATTTATATTTGCAAGAGGATACCTCTTTTGTCTCTATATCTAATTTAAATAGCTTGGAACAGATTCCACTGTCATACTATTATTTAAATTATACTGCTCAATAGAGTCAGTTTGTTTAGCCAAGTTCTTGGCTGAAGTTAATAAAAAATATGATAGTGAATTTGCTATCTGTCCTTTATAATATTGAGGCAGGTAATATCTACCTTTAGTCAAAGTATATACATTTTTACTAACAATACTGTTAGAGTCAATTACAAGGAATTTATTATTATACTGACTGAATAAATTCAGAGTCATATTTAAATTAAATCTATAATTATTTTCCGCATCTGGCAAATTTTTTATGTAGGGGAATGTAAACATTACAATTTTTTTAATCTCTAATTGTTTTAATTTTTCAAAGTAATAGGTTAACTTTTTTTTGTTGACATTACCCCTATTTCCAATAAATATAATTAATTCATCATCCTTACTAAATGTGTAGTTAAATATTTTGTGCATAATTTCATGTACAAAATATTTAACTACATTTAACACTATTGTGACTCTAACCACTTACAATGAGGTGAGCTGGGCAGTTTATTTGTTCGCCAGCTTTGTGTTTAAAAAAATGTACCTATGAAAACGATAGTATACAGGGTGTAATGTAATGAAACCGCTTCCAAAAAAAAGAACACAATTCTACTTCTTAAATTGAACGTTCCCCATGAAACATAATTATGCCTAGATTGGGTTCAAATTCACAATTCCAATATCTAACAACATACTGCGTATTTTATTTGTAAACATAGACTGGTTCTTGATTTCTAGCTGTATGTCTAGGTCATCGACACAGAAGATATAATAGTACTCTTATCGGTTATCTACCATTCGGACAACCTACTAGGATTGGGCGTTCGTTCATTCACAATGATCGATTTCAATCATGACCCAGGGGGGCTAAAAAGGCCGAGTTGCGCAATATTGCTGAAAGCAATTCATTTCCAGAATTCCTGGCAGATCCTTAGCAATTCCTCTAATTTTCGTAAAATGGTCATATAATTAAGCAGAATTGCATCAATTCAATTCATTAGCAAATTCATATTTGGTGATTATGTTACCACATGCAAATAAAAAAAAAACCGTACTTTATCGAAATGTACCGGTTTAAATTTTTATAGCTTTTTCATTATTATAAGAGGTAAATACCGTAGAATTAAATAATAGTTTGTTGTTATTCAATGAAAGTAGCCAATAATCATTGAAATTCTTACATTATAAACTAAAAAATTAAATGTTAAAAAATTTTCACAAAACTATTTACGGCTGGCTGGATTTACGTGATCACGTCATCCCATAAAATTTTTTAAATATGTGTTCTGTGGTTATAATTTTTTTGAAGATGAAACTTTTTTGTAATTTGTGCTTATATTTGGAAGTAAACACTAGTTTTAAATAAATCAGTCTCGGTTTTGGAGTGGTCCTTTTTTTAGTTTAACAAATTCCAGTTTTTTGCGATTGACATGGAAACTAAAATCCACTTAGTTAATGATTTGTGAACGGAGGGGCTATACGAATATTATATCGTGGATTTTATGTTGGTGTTCACATCAAGTTGATAAACAAAGCTGTGCTAGTAAAAGGTTTTACAATTTTATATTACATCGATCAAGTTCGATCAAAGTAAGTGTCATATTGTTTACTTAGTTTCATGAACATCATCTCTATGCTACATTATTTTAAATTAAACAATATATTGCAGAAATGGAGAGACGTGCAACAAGTACAGCGTCCGAGGCTCAGTGGGCGTTACTCGTGGAATTTTTGGAGAGTAATCCCAGCCTGGTTAGAGCATGGGGATACAATAACAGTGCTCAGGGAAGAGAAGTCACTGCGCTTGTGGCAAGAAGTGACTAATTTGTTAAATGCTGAGGGTTCTGGTACCACCACATAGCCAAAGAAATGGTCCGTTGTAAGTACTTGAGTAATATAGTATGTACCTATATATTTCAATAATATACCTACAATAACATTCCTCGTTTTGTTTCCAGTATGTCAGCAACTACAATAGTAAACTTTAAAAAATATTGGTGATATAAACGCAGATGCCGATGCTACAGGTAGAGGGCCTCTCCGAGCAGCTTCATTGCCAGACTTGATCTGGCGAGTTTTGGCTCTGTTGGGACTGGGATTTGGTCAAACAGCCCTGCGAGTGATGGTTCAACCCCTTCTAGATGAGGTAATTTTTAAAAATACGTTTTATTTTTTTTTATTTTAAAAATTTATGTACCTACACACCCATAAAAACAGCAACAAAAACATAGATATATGGAGACACTGTACAAAGGTACTGTTTATTTCTTATCGAAATGTCTTCCAGCAGCCCTGTCACTAATAGAGATTGCTATGAAATGGTAGTTCAGTTTGTAAACAAACAAACAAGTCAAAAATAGTATAGATCACACAAGAAGACAAAGTAATTTAATAATATACTAATATATATGGATATACAATAAAGTAATAAACTGCATTGTAGATAGATAATGAGCTTTCATTCGCCTCTTAAACAGTTGCAAAGTTTGACAGTCGCATATGTTTTTTTATAATATCATTCCAGTGACTTTGACTTAAATACACAAACTCAAAAATCTTTATTCAATATAGACCTTTACAGGCATTAATTATTAAAAACTAGCTGACCCGGCGTACTTTGTATCGCCATGTTTTTTCACTAAATTACTGAAATGTATGTTTAAATTATTGTAATTTTTAGATTACACAAACCTTGTCCTAACAATAACGAATACATAAAACCAAGAATCATCTAATTTGGTGCAGTCGTTCGAAAGTTACGGGCGTAAATACATTTCAAAGATCCATTTTTATTTATATAGATATGTCAAAATTGTTTGATGATGCTATGGCCTCATAAAATATGTTGTTTTGGAAATATAGACATTTTACACAAAGTACTTTACAAAGGTTCACCATCCCTGCTGTATACAGTAGCATAAGGGCCTTAAATTTGCAATATCATAAAAAAAATAAATGTTCTGCACAATATTATACTCTTTATTGCATAAACACAAGAAAAAATGTTTGTACAATAATATTGTAACCAACGGTGGACTTATCTCTTATGGAGATCTCTGCCAGTCAACCGATAAACTTAGTGGCATACGTAAATGTAGTAGACAACAAAATGGATAAATAGCAATACATAAATAACCATTATTCATAAATACCTATTCCTATATAAATAATCTCATAGAACTTATTCATATAGTTTTGTAATTATAGTGTTTCCAATTCTCTCCAATTATTAGGTTCCAGTTTAAGCTTGTGCTAGGATACTAAATAATAGATAAACATACATAAATAAAATAAGTATATATATAACGGGGAACAATCACACAAATGCTTGTAATTAATGATACTAAAAGTACTTGTTTGTTTTAGCTACGTTGGAGGAGGCACAGAGAATACTCTCCAAGTTCAGATACAGCAGGCTGCTGCAGATGCTGCTAAAGCTTGGGCTATTGAGCTACTGACACACAATGTTTTGCCCATAGATGCCTGAATCTAGTGCTATTAGGGAGTACTCCTATAATAAAACATCCTATCTTATCAGTCCATTTTTATATTCCAAATACCTTAGTTTATTCATTTTATTATTTGTATGACTTTAAAATAAATATCATTTACTTAAGAGGTCCACATAACCTAACTCCATCAATGCATTTTATTTTATGTCTTCTTAATACCAAGTTTAATGTGACGTTTACCTAAGGAATGTTTAACCTTTAAAACATTACTTTTACTTTACCTTTAATTTAAATTTATTTTTTCTCTTGTTCCATTCAATTATTTTATTACTTTATAGTATTAGTTTATATATTTTAATTAATTTTGTCTCTCTTTAGATTGTATGTCTTTCTGGCTACTTTGAGGAATAAATGAGCGACATTGATTGCTGTTTTATGTTTGACATAGCAACTGATGCAGGTTTGGTTATTATACTTTATCTAGGTGTATTATTGTAACTGTTATAAATGAATAATTAAAAGGCAAAATTAATATTGTTTTGTTTAATTTAAAAGAAATAAACTCCGACCACTCAAGATCATGCTGACCAAATTCTCTCTATGCATGCAAGTGCATTTCGCACCAACTCCAGCAGCTAAATGGTCATCTCTTCTGGTTGTGGTTTCATTATATGCATTTCGTATCTGAAACATACACAGTACATAATTCCAATACTTTATAAAGTGTTATTATGTTTGTGGGAACTTCTGACTTGAACCTAATGCATGTTTTGCTCCCAATAAGTCGAACCCTCATTTAATTGTTGTGGTGCTCATTCAATGACAATGTGTCTTGTGGTGTTAATGGCAACACGGGCAATCTAGTCGCATTACAAATGTTATGTAACACTACACAAGCATTTGTGATCAACCCAGCGGTTATGGGATGCGATCCACAAGTAAACATTGCCAGCGAGATTTGCCCGAATCACCTGAAAAGAAGTTCGTTTGGTGTGGTCAGGCATAACATAGCCGAATATAGGTACAACATCAAAACTTCTCTTGGTACTGACCTAAAAATCATGCTTTATTTTCAACCTGGTGAAGTTGTTCGAGATGCAGTTTGAGTGGGTGGTGGTTCCAAATGAAGAAATCATGGCTTGCACCACCGCACCGTGGCATCGATATTTAAATCTGAATCACATACCTGAAAACAAATAAAAATCTATTTTTAATTTTTATGCTGTGGGGTAACTACATACCTACTTAGTCTTTCTAAACAATAATGCTAAAATTAGAAGGTTTTTTTACCCACCAATATACCTACCTTCTCACAATCAGTTACAAAAGAAGTTAAACATTTATTAATATACTAATTATAAAAAAACTACTCCTTAATAACATATTTTATAAGCTAAAGGCGCTAATAATTTAAAAGATTGATAAGCAAGATTTGATCTAAACACACAACTTTCAAACATTTTATGTTAAATAAGTTTATAATATAATGGTAAAGCATGTTTATTTAAACCACAACACACACTTATTATAACAAGATGGGTTTAATACCTTTTGGATATTTTTACGAGACAACTTTAGAGGGATATAAAGATGATTAGGTAGGTACATATATACTTACAGCTTGAGCATTTAAAGAGTGATATCTTTTCCAATTAAAAAATCTCTCTTCAAATTCGGCAAAACAATAGCAATATGAGTGCCATCTATGCATCCCACGACCCCTGGAATGCCAAACTTTTGGTTGACCCTGAAAAGTACATTTTCATTTGTGATTTTGTAATGGAATAAGTAGGTTAAAAAATTTATGACTTTCTCGTGATTTACTTGAACGTACTTACCCGTTTTTTATAATATTTCGTTCTTCACGTGTTTGTGGGAAATGAATATATTTTCTTCGGAAATATTCATTGTTAAGGGCTTGAGTAACAGCCCTCAAACAGTTTGAAATACTGACTTGGTGCTTGGTGCATTTAATACCTTAAAAAATAACATTACTTTCATAAATAACTAACAAGTCTTAGAAAAATAGTAGGCACAGAGGTACCTACTTCACTTTAATTTTATTTTTCAAAATGTTCATAGAAATACATATTATCTACTTACTATGGAGACAGTACTTATTCCACCACGTCTGGCTGGTAACTAAGGTTCTAACTCATATATTATGAGGTCACTAAAGCTTTTATTGAGCCTAAACAGTCCCACAAATTCGACGTCCGGAATCTCAAAAGCTAAATCCATTTTCCGAAGAGCCTCACTGCGTCTACGGTATAAAATACTCTCCATAACACGGGCATGTTCTAAAAAGTTTTCATATGAGGCCTAAATCTGCCATTATTAATTATTTTTTGCGAATGCACGAAAAAATGAATTGCGAGATGTTGGTCTTGAGTATCTTTTTATGATTCTGCTAATTGACACGCGAGCAATTCCTATTTTGTGAACCATTTTACGAATATTCATACAAAGCTGTCAAACAGAAGAATTGCCTAAGATGAATTGCATTCAATTCATAATAGGAATTGCCGACATGTTGGCCATTTTATGACTATCCAAATGAATCATATTATGATCCTATTATGATTCTGCCGATGCGGCCTTTTTAGGTCTGCTGTTATGAAAATGAACCGGTGTAATAGGTATATACATTTATACATCAATTAGGTCGTGTCGCAACAAACGTTAAGTGTGTACGTACGCGCAGTTTAGCGTGTAAGCAAATTTAATAATATAAGTTTGTAATTAATTAAACATTTTCGGCATTCAATAAATGGACTTTGGGACATCAACATGTTTCTTTAAATACCTGAACTCATCACATATTACATGGCGACCTTGCCATCGGAACCACGTTCTACGAACGGTTACCATGGAAGAGGTATGAAAAAAAGAAGAATACTTAACTGCAAGAAGACATGGGAAAACGCAATCTAAAGAAGAAGTGGTTATTGCGCACCTGGTCCGCCAATTTCAAGAGAGCTAGCAAGAAATAATATCAACACTATATCGCGCGCCGACCTAACCACTACGTTCGTATAGAAGAAAGAAGGCTATTCAAGAGGTGTCCAGGGTATAGCCCGGCCCACTCGCCGTCGCCGCCTGAACCTGCCACCTGCCACCAGCCACCAGCCCTACAGAAATGAGAAGCGTGCCACGTGCCAACGCCTCGTCATCGCGCCATGCCATCGCTCGGTTCAGTTAAGACATATGAGATCTTGGTAGTATGTATTTAATTATTTTGCGTAATGCGCTATTTTTTTTCCTTTTAATATAAAATACCTATTGGACCTATATTATATAATGGTATATTAAGCTATATTTTTTTTAATTAAAATTTATTATGTCTAGTGTAATATTAGAGCTACATGAGCTGTTTTCGTCATTAAGTTATCTTAAAGAATACTTAGTCAAGTTGGGCCCTGAAAGAAGACAACAAGAACTAGGTATTAACAAAATTATAGAAGCTAAAAAATTGTACTCGAAATTGGATAGTATTTTGCCTGTGTTGCACTCAGAAATTGAACTTAATAAGATAAGCACTAGTGACATTACTTCCATTCATAAAGTAATTAGCGAAGTACATACGATTTTCAAAAAAAATTATAGAACTGTCTATGCCATTACCGCAAAACAGAGAACAATCAAACATGAGTTCAAAAAGTGAATTCGACATTAAAACGGCTATTGCCTTGTTACCAGTAATGACAGGTCAGGAATCAGTCACCAATTCACTCATTAATAGTATCGAATTGTATAGTAAGATGATCTCTGACGCATCTAATAAGCAATTGATTGAATTTGTTCTTAAAACACGGCTATCGCCAAGTGCACAGTTGCGTTTGAAACCAACTTACGATACAATAGAAAATCTTTTATCTGATATGCGAAAACATCTCATTCAGAAAAAGTCCGAAGTCGCTCTGCAATGTCAATTACACCAATGTAGGCAAGGTAATCGATCGATCGAATCATTCGGCACAGAGTTAGAGAATTTATTTGTCAATCTTACAATAGCTCAGTCTAATGGTGATTCTAAGGCATACGATGTGCTGAAGCCAATTAATGAGCGCAGCGCAATCAAACGATTCGCGGATGGATTAAATGACCGCAGGTTGAGTACTATTGTAGCGGCGCGCCAGTTCGATTCCTTACCGGAAGCTATCAGAACTGCTATGGACGAGCAGACTTTGTCATCGCCATATGATGTCATGAGTTTACGACGTCATAATGATATTTTTTATCGTGGTCGAAATAATAAAAACAATTTTTACCGCGGACATAATAATTTTGTACGACAGAATTATTTTTCACGTACTTTTAGCCGTCGCGATACTAAACCTGTGACCAATAACCCGCGTGGTCAATATAGCACTTCGCGTAATCCAGGTCACCATCAAGGTCGTGCGTACGGAACGTATAGTACGAGGCCGCGTAGACCAGCAGCACCAATACGTCACGCAGTGCAGGAGCGCTCTCCTGAAAATGTCGAGTCGCAGTCGCACCCTAGTAGCTCAAAACAAAATGTGACTTATGATTCGCCGAACGATTTTTTTCGTGAATTCTAAACATTTTATTTTAAACTTTAATAACAGTAGTACAGTAAATTTTTTTTGTAGGTGATAAATTATTAAGTCTTTTAGTTGATAGCGGAGCAAGCTTGTGTGTATTAAAGTACGAATGGCTCGTTAATTATCCAGAGTTGTTACAGCAATTATGTTATGATAGTATTACTATAAAGGGTGTAAGCGGTAGGTTAAAATCTGAAGGTTATATTTTTTTAAATTTAAGTTATAATAATGTCGTATTTCCTGAGAAATTTTACGTGTTTAAAAATATGTCTTGCACAGGAAATGGTATTTTAGGTGATAATTTTTTACGCAAGTTCCAAGCGATAATGAATTATAAGGATAGTTTTTTACAAATAACTAATAATAGTATAAGTGTATCAATGAAAATAACGGATAATGTTAGGTACAGACATTCGATTCCGCCGCGATGCGAAATAATTAGGTTTATTCCTACAGCATCGAAACGCGATTGTGTAATACTGTCAAAAGAAATTCAAAAGGGTATTTTTGTAGCAGGGTTGATTGCGAAACCAAATAATGGTCGAATCCCCTTACGAATTTTAAATACAACAAATAATGAAGTGGAATATGATTTCCAAAATTTAGATATTCATGACTTAAGCTATTTTGACATTTGTTGTCTTTCAGAAGAAAAGAACAGTGTCAATAGAGTAAAAACTTTATTTGAATTATTAAATTTATCTAATATGAACAAAGAAGAAAGACAACACATTGAGCATATTTGTGCAAAATATGCCGATGTCTTTCATCTTCCAGGAGATAAGTTAACGACTACCAACTTAATGACGCACACGATATCCTTAAAGGATAACGTATCACCTAGTTATGTTAAGCCGTATAGGATACCTCACTCTTTAAAACAAGAGGTACAAAAACAAATTGACGATATGTTAGCCAACGATATTATATAAGAAACCATCTCAGACTGGTCTAGTCCAGTTCTATTAGTCCCCAAAAAATCAGATAGGTCAAACGAAAAGAAATGGAGATTAGTCATCGATTATAGACATATTAACAATAGAATCAAGGACGATAAATTTCCCTTACCGAATATAACGGAAATATTAGATTCTCTTTCCGGTAGTATCTATTTTTCAAAATTAGATCTTTCTCAAAGTTACTATCAATTATCCTTAGATGAAAAATCTCGTAAATATACAGCATTTAGTGTGGACAAAATGTACCAACTTGAATTATATCCTGAATCTCGAAAATACACAGCTTTCACTACTGATAAAATGTATCAGATGAAACGCTCCCCCATGGGTTTGAAAACATCCCCTAGTGTTTTTTCACGATTAATGACCATAGCTATGTCTGGTATAAATTATAATCAAGCTTTTATTTATTTAGATGATTGCGTCGTCATTGGGAAATCCATAGATATTCACAATAAAAATTTAGTTACTGTATTAGAACGATTACGAAAAGTAAATCTAAAATTAAATCCGTTGAAATGCGAATTCTTACGTACTGAAATTGTTTATTTGGGTCACAAAATTACATCGCAAGGCATTCTTCCTGACGACAGCAAAATTGCAACTTTGCGCAATTATCCAGTGCCATCGAGTACGGATGACGTCAAGCGATACGTAGCCTTTGCTAATTATTATAGAAGGTTCATACCTAACTTTGCAAACATAGCGTATCCATTAAATAAATGTACAATTTGAATGGACTTCCGAATGCGAACAAGCTTTTCAATCTTTAAAATCGGCGTTAATGTCGCCACCTGTGTTGCAATATCCCAATTTTTCAGAAAATAACATATTTGAACTCCGTACTGACGCTTGCAAAACAGGTTTAGGCGCCGTTTTGTCTAACAAAAATGGTCACGTTATTGCATACGCCAGCCGTAACTTGTCGCCCGCAGAAAGTAGATATCCAATTATAGATTTAGAATTACTAGCTATAGTATGGGCCGTCAGACATTTTAGACCGTATTTATACGGCAGAAGGTTTAAAATATTCGCGGACCACAAACCTTTAGTATATTTATTTAGTTTAAAGATCCGTCCAGTAGATTAACAAAGTTCCGACTGTATCTCGAGGAATATGATTTTGAGATCATCTACATCCCGGGTCGAAGTAATGCAGCTGCAGACGCATTAAGTCGACTCTCGATGACGATGACGTGTGATGACTTAAAGGCAATCGGAGAAAACGTTGTCTCGGTATTGACTCGCGCGCAAACAAAAAGATTAGTGTTTAAAAATCCGACACAAATCAATGACTTGACTCAAGAGTCTTCTACCAGTAACAGGCCTGATCAACCTGATACCGTAGAGATTCTTAAAAAACCGAAAGATGTAATTGAATTAGTTTTCACTAGTGAAAAACACTTTATGATATTAATAATTAAAAATAAAGAAAATGCAACAAATGTAAAAATACTTGCAAGTTATATGAAAAAGTTGCATAATAAGGTACCAAAAATTTTAATAACAAAAGATGTGATAAGAGTTAGTGGTCACGAAGACAAGAAAATAATTTTAAATGATTTTCATTTATTACCCACTAGCGGACATGCAGGAGTAAATAGAATGCTCAACAATTTGAAGCAATACTATTATTGGCCAGGAATGTCAAATGACGTCATAGACTACGTCAAAAAATGTAAGCATTGTCAATATAATAAATTTTCAAACCGCTTGATAAAAGAACCTATGGTAATTACAAATACTGCAAACTCAGCATTTGAGCGAATAGCGTTAGATATCATGGGCCCTTTACCTGTCGATGCCTATAGTAATAAATACATTTTGACATTGCAATGTGATTTATCGAAATTCGTGGAAGCGTATCCTTTACAAAGTAAAGACACTAATTCTGTAGCACGATGTATTGTATCTAATTTCATTTTGAGATATGGTGTCCCCAAAGAAATCATTACTGATAAAGGTAGTGAGTTCATGTCTAGTGTTATGTCCGATATTTGTAAAATATTAAAAATCGAAAAATTAAATTCCACGGCTTACCACCATGAGACAATTGGTTCATTAGAGAATAGTCATAAATCATTAGGTGTATATCTACGAATACAATGCGATAGAAATATTACCGACTGGAGTGAATGGTTACCATTTTGGGCATTTTCTTACAACACCACAGTGCACACGGAAACAAAGTACACTCCATTCGAGTTAGTGTTTGGTAAAAATTGTAAACTGCCTTCTCATTTCGATAATTTAATTGAACCTTTATATAATTATGATGACTATCCAAAATCGTATCAATCGTCGTATGACCCAATCATTTGAATGATTGGATTCTCTCGAAGGATTGTGTCTTCGTGGGCAACTGAGCCCACATACGACTCATCCCGCGGGCTCAATGTCTCTCGTTATAAATCATAGATTGATAGTTCAGCGACCTTAGTTGAGATACTTGTATCATCTCGAGTTAAATACTTTGGTTATTATGAAAACAAGTCTAAACGAGGGTAGCAAAATGACACCAAATAGGAAATATACTTAAAGTTAAATTTTTTTACAAAATATTATACATTATTATTAATTTTTCATATTACTTGTTATATTGTAATTTGAAATTAAATAATTGTACTGCTTTCGACTAGACCATAGACGAAGAATAATATAGACTGCCAATGTCATACAACTATAAGAAAGGTCCTATTCCCGCCTTATATCTAGATGGCGCTGACCTATAAGGTTGCTAACTTAAATTTTGTTGATAATTTATACTGAATCATGCCTGAAAATTAATAAAAAGTTGTTTTAATAATAGTAAATTACAAATAATTCTACAATATTCCGCCAGAACACTTTTAATCTTTATCGAAAAGTTTAATCCTATTACACGGTTTCTACGGTTTCGCGCTAGATGGCGAATACAATTAAGCACGGTGCGGTCAGTGCGGTGCTTAGATTGTTATAATACTTTTTTACTAGATGGCGCTTAATTTAATGGATAATGTTACATTCAATAATATATATTTTTTTAATTCTTTCTGTGTATATTATAGGAATTGTAAATGTTATCTCATGTACACAAATATTAAAAGAAGTAACAAAAAGTGTATTTTAAGCTGTAAAAAAAAGAAAAAATACACGCGGAGAAATTAACTTCGTTATACCCGATGCTCCGTTACATTTTAATTCTATCTTGATTCTATGCACGGTAGGTACTTAAACTTTTAGGTGCTGAGTTGCAAGGCTTCTAGTCTTTTTTTGGAATGCGTTCGGATTTATGTGCCGATCGGTTATTTTTAGAAGCGACCTACTTTTATTATTTTTGTCTAAATGATAAGTTGATGATATCTTTAAAAGATATTTTTGTTGTTAATGATATTATGAGTTAAAACATTATTTCTTATATTTTTTATTAAATGAGGCACATCAAAAATTGAAACAATTTTGCGTTCTTCACTATAGAAAAATATTTTACAAAAAATAAAAACCGACTTCAAAAACACTGAAAAGTCTACAAATAGGTACAGACAACATCACACTTCTATATTGAAGTCGGCATCAAACGATGATCCAGAAAGTCTTAAAATTTGTCACCGACTTCAATATAGAAATGTGATGTTGTCTGTAACTATTCTTATATTATTTTAAACTTTTCAGTGTTTGTGAAGTCGGTTTTTATTATTTGTAAAATATTTTTTATTTTTAACTTTTTAGTGAATGAAATCTTTTTAGTGAAAAGAACCCTAAAATAATATAAAGGAAATTTGGGATTTCCCTCGATTTTCATGAGATCCCATCATCAGATCCTGACTTTAGTGATCTTGGGGCCACCCCAGGAGTATACCTACTCTATCGAATACAAAAGGAATTTTGAAAATCGGTCAAAACACGTTGGACACACCTAAAACTTTAAGGGTTTCCCTCGATCTTTATGGAATTCAATCATCAGATCCTAACCATGGGACCACCCTTGGAGTATCCTCTATCGAATACAAAAAGAATCATCAAAATCGGTTCATAAACGACGAAGTTATCCGCGAACAAACATAACAAAAGCATATATACGGTCGAATTGAGAAACCTCCTCCTTTTTAGGGTTCCGTAGTAAACAAGGAACCCTTATAGATTCGTCATGTCTGTCTGTCAGTCCGCGCTTTTACTCAGAAACTATTAGTACTAGAAAGCTGTAATTTTGTATGCGTAATGTATATTAATCATGCCAAAAAAGTGGTAGCAAAAAATATTGAAATAAATTTTTTTTTTTTAGGGTGGCTACCATAAGTAGTATAGTGGGAGTAACATTTTTTTCTTGACTAACCCATCATGTGGGGTATTGCTGAATAGGTCTTTAAAAAAAATGTACGGTTCAGAATACCATTTTTCGATTTAGGGATTCGTTTCTGAAATATTTGGTTTTTTCTTAGAGGTAAGTGTCTCCCCCCTCTAACTGCTAAACGGTTATACACGGTTATTTTTTTATCACCCTGGAAAATTTTAGGGACGCTTCAGGACACATCCATTATTATATAAAAAATAAAAAAAATTAAATAAAAATTTAAAAAAATAGAAAAAAATTAGATAAATCTCTAAAATGCTGCTCTTAACTAGTGCAGCATTCTTTGAATTTTTTTGGGAAATTAATATAAAATTAAGTATGGGAGTTATTTTTTTATTCATAGGTAATTTAAATCATTCTAATACCATGTCATGAAGCGTCCCTTAAATTTTCCAGGGCCATAAAAAAATAACCGTTTATATGGAACACGTGAAAAAAATTACAACAGTAGTATATGTATACAAGGTTATTTTTTAGTTATAACAAAAATGTGTGCTTGTTCAGACAAGCAAGCTGAACAACTTTCACTCTGAACACAAAAAATCTGCTGTTTCATACATTTAGGTTCAGTGAATGTTGAACATTTGTATGAAACAGCAGATTTTTTTTTGCGATTTCTAAGTTGGTCCCATAGTGAAAGTGTTTCAGTTTGCTTGTCTGAACAAGCACACCAAATTTTTGTCATAACTAAAAAATCAACTTGTATAACGAAGTTTAAAGGAAAACTATCAGAGTTGAGTATTAAGTACAAACTAAAAAGTTATAGACGAAAAATTAGTACTGAATATAAATTTACGAACCAGGTGAAGTTAAGTAAATATAAAATCATTGGAGCTTTAATCATAATAATAATTACTAATTTAATAGCAACGTGTTGTGAGGTGTGATGTGAGTGTGAACTCAAAGTTGGCATTTGCAACTACGGAACCCTACACTGCGCTTGGCCCGATACGGTTTTTTTTAAGTTTAAAAAAAAGGGTTTATTTTTTGCCACTCCTAAATTTTTTAGTAGCTCAAAAATAAAGAAAAGAGTTTTTGTGTTTTGCAACGCGAACTTGCTTTATTTTACAACTGTTCTGCGCAAAGCTTTACTTACTATTTGCAAACTTTAACTTCTACATAAAAACGAAAGCCACTAATCACAGAACAATCATCTGTCAATACCAGGTAAAATTTAACGCTTTCTGGGGTCCACGAGAAATTCACTCCTGTCAGGCGAAAATTACTCCACTTTGCTTCTCGGACGTTATCAATTACCTTGTTCTCGAATGAGAGGAAATGTCTGGCAGAAAGTGTCAAAAATGTATATAGCGCCATCTATCGTGCTCTTGTATAACTACATAAATCTATGTAATCACTGCTGTGCACCCTAGGAGCGTGTGTGCTTTGTTGATTTTAGAAATATCGACAAATTTTGGATTTGATACAGCTCGCTCCATCTATTGCTCGTGGTTATAACTAATTTTAGAAATGTTAGACATTGACAATCCTTTCTTTATATCATCCTTGGACTAGACTCAAACAAATAAATGTTAGATTATGGTATTATTTATTCCTGAATTCGTACTGTCTTTGTTGCACATAACTATCTACGACTATCTCACCTCTACCCACACCGCTCGCACCCGCTGAACAGCACACAGGCGACAGAGACAGACCGATTACGGACTCACGTCGTGAGAGCGAGACGTAGCGATGGCCGATCATCAACTAACGTCACCGATTATTCGTTTCGAATTCGGTGCGCAATTCATTTCACTCATGATTAATTGACTGTTTGCGAGATCCGTTACTGACCGAATCATTTACACGCGGCCTGCGATTCAATTCATATGACCCGTTCGGTCATGATCGACATAATCCTAGTACCTACAGAATAAGCATTTAATATCTGGTTGACTTAATTTTGTACCTAATAATTGTAATAAAGAACATAATATAAGACGCAGCACATTCTTGGCCCATCTACCGCAGTGTCTCAAGACGGAAGTCTTCAATTATGACTTAAACATTTTGATGATTGGCAACATACTATCAATATTAAATAAAGCGTATTAGCGTAGTGTATTCTCCAAACCTGTTTAGTAAAGGTTTTCCAACTATTCAAATAATAAAATTGGGATTTTAATTATAACAAATATTACAAATATTACAATAAAACTCGTAACAAGTCCATATTCTAAAGCGTAAATAAACCTTGTTAATAAGTTTCACATAGTCTGTGGTATGGTGTATATTTGGCAAACAATACCAAATAAAAAAAAAGAAAGAAAACGTGAAAGTCATTAGGATATGTATTGTATTGACATATCAAATTCACAATTACTGGTGATTTGTAAGCGATCGTAAATTGATGTTGGCACACACACACACATAACAAACTCCAGATTTTTAATTAGAAGAACTTCAATTTCTTTAAATACCTATAATAAGAAGAAGATTATAAGTGAAAATATTATCAAGCAACACTAACAATGACTGATTGTCAATGTCAAACCTTGATGTCCATAGCTAATCACGTTTCGTTTCACGAAGTTTCGCATTCACTTAACATATTTTATCTTATTTTTTTGGAAAATCTATTAAGTTTGTAAAGATTTTAGCCCTTGGATCATTTTCAATACATTATTATCCTTCATTTCATATAATTTGTACCTCGGTACATGATTTGGGCAAATACTGAAGACCTCCTTTTCCTTAATACTAAATGTGACAATTATTATTTACAGAACCATGTTTAGGTATTAATTAGTGAGTGTTGTGGAAGATATCCTAAATAATTATTATCAAAAAAAAATCAAAATCAAAATATCCTTTATTGATTACAAAAAACAATTATTATGCTTTGTTAAGGACCCTAAGTAAATTATAAATACCATAGTAACTGTCTGTCTTGCTATTTGTTACGTTTTAAAGCTAAAACCGCTAAATAAGTTATACTTAGAGAGGTTATTAGGGCTTAAAACTAACTAAGTTAAACCTGAATAAGGCGAAACAAAGTTCGCTGGCAAAGTTAGCAAAAGAATATAACAAAGAATTAAAATATCATCTCGAATCCAAAATATGAATACACTATTAAAATGAAGTCTTCTCTCCAAGCATAAGTTCCTAATTAGAACCATCCCTAATGGAAACATCTTCCTTGGGGCAGGTATCGTCCTAGATAAACACAGCGCACATTAACTTTTAATGTATGTCAAGGTCGTACGAAATCATATTGTTTCACTGTTGTGCCGCTGCCACAGTTGTAATTTTAAGATGGAATTTCACCCTTTATTACTGAAGGTTTAAGAGTCCTTTGAATGAAGATATGAGGTTGTTACGCAAATCAGAGGTGCGATTTTGTAACTTGTCGATTAATCGTAATCGAACCCGATGATTCGATAATATGAAATAGGATTCTGTCACTTCTCGATTTCAATTGGATCGTTATCGTAATCAATTAACAAATGATAAAGGTAAGTTTAAGTTTTTCTGTCTGTATCTACTGTTGTTTTCTTTTATTTTTATAAATAAAAATATTGAGAATTCACTAAAACTTCTGACACCCATCATCAAGCTCTATGGGCACACTCACCATAATCAACCCCACTCCTGGGCACTCTTGCCCATCACCAACTCACTGCTGAATAATCTTACCCATCACCAGCTCACTGTTGGAAAATCTTGCCCAGCTCTATCCAATAAAAAAACAAGTAAAATAATTTTCTCCCTTTAATCCCTCTCTAAACTTTAAAATATTAGGTCCTTACATACGAAATTGGCGTAAAAAATAAGCTTGAAGCCTGTATGTATATCTAAATAAGCTTGAAGCCTGTAATAACTTTGACAGGCTGTATGTGTTTTTTTATATGTTACTAGCTTTTGCCCGCGACTTCATCCACGTGGAAATCCCTTTTTATTGATTCCGTTTACAAATTGATTATACACTGTTTGATTTCAATTTTATTTCTTTATTGACCATTATAAGACGTAATTTTTGGAGGTGACCATGACTGGGTTTCTGGGTGCTTATAATTGGTTCAAAACATGGAAATATTCAGAAACTATTTTTTCTTATTTAGCTTTTTTGTCATAATACAAAAAATGCAGCTTCTAAAATATAACGATAGTAAATCTACTCAGTCGGTCCTTAAATTCTGTCACAAGTATAATTTATCATAAAATCAAAACTATTCAATACTTTTTTATAAAAAAATTTTATATAAAAGGCTAGTTAAATAAGGATTATTAAAAATTAAAATCATTCAAAATGTCCGCCGCCACTATTCACACAGGTCCTTAGTCTCCGTGGCCAGTCATCGATTGCAGCACGAACCATATCCATGTCTATTCCAGCCACTGCTTTTCTCAATGATGGCTTCAGGCTGTCCAAATTCTTATGGTGCCTCGAGCAGACCTTTTCCTCCAAAACTTGCAAAATTTTGTAATCCAAAGGATTGAGGTCGATATTCTGGCGCTCAAACCACATCTGTGTGGTTTTAGCCTTGTGTGCCGGCGCAGAGTCTTGCTGGAACACCCAAGGTCGCTCTCGAAACAGCGTCTGAGACAGATCTTTCACAATAGTATCTAAAACAGTGTCTTAGTAGACTTTTGCGCTGGTTTTGACACCTTTTTCGCAAAAATGCACTTCAGTTGGGCCAAAGTATGAGACTCCCAACCAAACCATTACTAACGCCGGATGATGACCATGTTGAACTCGGGGATGGCATTTCCAGCTTCTGCAGAGCTTGTAGCATAAACCTTGTCATTTTGTTTGTTGTACTTCTCTTCAATATCAAAAAATTTTTCGTCAGTAAACAGGATATTATCACGATGCTTGTTATTAACCGTACCACTTCAACAACACTCGAGATCTTTTTTCACCCTCAGTCTTAGAGCATTCATACGGGAGACGGCAAGGCTGGGCGAACCCCTCTGCCAATTTACGCTGACCATATGACCATACACGTTATATAAAACTAGTTGACGTGCGGCCGCTGCCATTTGGTGTCGTTTTCGTGTCGCACTAAGAGCTCCAAAAAAATGGTTAATTGTGCAGTTTCCTCTTGCAAAAGGTGATCCAGCTACTCAAATCTTCGAGATTATGGCGTTTCCTATCACATTTAAGTATAAAATATACATTACCGTGTTTCATTTGTTTACAATTTTGAAGTATTTTTTATGCCGTTACGATAGAAAAATACAATGGTACGATGGTAGCTCAACACAATACACGGGCATTATATTATCTGTGACACGGGCATTATTGCTTAGTGCTGGGACAACGTAAATGATGCTGATTCATATTTTTATTTATCATTCATTCACTCCGGAGTTTGTTTATATGATTAAAATAAAAATTCACGTGTAATATAATAGAATAAAAAAATATCAAGAAAATATTATATTATTAGCTATTATATTGCTCAACTTTGCTTTGTAGTTTAAAAAATCTTTTTCTATACAATATACTTTTTTTTCTTTATTTAATGGCCGTACCTCAGATTAACTAAACCAATGGATTCGCAATGTTATTATATGTCTCAAATAAATTTGCGTCCAGTTCAGTCCGCCATCACAAAGCACCGTGTTTGTTGTTGTGCTAAAATATCAGTCGGTGAGCATTATTTGTGAGTTAATTTTACAGTTATACGTTTTTTATTGATTTTTTTAATGAATTCTATAAAGAAAAACATAAAAAGTGTGGAATCGTGGATGCAGCGTCCCTAGTTTTTTTCCGCCATCTTAGAGCACCAACCCAAACCTTGGCACGCTTTTTTCGTAGGTATTTCGTGTCTATTGGTATCTATAGTCTAAGGGCCGTAAACCTCATGGTTAAGTCGGCCATACAATATACATACTTACTCTAAACAATTTTTCGACTGCATCTCACTTAATTTTAAGCCTATTAAATAATCTATATTGGTATTTTACAAAATGCAATGTAAGTTTACTCCAGATGGAAAAATGTCAATAACGTCCTCTAAATTTTATGTTGTAGTTGAGGTCATAAGTACAAAAAAAAAGAATTATTATTGTGTACTTTTAGTTTTTTGTTTAAAAGTTGTTTAAAACTTTTAAGTATATTTTATTCAACTGTACTTCTATTGAATTTTACACGTTGACTGCCAGACAGCATACAAAATAGAAAAACTATTGTTTGCGGTCACCGTTAACCGCGTTTTCGTTTCGTTTCGGCATTGCATTGCGCTTTCATGCCACCTGCTTTATGCAGCAAGTTGTTGGGGACATCAGTAAAGAGCACAAAGCAAGTGGTTGTCGTCATCGTCGTCGTCAGAGAAAATTTTAATAATGCAACATCATTATTAAAATCACAAAATAAAGCTTTTTCTTCTTATTTTAGTGGCTTTGAAGTTTGTACGGGTAATGTAAACAAACACACTTTCAACGCCACGTTATGACAAATGAATAACATATAACATGTCTTACTATATGTAAATAAAAACTTTCATAGTAGTAAACATCTACTAAGCTAAAATGGTAGAATTAACGCCACATATTATACGTGTAGCAAGGAATTTTATGTTTACTTTAACTCACATTTTTTGGTGCAACTTAAAGGAAAATGCCCGATATCTTCCCAAGCGTTATAACACGTTGGGCCCTATCACAAATGAAAGGTTTTCTAAAATACTAATTTTGTTTGTATGGCAGTAAGTTGCTATCTCGTGCTTTTTACTTGCACGAGATAGCAAATTTCTACCATACGAGCAAAGCTAAACGAAAAAGTGCCTACCTATTAAACATATTTATAACTATGTAGGTAGATATATAATAAAATCAGAAATTAGTTCTTGGTAGTAACAATTCTCACGTAAAACATCTAAGACATTCCCGGTATTCCCCCACCCTCCCACTGCACCCGCGGTAACTTGTTTCGACGGGTTCAGAAGCGTGGCGCAAGTCAAGTCACACTAGTCATTGCTTTGATCGCACTCCGGAGTGTTGTTCTGTTATTTGTTTACTGACTTTTCATGGTACCTTTATTTTACTTTGACCATGACTAATTACTTGATGTATTTTAATGTAAATAAACCAGTTACATTTATCATAGTGTGTGGTATTCTACTAGTCAAGCCCTTTCATTTGATACCCGTATTAAGAGAGTTGTGAAAAAATACGTAATCCACCATTTTGTGGCGGCGGCCATCTTGGATCGATAGTCATCAAACATAACATCCCCGAGAGCTATGAAAATTATGATTACGCATCGGAGCGCTTACTGTCTTTTGTCTTTCTTTAACTGAAAATATAAATTCGTCCCCCCCCCCCCCCCTCCCCATCAAAACATTATACCTACGCCTATGACTGAAAATATATATTTATTTCAGTCGATCAGCTAAATAGCAAGTGAAATTGCTGTATTTGACACAAAAAACTAATTACAGCATTTTAATAATAATTAGCAGGCTTCGCTTTGTACTAATTTATGAAACCCTGTCTTCATTGTATTTTTATTAACTCTAGCCGAACAGGGTATAGTAATAAAAATACAATTTATTGTAACATTTCAATCATTCAATCATTCACTCACGACGACCCAAATAGTTACTCATTCTTTGTGTCACATCACTAGGGACATTAATTCTTTGTGGTGGGGATTGCGTAGATACACGTTAATTTGTCGATGTGTGTGTGTTTCTTCATTGTAGAGTAATATTTTCAGTGTGTGTTCGTAAACATTTTCGTAGTGTGCGTAGCGTGTTTACCTCGCCTCCCACGAAAAGTGGCAGAAAAATTTATACTGCGATTTGTTGCGTACCGCATCCATAGGTTAAATGATCTAAGCCCTCGGTGCCTTTAACCGCGCGTTAAGGAAGTGACCGCTTTTTTTGGTAAGCTCGTAATCCTAGGTCTTCGTTTAAAACTTTTTTTATTGTCTTTCTACTCAAGTTTATTTGGAACACCATCAGTTTTTGTTTACGGACAGGATTTCTTGCAATGCGCGCCTTGATTGCTTTGATAACTGCTGGAGTCCGAACAGAACGTGGTCTGCCGGTTCTTTTCTTGTCATCCACACTTGAGTGTTCATTGTACCTGTTAATAGTCCGATAAACAAACCTCTGCGTGATATTTAAGTTTTGGAGCAACTTGAATATTGTGGTTGGCGAGTGCCCACAACGGTGTAACGCAATGACTGCTTCTCGGTCCTCTTTCAGAGTCCACTCCATCACGAGAAATAAATATTTTAAATAGAATTGTACAATTTATTACTCTCAAAACATATGAAAATCGAACGCGGGTTTGAAATTTTTGCATCGAGTTTCAAATTTGAAATTATCAGCCAGTGACAATATTTAAGGACCGACTACGTATATATTATTACGATAAAAGGATTAATATTAATGTCATTTTACTTAACTAAAGTAAAAAAGGTGCTATTTTCCTATTTTATTGGTCATTATTGAATCATTTACCTTACCTATTTGTTAAACCTGCACATTGATTCATATGTAAGCAGTAATGTTAATTGATCAAAGTATACTTAAGTATATTTATTGTATAGAAGGAAGCGAAATCAAGATGATATAAAATTTTACATCACTTGACACGGCCGTGACCTGGATGAGTGGTTCAAACAAATATACCATGAACTCGTATTTCAGTAGGCGCGTGTAAAATCTTTGGACCCGATTTCAATTACTGAAGACGCTTTGGTTTCATTGTATAGATTGCTTATTACTTTAGATGCGAGCGTAATCTTTTTCGCGAATGCTTCATAGCTTAATAATATTCAAAATATATAACGATCTGTAAACTATATTTGGCTTACTTTCATGCTTATGCAATTAAGTGTATTTAATGATTTTTTATAGGATTGAAGGATGAGGATCCTAGGATGTTACGCGTACATTGACACATACCACAACTTATGAATGATCTATGAAAATATAAAACTCAATCGGTGTGAGGTAAATCAATTTCAATATTTTGTCGTTTAAAATCTTGCATTTAAAATATAAATACATCCGCGTGATCTTTGGAAGTAATTTGAAAAGTAGCATTGGATAATTTCTTCCGATTTACAGGTAAGAGCCGGCAATTCCAAGGACGGTCTTCAAGATCAAGGCTAGAAGTCTAGGGAATCCCTATGATTCTGTCGTTATTACGCAGTACTATAGAAGCTTTTATAGAAGCAAGTAGGTAATGAATTGAACCGAGCACCGAGAGAAATGCTGTATGAAACGAATAAACCTTGCGTTGGCTTCATTTTCTATTACTCGCTCGTATATTTCATAGGGCAAAATAATATGTTTGAGCCACGACATTTCATGTGGATTAGTTTTTTTTTTATAAGAAAGCATTATCCTCGATGATCATCTCGTTTTTATCGAAAAGAACACGATTTGAAGTGACTATACATCAAAATGGTTACTTTTATGATTTCTAGTGATGAAAAAACTTTTTAGGTGTAGTACGTTTTAAATCATATAATTATGTTTTAAGAGTTTTATTTGAAACTTAACATCAGCCATTGTACTTTATTTACCTTAGTGGAATAATTCTTGTGCATGTGTTAAACAAGTTTTAGTACTTATTGTAAGAGAGTAGGTTCCCCTTCCCAATGGAATATATTTTGTAATCACAACATATGGTAATATTTGTAACAGTCTTCTTTGATTCATTGAAAAAAAATAAAGAAAAGTAATATAATCTTTTAGAATTGTGTACAAACTAAGAAAAGAACAATAATTTCAAACTCATAAAGAGGAAGAACATTAATATGTACATTTTACATATTTTATTTCATTCTGAGTATTTATGGCAGTAATTTCATAACATATGTATTACACTTAGCAACTGATTCGAATTCATGCCATCTCCTCTCTAATTGGATAGAAGAAATCTGTTGTGTCACCTGCAGTATCGTAACAAAACTGTAACTGGTGTAAATGAATCTTAAACTGGAATAAAGAATTATGAAATATCGATAAAATCAGAGTGTATACAAATATGTTTGTAATTTTAGTGTAAGATTAACGACTTTCTCGACAATCTTACACACTTAAGTGTCGAAAAAACATAGGCACCAATAATTGCTATACAAGTGTCGTAAATTTAATAGACAGATGAAAAGTAAAGTTGGAAACATATTTACGTGTCGTGGCGTGTCGCGGTGCTTACTGTCGTGACGGTGAGTGTGCACACTCATGTGTCGTGTCGTGGCGTGCTCTAGCGTTATTTCTTTCATTTCTGAACAGAACCTCGCAGTGTTTAAACGTAACATAATGTTTTCCTCTGATTCGGATAGTGATTTTGATGAAGACCTTCAATTTCTCTTAGCAATTAAACTTCTTGAGTACAAAAAAAAAGATAAGAAGGTACTGGGTTCACCCTATAAACAGAGAGAGACAGAAAAACCGGCCAAGTGCGTGTCGGGCCACGCGCAGTGTAGGGTTCCGTAGTTGCAAATGCCAACTTTGAGTTCACACTCACACACCTCACAACATGTTGCTATTAAATTAGGCATTATTATTATTAATAAAGCTGCAATGATTTTATATTTCCTTAACTTCACGTGGTTCGTAAATTTATATTCAGTATTAATTTTCAATGAAATTTAGTTTTCCAAGTACATTTTATAAGTTGGTCTTCTATAACTTTTTAGTTTGTACTTAGTACTCAACTCTGATAGTTTTATTTTAAACTTTTTCACGTGTCCATATATAACCGTTTAGCAGATAGAGGGGGGGGACACTTACCTCTAACAAAAATGTGCACTTTATAACCGAATATTTCAGAAACGGATCCGTAAATCGAAAAATGGTGTTCTGAACCTTACATTATTTTTTAAAGACCTATTCAACAATACCCCACACGATGGGTTAGTCGAGAAGAAAAATTTACTCCCACTTTACATGAATGGGAGCTAGCCTGAAAAAAAAAATTTTTCAATATTTTTTTCTACCACTTTTTTGGCATGAATAATATACATATCCATACAAAATTAAAGCTTTCTAGTACTAATAGTCTCTGAGTAAAACCGCGAACAGACAGACAGACAGACATGGCGAAACTATAAGGGTTCCTTGTTTACTAAGGAACCCTAAATATGTGAATTTCATCGTCTTGTTAAGGTTTAGAGAGTGACGAAGAAAAATTTCATCAGTACTTTAGAATGAACAAAGCACAATTTGAGGAAATCCATTCGCTAATTGAAGGAGTTACTTTACACTTTGTGTCATATAAAACTTTTCGTTTACGTACAAGTTCAATAAGCTCTTCAGTCATTTTTCAGAAATACGCGCAAATAAAATAAAAAAGAGGCCGCTAGATGTTCGCGTCACGAGCCACGCGCCCGGTATAGAAACACATTTGCGTGTCGCGTCATAACCCCCACCACCGTTCCGGCGCAATCGGTGGCCAGCCCAGCAGTCGGCGCCACGACAGAACGCGTCGCGACACGCCACGACATACAAATATGCTCCTAACCATACTAAATATATGAACCCGATATGCTACTGGCGCGTCACGACACACCACGACACGTAAATATGTTTCCCACTTGATTCCCAGTGATTTATATAAAGCTGGAGCAAAACAAACCGTAGTCAGAAGTAGAAGACGTCGAAAGCTAAATATTTTTACTTCGGGAAACATCTTTTAAGTTATAAGAAAACATTATTTTGAAGACATTCACACCAGCTATCTATGAATTAATTAATTAATTGCAAAAAAATATATAAGTTTTGTTAAAACAACTCCTTATTAACAAAAGGCAGCCTAATATGCAATATATATAGAAGTTTACTTTTTAATTACTTATCACAAAAAAATTGTGTGCTTGTTCAGACAAGTAAAACTGAACAATTTTCACTATGGGACCAACTTTGAAATCGCAAAAAAATCAGCTGTGCCATACAAATGTTCAACATTCACTGAACCTAGATGTATGGAACAGCTGATTTTTTTTGCGATTTCAAAGTTGGTTCCATAGTTGAAAGTTGTTCAGTTTGCTTGTCTGAACAAGCACACAAATTTTTTGTGATAATTATAAAATAATCTTGTAGGTACCTATACACGGTTATTTTTTTATCACCCTGGAAATTTTAAGGGACGCTTCACAATTGTATGAGAATGATTTAAATATGAATAAAAAAATAACTCACTTACTTAATTTTATATTAATTTTCTAAAAAATCCAAAAAATGTTGCATTTTTAGAGATTTTTTTATTTTATTTTTTATTTTTTAAAATTTTTTATTTCATTTTTTTTATATAATAATGGATGTGTCCTGAAGCGTCCCTAAAATTTTCCAGGGTGATAAAAAATAACCGTATATACGAGTATATAGAGGAAAGTTTAACTGACGGGACTATATAAAAACTTTTTAACAAAAAATTGAGCCGCCGAATAAACTAAAAAGCAAAAACACTGAAAAGTTAAAAAAAAGTCTTTTCGCATTATAGTATGTATAAACTTGTAATAAAATCTCTTTGGCTATACTATTTGTATCTGGCTGGTTTTGGTATCATTGAAAGTTTAAATTTTAAAGAACATAATTCCAAATTCAAATTAGGAAAATGTGTGATTTTTCATTTGTTTTTCGTACTGCCAAGATGAGTGAATCTAATGAAGAAATTCGATACATTTTAAAATTTTACTACAAAAAAGGTAAAAATGCAACGCAAGCCGCGAAAAAAATTTGCGATGTTTATGGACCTAGTGCAGTGTCTGTGAGAGTAGCACAAATTTGGTTTAAGCGTTTTCAATCCGGAAATTTTGATGTCAAAGATGCACGTCGCTCTGGTCGCCCTATTACAGATAAAATGGATGCCATTTTTGAAAAAGTGGAGCAAGATCGGCATGTCAGTAGTTACGACGTAGCTGAAGAACTGGGAATTGACCACAAAACAGTTTTGGCGCATTTGAAAAAAACTGGGTACACAAAAAAGCTCGACATTTGGGTACCTCACGAGCTCACTGAAAGAAACCTAATGAACCGTGTACTCATTTGTGATTCTTTATTACGACGTAATGAAACCGAACCATTTTTGAAGAAGCTGATAACTGGTGATGAAAAGTGGATCACGTACGACAAGAATGTGCGAAAAAGGTCGTGGTCAAAGGCCGGTCAGGCTTCACAGACTGTGGCGAAACCCGGGTTAACTCGCAACAAGGTGATGCTGTGTGTGTGGTGGGATTGGAAGGGCATTATTCATTATGAGCTGTTACCACCAGGCAGGACCATCGATTCTGAACTCTACTGCGAACAACTGATGAGATTAAAGCAAGAAGTTGAGAGAAAGCGGCCGGAATTAATCAACAGAAGGGGTGTGGTTTTTCATCATGATAACGCTAGACCTCACACATCTTTAGCCACTCAGCAAAAATTAAGAGAGTTTGACTGGGAGGTGTTAATGCATCCGCCGTATAGTCCTGACCTTGCACCTTCAGATTTCCACCTGTTTCGGTCTCTTCAGAATTCTTTAGGCAGTGTCAGGTTAACATCACGAGAGGACTGCCAAAACCACTTGTCGCGGTATTTTGACCAGAAGTCCCAAAATTTCTATAGCAATGGGATCATGTCCCTACCTACAAGATGGCAAAAAGTTATCGAACAAAATGGTACCTACATACTTTAGTTAAATGTAAATAAACTATATTAAAAAATATTTTGAATTTTCTTAAAAAATGCGAAGAAACTTTTTCCCCAACCTATTATATGAATAGGTACAGACAATATCACACTTATATTCAAGTCGGTGACAAATTTTAACACTTTCTAGGCGATTATCGTTTGGCACCGACTTCAATATAGAAGTGTGATATTTTCTGTACCTATTCATGTATTATTTTTAACACTTTAGTTTTTTCGGCGGTTCAATTTTTTGTTAAAATTTTTTATTTTATATTTTTCTGTGACTTTCATCTATTAATTTTACAATCAGTGAGTGAATCATCAATCATCCTTCGTTTATGTACCTTTAGGGTTGGAATTGTTTTTTCAAATTTATATGGGACCACCGTCGGGGTATACCCTTTCCAATAAAAAAAGAATCATCAAAATCGGATCACTCTGTAAAAAGTAATGCGTGGCCATTGATCAGAATTAGTGAGTAAATCAACAATAAATTCCTGTTTTTCTACCCTTGGGGTATACCCTTTCCAATAAAAAAAGAATCATCAAAATCAGAGTTCTCTGTAAAAAGTTATGCGTGATCATACATTAAAAAAATATATATACGCGTTGAGTTGAGTACCTCCTTCGTTTTTTCGTCGGTAAAAATTAAAATACATTATTAAATTGAAATATTACTAAAAACATATGCTGCATGTCAATATACAAATACCTAAGTCTACACATAATCTAACTTACTTAAGGACGCCGGAGCCCGGAACCCATTGATGCGATCCTATAATCCATTTATTCTTATCTGAGATTGCAAATTCGACCCAAAAGTACAATTGTGCGTCTTTATAACCAATCGATAGATTGTATTTATAATCTTTGAAAGTCAACCATTCGAGGGAGGTCCGATGCTCTCGCGCCCACTCATAACCAGAAACTCATTCGGTATTTTTGGACAGATCTCCGTTCGTAAATGACGTTTAACGTGTGCAAATAAACAATCTTTGGTTAGAAACTCAGAACAATAATGCTTTAGTTATTCTTCTGAGCATCTTGCGTGTCTGTCTTACTTCTATTAGCAGCGCCTAATGTCAGAGTGAGTCAAATATATTGAGTTCAGTAGCTATTTTAGGTTTCTATGCTTTAGTTATTCTTCTGAGCCTAGTACTAATACTCGTATCTTTGGTCAAGTCAAAGTACTTAATTACTTGATTAAAAGTCGTTATTTTACTTGTAATTTTTATACAATAAACGAGAATTTGAATGAAGTGAAGAAAGTTACGCTTATCACCCAGTGCAGGTTGGTGTTTTTTAAAAATTGCAAATACACCTGGGAGCAACGGCTTAACTAGCCTTTTGAAAAACGAAGGAGCTCGAGATACTAAGTTTATGGTCACCCATCTCGTGACGGATCAAAAGCGTAATTGCCATTATCACAGGCCGGACGCACGAACTAAGTACTGAGCCACCGAACGCAATAATAAGACATTTTTTTATTGTCACAGTACTTATTGTATAAAAATCACAACTTAAGTAACGACTTTTACTCAAGTAATTACTTTGACATGACTATAATAGATACGAGTGTAAGACATGTTATTCATATGTCAAAACGTGACGTTGATGGTGTTTTTTTATATTGGCTGTATTCATAAAAAACGACAGCCACTAAAATAGGATGAAAATGCGTTGTTGTGTGGTGATTTATTTCTGTATGCCTGAGTAATTACAATTAATGCGACATATTTCTCTATATTTAACGACAAGCACATGCTTTATGCACTTTGGATTGGAGGTTTTATTTATAGATTATGGGTAGACACTTGTCCTCATCTTGCCTGATGGTAAGCAAAGGTGGAGACTAAGGTGGAGCGTGCCTACTCATTAGGTACCGACTCACTCTAGTCCTGAAAAGACCCGGGTTGTAATGAGGTGGGAACACAGAGGACGGCAAAGAATTCCATTCCTTTGCAGTACGCATTAAAAAAGTGGAAGCGAAACGTTTCGTGCGGAGCAGTGGTATTTCTACAACGTAGGGGTGGGTCTTTACCGTTCTCCGGGTGCCTCGGTAGTAAAAGGGAGATGGTGGAATAAGATCAAACAGCTCTTGGGAACACTCTCCGAAATGTAACCTGTAAAAAACCGATAAACGGGCCACTGCGCGGCGATGTGCAAGACTCTGGAAATTTGAAATTTTCAGAGTGTCTTCACCGATCAACCTCTTCGCCCGGCGCTCCACCGAGTCAAGGGCAGATAGCTGGTACTTAGCAGAGCCGTCCCAAAGGTGGCTGCAGTATTCCATGCACGACCGGACCTGTGCTTGATAAAGTGTAAGAAGCTGCCCCGGCGTGAAATACCGCCTAACCTTCGAGAGTATGCCAAGCTTTTTAGCTGCAGTAGCCGCCTTCGCCTCAATAGTACGCCCAAAGTTGAGGTTCGGTGAGAGGTCGATGCCCAGTAGGCTTAAATGGTCCGTTAAAGGCAAGAGTACACTTCGGAATGTGGGAACCAAGTTGAACGGGTTCCGCTTGGAGCTAAAAAGACCCGCTTGGGTCCTGGAGGCATTGAACTCAACTCTGTTAGCTTCCCCCCAGTCCGAAACTTTTTGTAGGGTCGAGTTCACGCATTCCACCATGTTCGCTCTGAGCAGCTCAATTTCGATCTTCCCAGTCTTAGCATCGGACGTATATCTCTCTGCAACTGTGCTATCGTCTGCGTACCCAAAGATACCGAGTTTCAACAGATCGTTGATGTGTAGATATTAACTAAAACCAGTGCCTAATATGAGTAAGTAATTATGTTGAAGTATATTAGACTGTGGCGATTATTCGGTTCATTGTGAATTCATTCGCCGCGGTTAAGTTTTTACGAAGAACTTTTTTATCGATTTCAATTTTTTATAAAAATTGGTTAAAGGAGAAAAACTTCTATGACGGTTCTCGATCGATGTATTGATGTATTAAATCTATAAATAAGATCCATACTTCTGCAAGACTTACACAAAACGTTAAATATTAACAGACAAGTTATTATTTAGAAAAGCATATTGGAGGCGCCAATGAGTTCCCGGTGGTGGTGGTTTTATAAAATATTTGAACACGTCTCGGGCTCGGACCAATAAATAATCGGGATGTGTGAGAAGGATTGAGTGCACCAACCTGATCGATGCTCTGCTGTTCTCCCGGTAGTCAGGGGGAGGTGGTGCTCAACCTGCGGGGTCTTCCTCAACCCACGTGTTCTTCGCCGGCCGGCAATCACGAACGCCTCTGTCACTACTTATTTCTTACATAGACACAATGTCAGGAATTATACACACACAGTTCATGCGTGGGCGGATAGCGGTATTAAATTTTGACTGGGATTCGTCCCTTAATTGCGACGAGATCGCGGGAACATCAAGCTAGCACGACGCGCGTGGAGCAACAACCGGCCATTATTTTTTTTTTACGCCGATGAATAGGTGCACTCAGTGAGGGTGGGAGGAAAAAAGAAGAGACGTCAATTTTAATTATGTACGCGGTAGATGGCGCCACCAATATGTATAACTTTGTACGTCATGTACGCGCCTATTACTCACCTAAAAGACTATGTAACTAACTCACTCAGCACATAAGTATGCTGTTGAGAATGTGTGTTCTTCTTATACGAAGGGAATAAGGCCTACTACATGACTAATTATGATACTGCACTGGCCAGAGGGGATGGTGTTGGGCAGTGGGGCCACCTTTATAATGTATAGGTTTTTTCTATAAAAATGGCTATTGACGCTATAGACGTGCCGTCAAATAATTTTGATTTCGCGATTATTGGAAGAATAATAATACCTACTAAATACATCACCTCAAAACGCTTAGTGAACTTTGTGCTCAGTGGCGCGCTAAAATATTGTTGCCATTAAGTTCACCATCCCTGGTGTAGGGGTCTTATTTGGAGGTTTCAGTGTGCAGGTTGCCTCATTATGTTTTTCTCCACCGTAGGAGCGTCGGAAAAATGTACATATGAAATTCGGAAAATGAAAACACATTGGTACATAGCGGTCTCGAACCCCGGTCCTCCCGATTGGAAGACAAGTGGCAAATCCACAGCGCCTCCGACGCTCATAAAAGTTTAATCGCAATAAACTAACTGGAACCGGTAGAACGCGTAAATTCGATACTCGGTTCCGAGTACAAATTATATCGGCACGCCTTCAGAAAAGTCGAACGGGATGACGGGACGGGATTATGAATAGCATATCGATTTGCATAGTACCTACTCATCCCTTATCAGTTGGGATGCGTGTGACCTTACCTTGGCAGTTGTATCAAGTTCAAATGCTTGTGTATTTATCACAGAATTTATTGCGCGTGATATACGCTTCATCTTACATGCGGGTCTTTTCGTTGGGACAGAAACAAATAACATGCAATGTAAACTCTTCCGAAAGTGCGACGAAAATACAGTAAGAAAAATTATAAAATAAGTAAGTATTAAACTCGATGGTAAATTATCGCTCGATAATAAAAATCATATGATTTATACGAAAGACAGACAACTACGTTTTTTTTATTGCTAAAGGTGGCAGACGAGCAAGTGGCCCACCTGATGGTAAGTGGCAACCACCGCTCATGGACATCTGCAATGCCAGGGGCAAAGCTCAGTTGCTGCCTACCTGCAGAGAAGTGTTTTTTTTAAACCTCGTTTGAAGTTTGACATATCGTAGCGCTCAGGAAACACCGCAGCTGGGAGTTCGTTCCAGAGTCTGCACGTACGTAGTAGAAATGAACGCTGAAACCGAACTGTGCTAGACAAGATCGGTTCAAGTGGTACGGATGAACTCTATTGCGGTGGCGGGTGGTACGATGATAAAAAGGTGACGAAGGCACTATTGCAAACAGTTCCTCAGAGCACTCTCCATTAAAGAGCCGAAAGAGCACGCCGAGAGAACAAAAGTCTCTCCTTTGCTTCAGCGTCTCCATTGAGGCCGTGATACTGATGTGCGTGTGGTGTGAGAGCTCTTTTTTTAAAGGTTATAATATTTTTACGAAATCAAGGAAGAATTTAGGAAATAATTGTGAAAAGATCATGGTGAAGATAAAAAAAATGTGAAATCAATAGGGAGAAAGTTCTGCTCAATTAACTGGAACACTCACTCTGCCAACCAGAGAAAATACTGAAACTCCGGTCTCAAAATATATTAGTATAAATGTTCAACATTTTTATGTGGAATAATTGTGTTGAATTTGTGAAAGCTATTCACAAATATTCAAAAGATTTTAACGGTTTATTAGGATTTGGTAAAGGATTATTTGGAACACTCAATTCTCTTATGGTGCAGACGGAGTGTTCCAAAACTTACCAACTTTAGCTAAAGAAATAGTTAATTTTCTTACTGTGTTATACGAGTATAACACAGAGTTAATTTGTGAATCAAAAATCTTGACGTAAAACATAATAGTTAGAGATTAAATTAAAAATATACTTTCTTTACAACATCCCGTGCAAGAGCTCCGTATTTTAGATTACCCGAACTTAAATACAAACGGAGGCCACATCAGAAATTGTGAAAATGGTATCACTAAAGTTTTGAAACGTTTTCTATATCTGAGATTGTTTAATTTTAACAATAATCAACTTTATTACATTTCTATGCGAGAAATTTGTTTAGGGTGTCCATACATACATACAATAAAATAATATTTTTTGTACTTATAAAAAAATGATTTTTTATGTGATTTGTGCCTAAGGTGGTACATGCTGGCCTAAAAGATGCTTTATCACTTAACCTCAAAGATGTCCAGATTATACTGATCCGGGAAAACAGTCCTCGGCAGAGTTTCACTCCTTAGCTGTTCGTATATTGAAAGCGAAATTGCTTCATTGCTTCATGCGAATGAGAGGAATATCAACAACATTAGTGTGAAAACCCTCGCCGCGCCTGATCGATCGGTGGCGGGAAGGGGCAGGGGAATCAAATTATCTACGTAAAACTTTCGCACACTCTCCGAAATGCAACCGATAAAAAAACCGAGCACAAGCAGCAACGCGTCTTCGGTGTTTCTGGAGATCTCTGCAGATTATCCTCAACTGAGTGTGTCATTGCCGATGAGTCTCTTGGTATAGTGCTCCACTGAGTCTAGTGAACTTGGAGGATTTTACATTCTTTACCCATACAACCATTTTCGGTAGCAAAATTTTATAAAAGTGACAGATTAGTTATAAAGATTAACAGTGTCGTAACTATTTCTATACATAATGACTGTGTGCGTTTTGGTTGCAGCGTCTAGTAACCGGTGTTATCACTTTGCTCTGAAAATGTTACAGTAAAAAGGTGTTGTAAGTGTGTCAACAAATTCCGACATATATTTACTATATTCATTTACGACACATTGTGTTTGTGTTTATGTGTAAATATTGTCGAAACTAAATAAAAATTGCAATACTCAAACAAATAAATGCACTAGCAACAACCTTCCCAGTAATATTAAAATATTGACAGGTAATGCATTCAAGAAAAGTTTGACGGAATGGTTGTATAGATATAGTTTTTATAGCGTGACAGAATATATGAATTTTAAAAACATGACATTATAATTAATTAATAATTTTCGTTACTGACAATTTGTAATATTTGTATGCCTGTATGGCTGAATTTTGCTGGGATATCGACAAAAAATAATATCTGCTGTACCCAAAATTCTTGCAAAAATGTTTTCATTTCATTCATAAAATTGCGTTTGACAGGAATTAAGCTATGAGTAAACAGTAAATAGTTAGTGCGTAATGAGGGTAGACAAAAAATGTGTCCCACAAAAAAAAATGTCACCCTACACATTTCTTGCTTAGAAATGTAATAAAGTTGATTAATGTTAATCTTAAACAGTCTCAGAAATATAAAATGTGTTAAAACTTTAGTGATAACATTTTCACAGTTTCTGATGTGGCCTCCGTTTGTATATCAGTTAGGGTTATGTAAATAAACTCTAAAATACGGAGCTCTCGAACGTGATGTTGAAAAGAAAGTATATTTCTAATTTACTCTCTAACTGTTATGTTTTACGTCAAAATTTTTGAATCACAAATTGACTCTGTGTCCTACTCGTAAAACAGAGTCACCCCCAGTTTCTGAAAGGCTGATCAAAATATTTTTCAACTAACAGCCATGTCATATTAACAGCAGTGTCAAATCAATTTGAGTTTCCGAAACGTTGTTTAGTCAAAATTTATTTATCTCTAATAATTTGATTTCTCGTTAGAAATATTTTTAGACACGGTCACATTGCTGAAATCATAAATTTTGTTTTATTCATATCTATTTTGGAAATCCAAAATGGGTCTTTCCTTAATAATTTTTAAATAAATTTGACAGCTATGTCAACTAACACAGTGATAAGTTGATTTAGCTTTCAGCAACTCAATTCATAGTTAGCAATAGATTGACAGCTTGTTAGTTAATTTTATCGCTGAACAGCCTTTCAGAAGCTGGGTGTAAGAATATTATCTATTTATTTAGCTAAAGTTGGTAAGTTTTGGAACACTCCTTCTGCACCATAAGAGAATTGAGTGTTCCAAATAAACCTTTACCAAATCCAAATAAACCGTTAAAATCTTTTGAATATTTGTGAATAGGTTTCACAAATTCAACACAATTATTCCACAAAAATGTTGAACATTTATATCTAATATATTTTGAGACCGGAGTTACAGTATTTTCTCTGGTTGGCAGAGTGACCCCCAGTTTCTGAAAGGCTGATCAAAATATTCTTCAACTAACATCCATGTCATCTTAACAGCAGTGTCAAATCAATTTGAGTTTCCGAAACGTTGGTTAGACAAAATTTACTTATCTTTTATAATTTGATTTCTCGTGAGAAATATTTTTAGACACGGTCACATCGCTGAAATCATATATTTTGTTTTATTCATATGTATTTTGGAAACCAAAAATGGGTCTTTCCTTAATAATTTTGAAATAAATTTGACAGCTATGTCAACTAACACAGTGATAAGTTGATTTAGCTTTCAGCAACTCAATTCATAGTTAACATTAGATTGACAGCTTGTTAGTTAATTTTATCGCTGAACAGCCTTTCAGAAACTGGGTGTGAGTGTTCCAGTTAATTGACCAGAACTTTCTCCCTATTGATTTCACAATTTTTTTATCTTCACCATGATGTTTTCACAATTATTTCCTAAATTCTTCCTTGATTTCGTAAAAATATTATAACTATAAAAAAAATAGCTCTCAGACCACACGCACATGTGATACTGGGATCACCGACGATGCGGCATGCACGCCTTTGCAGGGAGTCAAGAGGGTCGAATTGATATTTCGGAGCTCCTGCCCAGAGGTGAGAGCAGTACTTCATATGGGACCGTATTTGTGCTTTATAAAGCATCAGGCGCTGACTAGGAGTGAAGTACTGCTGAGGACGTCTGAGGAGTTTAACGTCTATGTCAAAAAATATTCTAAAATATTTAAAAAAATATGTATTTTACAAAAACCTCTTATCATTTAGTCAAGAAATGAAATAGCTAATCAATGGTTACAGCGACAACTATTTGTTCCCTTTAAAACCACAAATAGAAATTTATACCCGATCTGGTACACTTCGGCATTAATTCGAATTGCTCGTGAAAAGATGAAAGCTCACCGGAAATGGAAACGATTTAGGAATCCATTAGACTATCAGACCTTCTTTTATTTACGATCTAGACTACATAATATGGAAACTGCTTGCTATCAAAACTATGTATATAATATTCAAAATTTAATTGTTAAAGATCCCAAGCAGTTATGGTCCTTCATCAAATCACGTCGTAAATGTTCTTCTAATTACCCAAAGACTGTTGTTACATATAACGAAAAACAATTTACGGCCAGCAAAAAATTTGTAACGCTTTTAACAACTTTTTTCAATCTGTATTTCAACCCGCGGCGGACGTTTTACCCTACTACTTCTTTAGCTTCTCCTTTCATTAATAATAATTCTTTGATTAGCTCTCTACAATTCACCAAAGAAGAAGTCTTAAAGGTTATCGAACAACTAGATGATTCAAAATGCGCAGGAGCAAATAACATACCACCTATTTACATCAAAAAATGTGCATCTGAGCTGGCTCAGCCTTTAACCACAATATTAAACAAATCTTTAAAAGATGGAGTTTTTCCAAAACAGTGGAAAGAAGCCAATATAATACCAATACATAAAAAAGGTCTTAAAACAAATGTTGAGAATTATAGATCAATATCAATTTTGAATGTTTTTGATAAAATCTTTGCAAAACTCGTTTACAATCATATATACAAAATTATATTTTTTTTATTTTTTTTTATTGCAGAAATTTGGCAAACAAGCAAACTGCCCACCTGATGGTAAGTGGTAACAGTTACCTATAATACATGTGGCTCTTGTGAGATTCGCAGCAAAACTGCAACCCCCACAAGAACCACAGTGTACGTTGCCAACTTGTGACACAAGATGTAAAGTCACAGTACCCAGTAATTTCACTGCCATATCTTACCCTTCAAACCGGAACACAGCAATGCAAGCACTGCTGCTTTGCGGCAGAAATAGGTAAGACGGAGGTACCTACGCAGACGACCCTGGTACAGAGTCTCCCTCCAGTAAATATAATGCGATTCCAGCAGAACAGCACGGTTTCCTTAAGGGACGCTCAACCGTCACTAATTTGTCACTTTTTATGAATTTTTACTAGCTCAGATGGAAAAAAGGAAGCAGATTGACGTGATCTACACGGATTTCGAAAAAGCCTTCGACCGTGTGGACCACGTCATTCTGCTGCGTAAACATATTGGAAAATGTGGAGACCTACTGAGGTGGATAACATCATATTTAAAAAATCGTTCTCAGGCAGTGATAATTGGGATGATGACTAAATTCAAATTTTTACGTCTCGTCATTAAATATTAAAATACCATGGAAAAAGATGCAGTCCTGTGAAATTAGAATTAAAATCGGCTTAGAAATACCTTAGATACAAGCCTTTTAAGTTCTTAATTTGAAGGCGATTAGACAGAGAGATCCGATATCAACCGTGACGTCATTGTTGAGTACGGCCATATAAGCTCCTTGTAAATTGCTGTTTTGCTAGAAAGAGATGGAGAAAAATCTTTAATACCTTATATCTTGGTTGTTTTTATAGTTATTCGAAAACCGATTTTTTCTTTCTGTTTATACTATGAATAAGCTTCTATAAAATAAAAAAAATTTTTTAGTCATCTAGCCTATTGGGGGCTATAGATCAGATCTCATTACAATACCAACGGGTGTCCCTCAAGGATCCCATTTAGGTCCTTTATTATACAATGCTTATCTATATGATGTGTACACTTGCTTTGTTAACTCTAAGTATCTAATGTACGCTGATGATACAAAAATTTTCCTTGATGTAAACGGCGTTGAAGACTGTGTTAAACTTCAAGAAGATCTTACTCGCTTAAGTAAATATTATGAATTAAATAGAATATCTGTTAATATTAGCAAGTGCAAAGTTATATCTTTTTCGCGCCGCCAAGTACATGTCCCGTTCTTGTATAATATAAACAACTACGCTATAAGCAGAACCACGTACATTATAGACTTGGGAATTAATTTAGATTCCAAGCTGCTTATGGATCATCATATTGATATTATAGTTGACAAAGCATATAAGGGCCTAGGGTTTCTAAAACGATCATGTCAACTATTCAGGGACCCCTCCTGCCTTAAGTCTGTTTACTACGCATATATACGCAGCATTCTCGAATACGCTAGTGTTATTTGGTATCCTATTTACAATAAATATATAAGAAGAATTGAGAATATACAAAAGAAATTAATAAAATTCTTTTAAACTATAAAATACACACTTATATTATTATCAATGATTACAGCGACAGTTGCAGACATCACAGAATGCTTTCTCTATCACAACGTCGTGATTTACTAGATATGTCCTTCTTATACGACATTTTGAACTCACAAATAGACTGGATAGATCTAGTCTCACAGGTTGGCTTTAATGTTCCACGCAAGAGAACACGACACACTGTAATGATTCACATTCCACGACATACTACAAATTACGCCCGTAACTCCTCAATACCACGCATGGCCAAAAAATATAACTCAGAATTTGGTGATATTTATCCTTTTACTGTGACAAAAAAATGTTTTAAATTAAATATAGCCCGTAAACTGCAGAGGGTATGAATGAATACACAAAAACAGTACATGGATAGGTAACAAGGTTTTTATTCAATGTATTCAATATATCCATTAGCAACACACCACATACACGGATGCACATACACATCACACACACTCCACACACACACACACACCACACACACACACACCAATACACACACACATACACACACACACACGCGCGCGCGCCCATACACAGAAAGATGTTAAAAACAGTAGGAATGTATAGCATGTCTATTAAGTTACGCATCTATGCTAATTATAAATTAAGTGAGAATCTGTAAAGGCTTTACTTGTAACTAGACTGGTCCACTTTTTCTGTAAAATGGCCATTTTATTAATTCTAGCGGCATTTCAGGAAACATTTTGCCAAATGAGCTTTTTTACTAATTCGGACCTGCTGAACACGAATTTCGATGTTGGCACTTCGAAATCTGGACCGGAAGCTCACAATTCAAGATGGCGTCCAAGATGGCGGACTTTTTCGGAATATTACTATATTTCTATCCCTGTGTCCGATTTTTGTCATTTAAAGACCCATTTTTAGGGCGTTTCCTCCGTAGAATGCGAAAACAATTGTTAGAAACTGTTTAAAAATGATTTATAACCCTTTTTAATGCGTTAAATACCCCAAAAGCGGATAATTTTGAGAGAAAAAAATGACAGTTTGTGGGTGAGTGTTTTTGTTTGCTAATCTTGTTGATTACTAATAATAATACAGGGAAATCATTTAAATTCGTTGAGGGGCGTCTAATATGTGTCTAAAGAGCCGTATAGTAAAGGCGCACGTACGCACGGACCTACTTCACATTTTAACAATGTATACAGCTTGGAAACGCGTTTGATGTTCGATACCGCCAGCAGCGTGGGAATTTACGCGCTCTGTCTCAAATGTGGAAGGGTTGTCAAAAAAGAAAAATAATTTAAATGCGATTATAATGTAATTTATTTACAAGATGTACCCCACTGGACCGCATTCAGCGGAGAGCGACTCGAATCGTCGACTGCCAGGAAATTTCTAATCGGCTTGATACCTTGGCGCTGCGTAGAGATGTCGCCTCACTCTGCATCTTCTATCGCATATATTACGGGGAATGCTCGCAGGAATTGGTCGGATTCATACCTGCCGCCTCTTTCCGCCATCGTTCCACGCGACAATAAATCCATGCCCATCACTTAGATGGTTACAGTTAGTTTACACTGTGCGTTTTTCTCGAAGTTTCCTGCCTCGCACAGTCAAACTTTGGAATGAATTGTCGCCTGCGGTATTTCCGGACCGATACGACCTTCAAACTTTCAAGAAAAAAGCGTATTCCCACCTTATAGGTCGGCAACGCACTTGTAACTCCTCTGGGGCTGCGGGTGTTCATGGGCGACGGTAATCACTTACCATCAGGTGATACGTTTGCTCGTTTGCCACCTATCTCATAAAAAAAATACCGTATGCGGCGATCGTTTAGATGTTTATGTATTGGTTGGTTGATTGTTTGCGGCTTATAAATCGAAATTAGAACACAGTTTGCCTTGTCAGCATTTAATGGTAAACACAATTTATCAATGAAATATGTTGAAAACTTATCGAGCATTTGTGTTTTTTACGCAAAGTCGCAATACATAGCCACAAAACAAACAAGAAACTATTGCCCTAAACTCCCTTTGTGGACTCTTAAGAAATCCACGGAACGATAGATTCATAGTTGAAAATGAACTATGAATTATTTATTATATAGGTATGTACAATACTTGCACTAAACACCCTTAGTTGTCTCTTACGATATTCACGGGAAGATTGATACATGTAATCTGGAGTTTATTCATAGCTGAGTATGAGCTATGGACTGTTTTATGTACATAATTGCACTAAACTCCCTTAGTTGTATCTTGCGACATCAACGGGAAGATAGATATATGTATTATAAAAGTTTATTCATAGTAGAGAATGAACTATCAACTATAATTATATATTATCAATCATTACACTAAACCCTATAATTAGTTTATGATAACTGAATCAAATTGAAATCATGTCTTAGTAGTTATAATAAACTCACAATCGTACCTACACAAAACAACAAGTGTGCACCATTATGCCTTGTTTGGCAAGGTAAAAAATAACGAATCTCTCCCACCGACCAGCGCAGCTCTTTTGGAACACATTAAACGAAGTCACCACCAATCTTCAGTTTAGGAGAATGCGCATCTCCCTGACCCCGTCCTGTCACCAATTACTGAATGTGGATGGACGGAAGAAGAAAATGGGTACATCCCTATTCTCACCACCCTGGAACCCATTCCAACCTATATTGTTACCGATATTGTTCTTTGTGGTTGTAAAAAAGATTGTTTTTCAATGCTTTGTAAATGCCGCAAAGCTGCGTTAGTTTGCATGTCAATGTGTTTCTGTTCTGCACTTTGCTCCAATTCCCAAAAAGATAATTAAACAGTCAATTTAATTTTGCATAGTCTAATATTATTACCATGTACCCATTGCATTATTCATTAGCTTTCCTCAACGTTGTTTACCTACCCGTGCGGCATAAATAAATAAATATAAATAAATTAGAAATAAATAAAATTTATACAATATCAAACCATGATATACCTATTTCAAAAATCAACAACTATTAAATGCAAAGAAAATTCCCTAATAATTTTAAGGTATCAGTATTTTTATAAAGTAAAAAGGTTTAATAAATTATAATACAGTCTGTAACAATAAAAATCGCACTTCATGACACAAATAACTCTGTATATGATCGTAAGAAGAAAAGCATACATAGCGGGAAGGGAAAAATTGCAATATTGATAAAATGTCTACCATATTGGTAGCCATCTTGGATTTTGAACTTCAGGGGAAGTTAAATAATTTTTGAAACGGTTAGTAACTATTATTTTCGCATTCTACGGAGGAAACGCGCTTAAAACGGTCTTTAGATAACAAAAATCGGACACGGGAACTGAAATATAGTAATATTCCGCCATCTTGGACGCCATCTTGAATTCTGAGCTTCCGGTTCAAATTTCGAAGTGCCAACATCGAAATTCGTGTTCAGCAGGTTCAAATTAGTAAAAAAAGCTCATTTGGCAAAATGTTTCCAGAAATGCCGCTAGAATTCAAAACGGCCGAAAAGTGAACCAGTCTAAACTGTATTTTACTATTTGTAATTATTGTATCTTATAAGATTAAGCTGTTGATTTTCCAAATAAATAAATATGAATAATGATAAAAAATGTAACGAAAAAAATGAAATGAATATTATGTAAACCAGCAATCTATAATGTTGAACTATTAACAATATATAACATTAAATATCAATAACAAAACAATTGGTAATAATCAGGAAGTACCTAGCTAATTAGTTTCAAAAGTTCTCTACTAATTTGACATGGAATTAAAGCTCCTCGACCTCGATTACAGAATATTCATTTATAAAAAATGAACCCCAATCTATAATATATAAAGCTCGATATATATTAATAAGCATGATGTCCTTATTAGTTTGAAGGAGATTTATTGCAAAAAAAAACGAAAGACCTTTTCTTGTCTACATAAATAGACTTATACCTTGGTGGGGATAATCATGAGATAGTATTGTTTGAAGATACTTCTTTAATATTTAAAGTTAAAAGGCAAGAACTAATATTGACGATGTTAACAATGCTCTCTCTGAAATAGGCCTTCACGCGGAGACCTTATCCAACAGACTTAATTCTGAGGCTTACGTTGTTAAACAAATTCGCGAATACACAGACGTAGAAACTGCCCACCTAGTCTATTTTAGTTACGTTCGCAGTGAGTGGATAATATAATTCTTGAGAACATAGAATGTTTAATAAAAAGATCTATTATTAGGAACCATGTCATCGATTTTAGTGACAAGTAAAACTGCATACATAGATTTAAAAAAAATATACTCTGTTCGGGACTCGAACCCGGTCGTATTGAAAAATAAAACTTACAATATTTCTATTGGGATATCGAATGTGTAGGTCATAAGCAGCAAATGTTACTACGAAAAAATATCTGTCGCTATCGCTGTGCCCGCGAACTCCGTTTCGCCGTAATAATTGTCCAAAAAAATATCACCTAGGGATATAAAAAATAGCCTACGACCTATTCCTGACCTACCAAATATACCCAAAAAAAAATCATAAAATCGGTGAAGTTGTTTCGGGGGAGTTTGATAATAATCACTATGACACGAGATGTTTATACATTAGATGTGTAGGTAAGTTCTTACTTAATATTTCTAGTAAAATATTATAAGTTTTGAGACTTCATATTTGATTTCACTTTGATTCATATTTGTGACGAGTGTACTACATACATATAATTTTTGTGAGTGTGAAGACTTGGCTTCGCGAACGCGTAAAGACGGCGACCTACCCGCGGGCTTATTATGAAAAAAACATTCGCTTGCTAACTATACAATGGCAACGCGATCAACAAAGTATCTCTAAGTGGTTTGTGATCAACAACTAAATTAAACAATCGGTCGCTGTGTCCGAACGTTGACGTGTATTTTTAGTTCGCCAGCCGCTCGCATGTGGCGCTGTCGTGGCGCAATCCAACGTTCCATTATACGAATCCCATCAAAAACATAAATGTGAAATGAAAGCCAAGTAAGTATATAGAATATGCGTTGTTGTTGACTTCTCCAACAAAAGAATTGATATCTATTTGGGTGCCAAGTTCAGACTAATAATTTACAGACAATTAAGTATTTACAGCAGGCATTTATTTCACCTGGGATGTAATTAAAGTTAAAGATTTGAATTGGCTAGTTTTTATCAATGAACCAAATTTCAGAAATTGTAGAAATAAATGCATTGTGTAAATAATTGTCTGTAAATTATTAGTCTGAACTTGGCACCCAAATACATAGATATCAATTCTTTTGTCGGCGAAGTCAACATCAAAGCATATTCTATTTATTGAAGTTGGCTTTCATTTCAAAATTATGTTTTTGGTGGGATATCATTACTTGTTGTACAGAAATGATAAGTGTTCATCAGACAATCGCACAGCATTAGGGCGCTCGCGCCTATGAGCGCTGCCGTCTTTTTTATTACTTTGTTAATACAAAGTATCAATAATTTTCAGTTTTCAAATTTTTCCCTTCTAACCGTGTAATAGTCTACCTTGATGCCAAATATCAAGCTTCTAGGTCAACAGCTGGAAGTGGGTTAGGTTTTTGATCTATAAGTCAGTGAGTCAGTCATAAAAATACCGATTTTTAAACGTTAATATATCAACTGTTTGAGCTACATATATAAAAATTTAGATTCTCGATTTAGAGGGGAGGGATTTTTATAGAGGGGCTTTAATAAACGTAATGTGGGTTAAAAAGGTTTCGAGTTGTGGCAGGGTCAAAAATGGCGCGAAAGAGTGCGTGTAATATACACACGGCCGCTACCTACATCGCCAGTTCTTTTTTCTTTGAACTTGGCTGGACACGCTGCCGCGTGTCTAGATTTGAGATTTAGAAGTAATATTTGTACAATATTTAGCAGCAATAAGATCGGTAATAAGGCTGCGGAAGGTGGATCGACGATCTAGTGAAAGTCGCCTTTGGATGCGGGCAGCGCAGAAGCAGAAGACTTGGTGATCCTTGGGAAGGGGCTATGTCTAGCAATGGACGTATCTTGGCTGATGATACTAAAATAGAATAGACTTTTATTTCGCTTAAATCAGAGGTTCAAGGATATGAAATACCATTAGGTCATACACATTTCTTGTCTTGCTTTAGTAAATATGAGTCAGAACAAAAACACAAATGTCATATATATATGTGGGATAAAGTTGTGTTTTTTAGAATTGTATTCATTATATTTCTTTTTAATTGCGCATATTAGATACTTTCTCGATGATAGGTACAAATGTCAGGTAAAGATGACAGGGGTTTTGAAACGTGAATTTTGAAAAACGACGACGAAAGACTGTTATATTGTTTGAAGAATAAATTGAAGATTTTGTTAATTCAACCTGCTTATTATTTGCCAAACATCCCACAACTATTTTGGGGGCTCGTCCGGGATTACACAAAATATAAGTAAGAACGAATTAGCAGTATTTACGACGAAAATACGGCAAAAGGCAAGTCATTATTTTGTTCATTTATAATTTGTCAATACTGTCAAAGCGATACGGCCGGTCAAGAAAAGATAATAAATTTGACAACGAATAAAAGATAAATATTAATCAAGATATTTAATTTAGAATTACGAGTAAAAGATTATAACAAGATTACCTATATTGTAAAACGAAGTTTATGTGACTGTACGAAGAAGATATTTTTCGAATTTTCCAAAGATTTAAAGATAAGTCAAGTTGTATTTAACTATAGAAAATGCCTCAGAAGAAGGATAAAAAAGATATTGAAAGTCATGAAGAGTCATGTAATATACCATTTAGCGATATAGAAATGTCGATGACATATTTTAGTGGAGACGATGCTTACCCGATTTCAACATGGTTTGAGGAATTTGAAGACGTTGCACATTTAATGAACTGGAGTGACATTCAAAAACTAATATACGCTAAACGTTTACTTAGCGGAACCGCCAATCTGTTTCTACGATCATTAGGAAGTGTGAAAGAATTTGGGTCGAAATTAAATAGCGCAGCTATTCATAAGAAGCTCAGTTCGCGTAAAATGAAGAATGACGAGACATATCAACAGTATTTTCTTCATATGAAGGAGTGTGCGCTTCATGGCAAAATCGAAGATGCAGCACTTATGGAATACGTCATTGATGGTATACGTGACAGCGAATTCAACAAAGCAATTTTATACGGTGCGTCCAATCTCCAGGAATTTCGCAAGAAAATAGAAATTTATAGCAATTTAAAACAGAAAATGACAACAGACCGACAGACCTATACAATCCCTCATAGTTCCACAAGTCGCAAGAATTCCAATATAAAAAGATGTTATAACTGTGGTGACTTGGATCATCAAGCTCCGACTTGTACTAAGGGAATAAAATGTTTCAGATGTAATTTATTTGGTCACAAAGGTACAGATTGCCCTACGAATACACCGAAGAAGACTTTAAACATACGGAAAAGTACTGAAAATGTTAGTAAAAGCACTATTAAAGAAAATGTTCATTCACCTTATAAGACAATAAAAATTAACGATGTGGAGTTTACAGCTTTAATTGATACCGGCAGCGACGTTAATTTAATCAAAGTTTCTGAAATTGAGAAGATTGCAAAAGATACATGTGACTATGATAAAACTGTAACTGTACGTTTGACGGGTATTGCTGAGAAAGAAATAAAGACTAAGGGGATTTTCAATGCTAAACTTGAGATTGATTGTTACTACGTTAATACAAAATTTCATATAGTCGACGATAACGATATACCTGTTAATGTGTTGCTAGGAAACCCTATCCTGAAAGAATTTGAAGTAAATTTTACTTCTAACGGTATATTTTTTGAGAAGATAGTAAATTTAACTTTACTGACTGAAGAGAAAAATAATACGAATATAGCATCTAATCTAGAAGACAAGGTTATTAAAGACAAGATCACAGAATTATTAGATAATTATAAGCCCGGAGAAGTTAAGAAGGAAAGTAATATTGAAATGAGAATTATACTTTCTGACGAAGAACCAATACATCAGAGTCCGCGACGATTATCGCCTTTAGAGATGAAAGTTGTAGACGAACAAGTTACGGAATGGTTACAACAAAACATTATACATCCAAGCAAATCAGATTTTTCAAGTCCTGTAGTTCTGGCTAAGAAGAAAAATGGTACTTACCGTCTATGCATTGATTACCGGAACCTTAACAAAAAGATTATTAAAGATGGTTTCCCATTACCTCTGATAGAGGATCAGATAGACAGACTAAAAGGAGCGAAGGTTTTCAATACGCTGGACCTGAAAAATGGGTTTTTACACGTGAATGTACATGAATACAGCAGAAAGTACACATCCTTCGTAACACCTCGAGGACAATACGAATTTGTGAAAATGCCATTTGGTTTGTGTACGGCACCTTCAGTATTTCAAAGATTTGTTAATAACATCTTTCAAGACCTAATTTCTGATGGTACTGTCTTAGCATATTTGGATGATTTAATAACTCCATCTAGAACAGAAGAAGAAGGATTACAGAAGTTAATAAAAGTTCTGAAAAGAGCAGAAGAATATGGATTAGTATTTAATTGGAAGAAGTGTTTCTTTATGAAGAAGGAAATAGAATATTTGGGTTATCACATACGTGATGGAGAACTGAGACCATCGAAAGAAAAGGTTCAAGCAGTCTTAAAATTTAAAGAGCCTGGTAATGTCAAGGCTTTACAAAGTTTTTTAGGTTTGTCTGGATATTTCAGAAAATTTATAAGAAATTATTCTATTATTGCAAAGCCGTTAACTGACTTACTGAAGAAAGATACAAGTTTTAATTTTGATGAAAAATACACGATAGCTTTCAATGAGTTAAAAGAAATATTAAGTAGCTCACCTGTACTGCGTATTTATGATCCTGATCTTACGACGGAGCTTCATACCGATGCCAGCGCAGAAGGATATGGGGCTGTTTTGTTGCAAAAGAGTCCAAAAGATAATCAGATGCATCCTATCTATTATATGAGCAAGAAGACCACACCAGTTGAAAGAAATTATCATAGCTATTATTTGGAGATACTGGCGATTGCTGAAGCTGTTAAGAAATTCAGAGTGTACCTACTTGGGGTACATTTCAAAATAGTAACGGATTGCTCTGCTTTAACAAAAACATCACAAAAGAAAGACTTACCTCCACGTGTTGCTCGCTGGGCTCTGCTTTTAGAAGAATATGATTACGAAATTGAACATAGGCCCGGAACACGACTAAAGCACGCTGACGCATTAAGTAGGAACCCTATCTGCCTAATACTTACCGAAACCGCTGCCCGAATGAAGAAAGCTCAAGACGATAATCCGCACACCAACCTGTTAAAGAATATGTTACAAAAGGAACCTTATCAAGACTATATAATAGAAAGAGGAATACTTTATAAAGATGGTACAAGATTAATTGTAGTTTCAAAATGGATGCAGAATGACATTATAAGGAAAAAGGACAAAAATGGATGTTTAGGCATTGTTAAGAGAGAAGAACTAATAAATAGAGAATATTATATAGAACATTTTAAAGAAAAAGTAAAAAAAGTAATAGATAATTGTGTGGAATGCATATTAATTTAAAATAAAAAAATTAGAAAAAAAGGATACTTAATAAAAACAAAGAAGTCAATAGAGAAAGTGTATAAAGAAAATAGGCGAAATTATAATAAAAGAAGACAAGAGGTTACAGACTATGCTGTTGGAGATTTAGTGGTGGTCAAACGAACACAGTTTACGCAGGAAAGCAAACTGTTTTCTAAGTACTTAGGTCCATATGAGGTTGTTATGAAGAAGCGTAACGATAGATACGCTGTTAAGCAAGTGGTGATACTGAAGGTCCTATTAATACCACCAGCTCCGCTGATCTCATGAAACCATGGATTGGAGAGGAACACAGTTGTTCATCTGGGGCAGATGAATGACCAGGATGGCCGTGTGGGATAAAGTTGTGTTTTTTAGAATTGTATTCATTATATTTCTTTTTAATTGCGCATATTAGATACTTTCTCGATGATCAGCTAGCACACAATAGCCAAATTGAATAAATAGCATGGATACAATGCAATTAATATATTGAGTTAGTATTTTTACCGTTCTAACATAATAATCAGTTCGATTTTTATTAATTAGCCGGGTCAGCTAGCACACAATAGCCAAATTGAATAAATAGCATGGATACAATGCAATTAATATATTGAGTTAGTATTTTTACCGTTCTAACATAATAATCAGTTCGATTTTTATTAATTAGCCGGGTCAGCTAGCACACAATAGCCAAATTGAATAAATAGCATGGATACAATGCAATTAATATATTGAGTTAGTATTTTTACCGTTCTAACATAATAATCAGTTCGATTTTTATTAATTACCGATCCAGGATTTCATAATCAATCGAAATAAACTAAATAGTACTATTTTCATTAGTGAACATAAGGTAATAAATAAATATTGCAATGCAATAAGCAACCCCAGTGAAAGAGTAGATTTCGTCAGCTGTCCTTAACTGTTTTTGCTATTTATACATTTCTCTTTATACTCGTACCTTATGCTTAGAGCATTCATACGGGAGACGGCAAGGCTGGGCGAACCCCTCTGCCAATTTACGCTGACCATATGACCATACACGTTATATAAAACTAGTTGACGCGCGGCCGCTGCCATTTGGTATCGTTTTCGTGTCGCACTAAGAGCTCCAAAAAATGGTTAATTGTGCAGTTTCCTCTTGCAAAAGGTGATCCAGCTACTCAAATCTTCGAGATTATGGCGTTTCCTATCACATTTAAGTATAAAATATACATTACCGTGTTTCATTTGTTTACAATGTTGAAGTATTTTTTATGCCGTTACGATAGAAAAATACAATGGTACGATGGTAGCTCAACACAATACACGGGCATTATATTATCTGTGACACGGGCATTATTGCTTAGTGCTGGGACAACGTGAGTGAATGATGCTGATTCATATTTTTATTTATCATTCATTCACTCCGGAGTTTGTTTAACCAGATATAAGATAGAAATAGAAATTCACGTGTAATATAATAGAACAAAAAAATATCAAGAAAATATTATATTATTACCTATTATATTGCTCAACTTTGCTTTGTAGTTTAAAAAATCTTTTTCTATATAATATACTTTTTTTTCTTTATTTAATGGCCGTAAGCCTCATGGTTAAGTTGGCCATACAATATACATACTTACTCTAAACAATTTTTCGACTGCGTCTCACTTGATTTTAAGCCTATTAAATACTCTATATTGGTATTTTACAAAATGCAATGTAAGTTTACTCCAGATAGAAAAATGTCAATAACGTCCTCTAAATTTTATGTTGTAGTTGAGGTCATAAGTACAAAAAAAATAATTATTTTTTTGTACTTTTAGTTTTTTGTTTAAAAGGCTGAAAAGATGCAAAATGTTCATAAACTTTCAAGTATATTTTATTCAACTGTACTTCTATTTAATTTTACACGTTGACTGCCAGACAGCATACAAAATAGAAAAACTATTCTTTGCGGTCACCGTTAACCGCGTTTTCGTTTCGTTTCCGCGTTGCATTGCGATTTCATGCCACCTGCTTTATGCAGCAAGTTGTTGGGGACATCAGTAAAGAGCACAAAGCAAGTGATTGTCGTCATCGTCGTCGTCAGAGAAAATTTTAATAATGCAACATCATTATTAAAATCACACAATAAAGCTTTTTCTTCTTACTTTAGTGGCTTTGAAGTTTGTACGGGCAATGTAAACAAAAACACATTCAACGTCACGTTATGACAAATGAATAACATATGTAAATAAAAACTTTCATAGTAGTAAACATCTACTAAGCTAAAATGGTAGAATTAACGCTACATACGTGTAGCAAGGAATTTTATGTTTACTTTAACTCACATTTTTCGGTGCAACTTAAAGGAAAATGCCCGATATCGTCCAAAGCGTTATAACACGTTGGGCCCTATCACAAATGAAAGGTTTTCTAAAATACTAATTTTGTTTGTATGGCAGTAAGTTGCTATCTCGTGCTTTTTACTTGCACGAGATAGCAAATTTCTACCATACGAGCAAAGCTAAACGAAAAAGTTTTATACCATACGAGCAAAGCTAAACGAAAACCTATTAAACATGTTTATAACTATGTAGGTAGATATATAATAAAATCAGAAATTAATTCTTGGTAGTAACAATTCTCACGTAAAACATCTAAGACATTCCCGGTATCCCCCCACCGTCCCACTGCACCCCGCGCTAACTTGTTTCGACGGGTTCAGATAGAAGCGTGGCGCAAGTCAAGTCACACTAGTCATTGTTTTGATCGCACTCCGGAGTGTCGTTCTGTTATTTGTTTACTGACTTTTCATAGTACCTTTATTTTACTTTGACCATGACTAATTACTTGATGTATTTTAATGTAAATATACCAGTTACATTTATCATAGTGTGTGGTATTCTACTAGTCAAGCCCTTTCATTTGATACCCATATTAAGAGAGTTGTGAAAAAATACGTAATCCACCATTTTGTGGCGGCGGCCATCTTGGATCGATAGTCATCAAACATAGCATCCCCGAGAGCTGATAAAAATTATGATTACGCATCGGAGCGCTTACTGTCTTTTGTCTTTCTTTAACTGAAAATATAAATTCGCCCCCCCCCCTCCCCTCCCCATCAAAACATTATACCTACGCCTATGACTGAAAATATATATTTATTTCAGTCGATCAACTAAATAGCAAGTGAAATTGCTGTATTTGACACAAAAAACTAATTAAAGCATTTTAATAATAATTAGCGGGCCTCGCTTTGTTCTAATTTAAGAAACCCTGTCTTCATTGTATTTTTACTAACTCTAGCCGAACAGGGTATAGTAATAAAAATACAATGTATTGTAACATTTCAATCATTCACTCACGACGACCCAAATAGTTACTCATTCTTTGTGTCACATCACTAGGGACATTAATTCTTTGTGGTGGGGATTGCGTAGATACACGTTAATTTGTCGATGTGTGTGTGTTTCTTCATTGTAGGGTAATATTTTCATAGTGTGTGTTCGTAAACATTTTCGTAGTGTGCGTAGCGTGTTTACCTCGCCTCCCGCGAAAAGTGGCAGAAAAATTTATACTGCGATTTGTTGCGTACCGCATCCATAGGTTAAATGATCTAAGACCTTATGTCTCCGTGCACATTATGACATAATTAATAAATAATGCTTTACTATGGATTTCTTTGAAAAATGCGACTAGTTACTTGTTTACAATGTCATCTCTTTAACAACATTTATAAATGAATTAAGTGGAAATTATTTCTGTAGTATTAAACTATCTACTATCACCAAAATCTTCTTCGTATCTACTTGTGAATTTACATACACTATAAAAAGATATAGTAAGAACAAGAACGTAAAACAGATTTCCGGTAGGTAGCCCTAGCTGGTATAAAGGATTGCGGCTTTATCGAATAAGAATGGATTTATTTTCTTGTAGAAGCAATTGTGCCAAATATAGGTAGCGGATACCCATCCTTGCTAAAGCAATCTAGTCAAGAGCACCAATACCCAGTCGAGGTAAATTCAAACCTTTCAGACGCTCGCACATCAAAGTTGAATCCTAATTCTATATCAACGAAATTTCTATTATTTATTGATACAATTTTAGAGCCTTAATTAATTGCGATCAAGGATGTTCGAAGTAAAAGTGATTAAACTTCGGAAAGCTTTTTCATTAAGCCACTATTATTCCGATCTTGAAATACGCCGTTAAATTAAACAAGGGAAACTTATTGGTAGTAATATCTTAAGAATTTAGGCAACACAAATTGTTTACGCCCGCTATTTATGTATTACATTTTCGTTATAAGATACTTAACTTCATATGAACTAATACTGCTATCACAGAGTACTTAATATGAATCCTTTTCCAAAAAAGAACGGACATTTCTGATATTTTTCTCTATCCTAAATGAATTTTACAACAATGCGGTTTTATAGATTTGACGATATCACTTCATATGTTTTTTGAAGTACCTATCCTAGCATGAAAGATAACTTTCAAAATTTCAAATCAACACAAAAGCTTCTGAATATTAAATTTAACTCACAAAAGAACTAAAATCCAAAAAAAAACCTTTTTCAAAAAAATCTAATTTTACATAAACTAATTTTGAGTCGGCGCCTATTAATAATTAATTACCTGCGTAGAGCCTTCCTCATTTCTACGTACCTACATTTAAAATTTTGATAATTAATCAGTTTATTGTTTGGCTCCGACCCAATTACTATGAATTGACATTTATCAATTGTTTATTTATTATATTTGTATATGTATATAATAGTATAATTGTAAAAAATGTGTTAACAGTATTTACCATGCATTTACAAAGAATTGACATACTGACATCATTGCATTTGTATAATGGAATGGTCATATACAATGTCAATCAACAGTCAATTTCAGAATGACCTATGAAATAGACTCCCAAAAAGTAACCACTAGGTAACCAGTCCAGTATTTAGGAACTGATTAATACATTAATAGCTAATGTTAATGAAATTTAACACAATCCATGAATATGCAATAAAAATGCTATTGCTTAGACTACATAACTGTTAACTTTATCATAAATTATCTGGGATGGCTTATGCTCCGTTTTCTGCATTCCATTCCCTCGACACGTTCATCTTTTAATATTTTCTGACAACATGCTCGTGTTTCGTACATGTATATGATTGTTTACGGCTATATTTGTACAGAGCGGGGTGTTACCTATAAAAGTGAGTTAGACATAATTAAAACAATTCTAACCCAAGTTCTATAAATGAGTTATTCAAATCACAAGACAAAGCTGGAATAATCAAAGTATGAACTTACAATAATTTTGATTTGGAGCACACTGAACTGAGGATTCACCGCTGCTGAGGATAAGTAGGTTCGTGTACGAGCGGAGAAGACATATATTTTTTAATTACTGTCAACCATCACACGAATGACAGAATTTATTTTCTTATTAAATAAGAAATTTAATTATGAACCTACATGCTGTATTTAGTTACACAGGTAAGTACATGTAAAAGATATGAACAATTCTTGGAAAATTCCTTTTCATAAAACCGTCTGTGAAGAAGTGTTGAAATAGGTTATTATGAAACATTTTGTAATGGCATTTGCATATCGATAACTTTTTAGAAATATGACAATAATAGTGTATATTTTTTAAAGTGATGGGTCTTCTCCCATCACGCAGGCCCTCGTTCGTTGACCAGCAGGGTGCACCGTGTGCACGTGAGGTTGGCTTGGATCCCGTCAGATGCTGTTGAGAACCCCTTACAACCTCTAGCTATAACAGACTAAGTCCGGCACAAATTAAAATTATAACACGAAATTTATGCAATACTGGCTCAACTCAAAAGTGCAAGCGACCGACTGGAGATGTGCCAGTGTCGCTTGTAGAAGTCGCGTGATTTCGAGCCGCGCAATATTGACATTAGTGTTACCAGCTGGCTAAATAATGGACTATAATTATGGGTCTCTAATGCATAAAATAAATCTCGAAGCGTAGATTACGAATCGGTCACTAACTAAATTTGGTAAAATTCAGACTTGTGCCGGTATTGCATTCAGTGAGCAATAATATCTGATTTTATTAATAGTTATACACAATAATTTTTCTTCACATTGTAACAAAATGACATCAATGGGAACCTATTACTTGTCCGATTTACATTTGACCGAAAACTTTTTACCGACGTCTTTTTTATTATATGTATTGTTTGCCATATTTTTAGACCATCGAAATATCATTTCACATAAGTACCTATCATTTTACCGAACTACGTTTCACCGATTTTCAAAATATTTTTTTTCTACAAACTACATGCTGCAGCTTGCTTGCATGCTGGTTTGCATGAGCGTGGATGGGGGTTGGCGGGCGGAAGCTCCCCGCATGGAAAAGAACTTATAGGATTATACTGTAGGTTAGATTAGGTTAGACATTGTGTCCACAGAGCATCAAACTGCATGCTGCTTGCTTGCTTGCATGTAAAAATAACATTACAGATTAGGTATCGGAAATACTGTGCTCAAATTTTTTGAGGAGTTATAAAACAATGGTGTAATGAATGTTCGGAAACATAATACTTCGAACAAATATTGATTCGGATGAGCATAACTTCGGTAAAAAGGTTTTTGACCAAATGAAACGTGGGAGTAACGAAAAAAAAACGAATTGATAATAGGTCAACTGATATAGTAGCAAACGAGATTTCAACGAAGTAAAAAAGGCGAAACGAAAATAGTCGAAAAGTTTAGTGTTAAATGAAATTCGGTCAAATAATTTTCGATCTTATGATAGGTAACCGACGTCAATAAATTAACACTAAGCATTGACATCATTCAGATTTTCTTTAAGAGAGTCAGTGTTAGTAAACACGATATTTTGCAAAAACTTAAACATCTACATACAAATTTTGCCCAAAAAGTATTGGTCCTGATAGCATTCCACTTATTTTTCTCAATATGTGCATATGAATTTTGTGACTCATTCGCTGATTAGTCTCACGACCCTTTCGTCCCATGGGACGAATTACAGAATTTGAATTATTTTATATTTTTCATTCAGTGATTAGTCCCATTTCTTTATTCTTATGAAATCTATTTTTAAGTACAGTCGGCAACGTAATTATTCATTTATTTATATTTGGGAAACAAACATTAAAAATAAAATAGGAAAAAACCATGGACTTAATAATTAAAATCTAATCTTAAGTTTTGATTATTAAATCCAGGAAATAAACCTACACCCTGACAGTCTTTTCATTCCTGTTGCTATAAATCTTTACTTTTCTGAATATTTTCGATTGTTTTGTAATCTTGAATAATGCTTCTGTATATTCTGGCCTAAAATTTAAAGCCAGATGCTCCAGCTTGGAAGAAAATGACATTTTTTACCCAATAAAATATTCAACATTAATAGTTCGGCCAGTTTTTACATACTGTACTGAAAAAAAGTACTAAGTATACTATATATTAGAGTTTGGTAAGTAACTTCAAAAGTTGGAGCATTTAATAGGGATTCACAAACTGTATGACACTTGCCAGATTATTTCTTGTTATTGTGGATAATATTTTATTTTTGCAAAACATCCAGTTTTTAATAAATTAGACTTTTTTTTCTACGCCGTAACTTTAAGAATACCGTTCCGGAGGTGACAGTGTACACCCGTGTCCACTCCAGTGCGGTGCGCCTGAATTTTGGTATAGCAATCTGCGCCAAAATTTTCGACTGTTACTCCATATTTTCTTTGCTTTTGAATTTTTTTCTTTTGTTGTTTGTCCAAAAAATAGTGCTCCTTTCGTGCTATTCTTTGGTCTTTAGTTTGTATTTTTAGTCATATATTTGCTATTTTTAGTTAGGGTTTCTTTGCTTTTTTGGGTTCCTTACGGACGAAATAGCAATATTTTCATTTTTCTTGTTTTTCCTTAATATCTTTTTTATTATTAGGTTTATTTTGATTCTCTTTTATTATAAAAATATTAGGTAGTAAGCGTTTTCATTTAGTTATGGTGGCATTAGGCCTGATTTTTGCTTAGTATTTTTAATCACGTTTTTTAACTTTGTTATTTTGCGCGAGTGCGTAATTTGTGTATTTTGTATTCTTATTTTTGATTTTCTCAATTTTCTCGGGATCTATAAGTTGTAGGACTTTCGGGTCTTTTGCAACTTATAGATCTCCCTTGTGTGCATCTTTTGATACTACTTGCAGCGTCCTAGTGGCTCTGCAAGTGGGTCAAATTAAGCGCTCGGGAATTTTTGGGCCGAAAATTGGGCTTCCCTACATCACCTCGGTGCTGTAGGTGGCACTCTTTTGGGCCCAAAAATCCGCACTTAGGATTAGTTTTTTATTGTTTTTATTTTTCGAGGGTTATTTTTTGTGTGTTTTTGAGTGGATGCATAGGTTTAGTTTAGCGTAGGTTAGGTATTTCTTGTTGCGATTTTCAGAATTTTATCTCGACGATCGCGTAATTTGTACTTTCCTTTTGTTGCTCTTGCAGGGAGGAGGTCGTCGAGGTAGAATTTTGTAGGTTAGGTTTTGTTAATTTTTATTCTGGTTCTATTTGTAGTTTGTGGCGAAAGCAGTTTTAAGGCTGAATTCGCCCACAAACTCCCTGCTGGGCTGGGCCCACAATTGGGATATGTCCGAATCGGACATTATGTCTGAGACGGACGGTGCCGATGAGGGGGGGCTCGCTAGGGGGGTCCCCCTTCAATTCTCTGCAGAGCCTGCAAGGGCGAAAAGCCGCTCGCCGATTGGTGCTGCGAATGAGGGAGTGACTGGGGTGGTGTCCCCAGTTCTTTCACTCGTCGTCGAGTCGAAGAGCGTCGGTGGGGGTGCGCCCCGTCGAAGCTGCGATGTTGCTCACCCCGTTTATCGGGATATTAATGTAAGCGGGGTGACACCGGTGTTATCTGAGGTGGATTTCCCGTCCGTCTCCAAAAAGGTAGCAAAGAAGCGGTCAGTATTGGGCCGATTCTTCCAGGACCCCCTGGCCACGGATTTCGAAATCGAGGTGGAGGAGGTGACAGCGCCTTATGCGCCTAAGGTCCCCCGAACCCGTAAAGGTAGGGGAGGCTTATCGTATGGCGTCGGACTCTCCCAGGCCAGGCGGGAGCTCCAGCAACCTGAGGACACTGACATGGAGCCGGAGTCCGATATGGATCTGGAGAAAGAGACGGTCGCCTCTAAAAAGGGGAAGGGCAAGGGGAAGCGCTCCCCTGAGCCCACTGCCGAACTCCTCTGCGACAAGGCGGAGGAGAGTGCGAAGGCGCTACAGGGAGTGGCAAGCAAGTCCCGATATCTGAAGGGGAATTGCGTCAAGGAGATCAGGGATGCCTCCGACTCCTTGGTAGAAATCGTCCGGACGTTGGCGTCCAGAAATACCTCGGAGGAGGTACGTCGGCTTAAAGCCGACAACAAACGCCTCCGTGGGCAATTGGAAGTCATCATGGGGGAACTGAAGGCCCTGCGTCGGGCCTTCTCGGAACAGGGGGAGGAACGTCGTCGCGCTGTAGCGACTCCCCCTCCCGAAATTGCGGAGGTCGCCGAGTCGGAGGCAATTAACTCCGATAATGATTTGGAGGAGTTGACGGAGGTGCAGCTCCCAACGGCCCAGCCGGCTGAAGCCGCCCCCGCTGGGGTACTCTCCAGAGCAGAGTTTCTGGAGAGCATGGAGTTCCTCCAGCGGGAGTTACTAGCCCAGGTGAGCTTTATAGTTTCAGCCCGCCTTGAGGGCCTTGAAGTGGACGGGCGCCTAATGCCGGCTCAGGCCCGTAGCTGCTTGCGTCAGATCGTGCGGCTCAATCGCAGCCGCAACCCGCGCAGCCACAACAACAACGGCCAGTGGAGGCCACGATGGTTACTACCCTTGCCCCGCCGGCTAATATGCCAAAAGCGGCAAGAGTTGTCAAAAGGAGGGCTGCGCTCCCCTCCTCGTCGGGGGTCACGGCACCGGCTGAAGACTCTTGGACCATGGTCGTGCGTCGCGGCCGCAAGAAGCCGGCAGCAGGTGAGGCGGTGCCTAATCGGACTCCTGAGGCACCCAAAGCGCCAAAGTTACCCAAGGCACCACGTTCTCTAGCGGTGGTCGTAGCGCTCAAGCCAGAAGCGGTGGCAAAAGGACTCACCTACGGTGAAGCCATCGCCAAGGCCAAGGCTTCCGTAAGCCTTGGCGCTTTGGGAATTGGGCCCGCCAAGTTTAGGACGGGAATTACCGGAGCTCGAATTATTGAGCTCCCGAAAGAAACATCCCCGTCCCAGGCGGACCCACTGACTGAGAAACTAGGGGAGGCCCTAGGGGAAGCGGCCAAGGTGACGCGTCCCGTAAAGACAGCGGACATCCGGGTCGTTGGAATCGACGACTCGGTGTTCGCCGAAGAGCTATGCCAGGTGCTGGCACAGGCCGGTGGTTGCCCGGCCCACCACATAAAGGTGGGCCGCGTGCACACCGGGGTGCGGGGTGTCGGGGCGGCCTTCGCCTCGGTGCCTGTAGAGGCGGCGAGAAGACTGGCTGATGCTGGTCGGCTCGAAGTTGGATGGAGTTCTGCCTCCATTCAACTTCTTGAGCAAAAGCCCATGCGGTGCTTCCGCTGCATGGGTATGGGGCACCCTTTACAGCGGTGCCCCTCTGCCAAGGACCGCAGTGGATTGTGTTTCCGCTGCGGATCCGAAGGGCATAAGGCGGTAGACTGCACGGCGGCGCTAAATTGCGCCGTCTGTGCAGACGCCAAAAGGCCGGCCAGTCATCGCATGGGGGGTATGAACTGCAACCCCCCGTCGGTAAGGGGGCGTTTGGCCCCGGTAAGGGTGATCGTGGCCCCGCGGAGCCCGGTACCATCGGCACCACTGTCAGCACCGGCCGCCGCCGTGACCCAGGAGGAGCCCATGGAGACCACCAATGCTTAGTGGTCCCATTAAGCTTCTCCAGGCGAATATTAACCACTGCGCCGCGGCGCAGGACCTCTTGTGTCAGACCGCGGCGCAGTGGGGTGTGGGGTTGGCGATTGTGTCGGAGCTGTATTACGTTCCGCCGCAGTCGCCCAACTGGTTGGTGGCGGCGGATGGTTCCGCCGCCTTAATGCGGGTGGCGCGTGGTACAGCCCCCTCTCTAATTTTGAGAGAGAGGGGTGCTGGCTACGTGGCCGCCATGTGGGGGGGAATGGAAAAGGGAAAAATTTAATTTAGTGACTGGGCTACGCCAGGCATATATAAAAGCCGTAGGAAACTATTTGAACTATATGCTTTAAAAGCAACCTCAAATGATCCTAATTTCATAAATTTTGTTAGAAACTATTCCAAAACATTTAAGAAAGTGTGCATGTCCGCAAAAGCTATGTATATAACCAACAAAATTAGCTTATCAAAAAATAAAGTAAAGACCACCTGGAATATCATTAACCAGGAAACCGGGAAATCTAAAAGCTAAGTAAATTCGATTTCACTGGAAGTCAATAATATTACAGTTAATTCGGACATTGCAGTTGCCAATGTATTCGAAGACTTTTTCTCCCATATACCCATAGAAACTACAAGTAGTCTCAACTCGTGCCCCGATGCAGCTGTGGCCCTCTTGTCACAGAGTGTAGAAAAGTGCAACAATGGCTTCACATTCTGTCACATTGACGCCGACACTATCTTGAAAACATTCCGCATGATCAGTACAAAAAACACTGAAGACCTTTGGGGTATTTCGACCAACATGATCAAATCTGTGATAAAGGAACTTGCTCCCCAACTCGCGTTTATATTCAATAAATGTATTGATGAAGGTATCTTCCCTGACCTTATGAAGAATAGCAAATTAATACCTTTATTTAAATCGGGAAATAAAAACGATCCTTCAAATTATCGACCAATTTCAATTTTACCAGCTCTTAGTAAAATATTTGAAAAAAATATGTCTAATCAGCTAACAGGTTATTTTTCAAGTAACAACATATTACATATGAATCAGTTTGGTTTTACTAAAGGTCGTTGCACTACAGATGCTGGAGTTGCCCTACTTAAACACATTTTTGCTGCTTGGGAGCGTAAACAGGATGTGATTGGTATATTTTGTGACCTATCGAAGGCTTTTGACTGCGTTGGTCACCAGACTCTTTTAAATAAACTCAAATATTATGGTGTCTCTGAAGAATCAATTAGACTTATTGAGTCTTATTTGTCCAGTAGAGTCCAGAAAGTTGTCATTAACAAATCTAAGTCTGCTGGTGCACCCATAATTATGGGTGTGCCTCAAGGCTCGATATTGGGACCTTTGCTTTTCTTAATTTACATTAACGACCTCCCACACTTCACTAATAGTTTGTGCGATACAGTGCTATTTGCAGATGATACTTCTTTAATATTTAAGGTTGACAGAGGAAACGGAAATACTGACGTTGTAAATAGTACTCTCTCTAAAGTATTGCATTGGTTCACCATAAATAATTTATCATTAAATTCAAGTAAAACTAAATGTATTAAATTCTCATTGCCAAATGTAAGAAAAGTTGATACTATTGTGCAAATGAACAACCAAATTGTTGAATTCGTCGATTCTACAAAATTTTTGGGTATTACTCTAGATTCTAGATTGCAGTGGGATCCACATATTGAGTCCTTGGCAAACAGACTTAGTTCTGTAGCATATGCAGTAAAAAAAATAAGACAACTTACTGATGTTGAAACGGCAAGATTAATTTACTTTAGTTATTTTCATAGCATCATGTCATATGGAATACTTCTGTGGGGATCAGCTGCTAGTATAGAAAGTATTTTTGTACTTCAAAAAAGAGCGGTTCGCGCTATTTATAATTTAAGAGCAAGAGACTCTCTTAGAGATTTATAGAGTCTTATAGAGATAACTATATTTATTACTCTCTTATAGAGAAATTAACATATTGACTTTAGCAGAACAGTACATTTATGAAAATTTGATTTATGTCTATAAAAATTATAATATATTTGAAACCAATTTCCAACTTCACCATTTAAACACAAGAAATAAAAATAAACTTGCCGTTCCCACGTACAGGCTCCAAAAAACTAGAAGCTCATTTATGGGGAAATGTATAACTTTTTACAACAAAGTCCCACAAAGTGTAACTGACTTGCCTTTTGATAAGTTTAAAGCGCATGTAAAAAAGACTCTGATGAGTAAAGGATATTATAAAGTCAACGATTATTTACAAGATGCCAATGCCTGGTGTTAATTTGATGAAATTATTAATGATAATAATGTAAATAATCGTGTTGTTGTGTATAACTATTCATTAAGTAGTATTGGTAACGTTGTACTAAGAAGAGAACTGACAAATCTACATGTTTTATGGAGGTTGAGCTCAAATTTTTGCCTTGAGGTCAGCTTCCAATTGACGACTCTGTAACAATACAGGGAGAAAAAAATAGCCCTTGCTGGTTTTCTAGCTTCCTTGACTTTCAAAAGAGATTGTAAAATCCAAGTTGAATAAAATATTTTGATTTTGATTTTGAATGTTGGTCGTATCGACCTACTTCTCCCCCAATCGCAGCCGGGCGGACTTCGCGGTCTTCCTGGCTGCGTTAGAAGGGGTCGTTCGCAGGACGGCCCCAGTACCGGTTCTGATCGCGGGGGACCTCAACGCGTGGTCTACTGCATGGGGGTCCTCTAGAACCAGTCCGAGGGGTGGAGATTTGGAGTCCTGGGTTCTGTCCTTGGGGCTCCAGATCTTGAATGGGTTCTGTCCTTGGGGCTCCAGATCTTGAATAGGGGCTCCACCCCTACATGCGTCCGGGTGCAAGGCACGTCCATAGTGGACGTGACCTTCGCCACCCCCTCACTCGCCCGTCGAATCAACGACTGGCGAGTAGAGGAGGAAGTGGAGACCCTGTCGGACCATTTATATGTCCGATATGAGGTCTCCACAGCATTCCAAGGGGCCCTAAACCGCGGGGGCTCCACGGTAAGCGCCTTTCCAAAGTGGGCGCTCACCAAGCTCCGCCCGGATGTGGCGGAGGAGGCGGCGATGGTACGGGCGTGGGCAGAAGTGCCGCCTCACCTCGCTGGGGATGCTGACGGCATGGTGGATCTCTTCGCGGACGACATGAAAGTCGTCTGCCAAGCCGCCATGCCGAGGGCGCAGGCCTTTTTTTTTTTTTTTTGTCGCTTGGAAATGCGTAAACGAACCGTACCCGCCGTTGGCTAGACGGCAGGCGTGTGTGGGGCTGGCCCGGCGAAGTTCCAGGCCGACCCACTAAAACCCCCCGGTGTTCTCCCTGCCCTTGTGGGCGCGCATGGTAAGGTCCACACTGCGACTCCACTACCCACGCGCCCGGGCAAGCCTGACCACCTGGTCAGGCTATCGCCAAGGGGGGATTGCCCGAGAACACCAGGGCAATCCCCAGACGGAGGGACTTACGGCGGCGTGCACGGGGCCAACCGTGCACGCAGGCCTCCACGGCAGGGTCATTAGACTGGCATCGCTTGTGCGAATGCCCGCCTTCGCCTGCCTACCCGTCTGCGGCGGAGGGGAGCGGCTTGGGGATCTTCCTCCCGCTCCCTCTCCGCCGCGCAGAAGGAGGCCACAGCTTCCCATTCCGCCTCGCCGCGGAGCATGGCCACGACCATACTCGGCAGCGAGAGGTCTCCGCCTCCCAGCGCAGTGTTAAGTTCGCTGCGCTGGGGTCGCCAGGCCGGGCACACCAACAAGGTTTGCTCGGCAGTATCGTCGGGAGCGTCGCAGTGGTGACACCGCGGCGTTTCCTCCCGACGCGCGACTCGGTGCAGGTAGTGACCGAAGCAGCCATGCCCGGTCAGTACCTGCACCATGCGGAACGTGAGGCTGCCCTGCCGGCGCCCAACCCACTCCTCCAACACCGGACGGATCGCGTCGATCGTCCGGTGGCCGGCAGCTGGGGAGGCGAGTGCCACACCCCACTGACGAATCCGCTCCACTTCCTGTGGAGCGGATCGTCCCCCCCGTTCACGAGTAGCAACCCGATATCGATACACCTCCGCGTGGACGCGTGCATCGACATGCCACGGCGTTTGGCCCGCAAGAACGCAGGCCGCGCCGTGACAGACCGTGCGATAAGCTCGCACGGCCCGGGTCGCTATGATCCTCTGCGGACGTCGCAAGAGGGCCACCGTTCGGGAGGAGAGGCACTCTGCCCATACCGGGGCTCCATAGAGTGCCATCGACCGTATTACCCCGTGATACAGTCGACGGCACGCCGATCCTGGACCTCCCACATTAGGGAGGACCCGTCCAAGTGCGGCTGCAGCGGCGCACAGCCGTGGAGCGAGGAGCTTAAAATGCTCCTCGAAACTCCATCGGGGGTCCAGAACTAGGCCGAGGTACTTAAAGTGCGCCTCGACCGGTATACGGACCCCCTCCACTCGGACGCGGAGCCCCGGTGGGATCCTGCGACGGGGGGCGTGGAATAACATGGCCCTCGTGTTGTCGAGGGCCACGTCCAGGCCCAGGAGGCGGATGCGTCGGACGACCAGTGAGGCGCCGAGCGACGCAAGGTGGGCCGCCTCCTCCCCCGTTTTTGCTCTCGCCGCGACGAGCGTGTCGTCGGCGAAGCAGACGACCTTCGTTCGTGGCAGAAGGTCGCCTCGCAGAACCCAGTTGTACCCCAGGTTCCATAACAGAGGACCTAGTACGGAACCCTGGGGCACACCCGCCGCCATTGTCCACGTGTGGACGCGCCCATCCGGCCCCTCGTAGAGGATGGACCTGCCTTGCAGGTAATCCTCCACGAGGGCGCGGAGGTACGGAGGCACCCGGTGGAAGCGGAGTGCCTCCTTTATGCACTCGTGGGGCAGGCTGTTGAATGCGTTGCGGATGTCAAGAGACACCGCAACAACAGTGTCCCCACGAGCTGTGGCCTCCTCAGTCCACCCCTTGAGGAGGGCCACCGCATCCACCGTGGACCGGCCGGTGCGGAAGCCGAACTGGTTTTCAGCCAAGTCCGGCCCCCGGTCCTCTAGGTGCTCGACGATGCGGGAAGCGAGAATCTTCTCGAAAAACTTCCCAGCCTCGTCAAACAGCACCACCGGCCGATACCCTGTCGGTGAATCCGCTGGGCGACTCTCCTTCCTCAACAGGCAGAGTCTGCCCACTTTCCATCGACGTGGGAAGCGGCCCGAGGCGATACATAAGTCAAGCACCGCCCGGAACCGCTCCTCGAGGTGTCCCAGGGCGAGGGCCAAAACCTTGCTAGGGACACCGTCCGGTCCCGGCGCCTTGCTTTTGCGCCGGAACCGGTTCCTCACCGTGTCGAATTCCACGTTCGACACGGGAGGAATGGCGGCAGCCACCTCCACCGGAGGAGTGTCCAGGGGGACCATTCTGGGGGGCTGGAACGGACCGGGATCGGGGAATAGAGTCCCCAACACCCGATCCAACAGCCCCCTGTCCATAGCGGAAGTAGAGGGAGCGGAAGATTTGAATTTCCCCCTCACCACCCGGTACGGACGCCCCCACGGATCGTTGTCTTTGGCCCTCTTTGGCCCTGCAGATTTCGTTCCGCAGGGCCTTCTTGGCTGCCGCATACACCCGACGAAGTTCAGCTTCCTCGTCGGATGTAGTTCTGGCGCGCCTACGACACCGCACGTAGGCGGAGGGCGCAGGCCTGCCTCGAAAGGGGGCAAGTGTACTGGTGGATTGCTGACCTGCGTACCACCAGCATGAGGGCCCGGCGCGCTTACGTGCGGTGTCGTAGGCGCGCCAGAACTACACCGGACAAGGAAGTTGAGCTCCGCCGGGTGTATGCGGCAGCCAAAAAGGCCCTGCGTAATGAAATCTGCAGGGCCAAGGAGGAGTCCAGGGAGCAGTTTATCCGGCTCCTGGACGATGATCCGTGGGGGCGTCCGTATAGGGTGGTGAGGGGGAAGTTTAAAGCTTCCGTTCCTTCCAACTCCACTATGGACAGGGAGCTGCTGGACCGAGTGTTGGGATCGTTGTTCCCTGATCCTGGTCCGTTTCAGCCCCCCAGAATGGTCCCCCCGGAAACTCCTCCTGAGGAGGTGGCTGCCGACATCCCTCCCGTATCGAAAGTGGAATTCGACACGGTGAGGGAAAGGTTCCGGCGCAAGAAGAAAGCGCCGGGACCGGCCCTCGTTTTGGCCCTCGCCCTGGGGCACCTTGAGGAGCGGTTCCGGGCGGTGCTAGATCTGTGCATCGCCTCGGGCCGCTTCCCCAGGCGGTGGAAAGCAGGCAGGCTCTGCCTGATAAGGAAGGAAAGCCGTCCCGCTGATTCCCCGTCTGGGTATCGGCCGGTGGTATTGCTCGATGAGGCGGGAAAGTTCCTGGAAAAAATTCTGGCTTCCCGCATCATCGAGCACCTGGAGGACCGAGGGCCGGATTTGGCTAATAACCAGTTCGGCTTCCGCACCGGTCGGTCCACGGTGGACGCGGTGACGCACCTCAAGAGGTGGACTGAGGATGCCACGGCTCGTGGGGAGGCTGTGGTTGCGGTGTCGTTAGATATCCGTAACGCCTTCAACAGCCTGCCCCACGAGTGCATTGAGGAGGCACTCCGATTCCACCGAGTGCCTCCGTACCTCCGCGCCCTCGTGGAGGATTACTTGCAAGGCAGATCAGTTCTATACGAGGGGCCGGATGGGCGCGTCCATACGTAGGCAATGGCGGCAGGTGTGCCCCAGGGTTCCGTACTAGGTCCTCTGCTATGGAACCTGGTGTACAACTGGGTCCTGCGAGGCGACCTCCTTCCACGAATGGAGGTCGTCTGCTTCGCCGACGACACGCTTGTCGCGGTGACAGCAAAAACGGGGGAGGAGGCGGCCCACCTTGCGTCGGTCGGCACCTCACTTGTCGTCCGACGCATCCGCCTCCTGGGCCTGGACGTGGCTCTCGATAAAACGAGGGCCATGACGTTCCACGCCTCTCGTCGCAGGATCCCACCGGGGCTCCGTGTCCGAGTGGAGGGGGTCCTCATACCGGTCGAGGCACACTTCAAGTACCTCGGCCTGGTTTTAGATCCCCGATGGAGCTTCGAGGAGCACTTCAAGCTCCTCACTCCACGGCTGTGTGCCGCCGCAGCAGCACTCGGGCGGGTCCTCCCTAATGTGGGAGGGCCAGGATCGGCATGCCGTCGACTGTATCACGAGGTGATACGGTCGATGGCACTCTATGGAGCACCGGTATGGGCGGAGTGCCTTTCCCCCCGAACGGCGGCCCTCTTGCGACGTCCGCAGAGGGTCATAGCAACCCGAGCCGTGTGAGCTTATCGCACGGTTAGCCACGGCGCGGCCTGCGTTCTTGCGGGCCAAACGCCGTGGGATGTCGATGCACGCGTACATGCAGAGGTGTATCGACATCGGGTTGCCGTTAGAGAACGGGGGGGACGATCCGCTCCTGAGGAAGTGGAGCGGGTTCGTACCCAGGCGCAGAGGGAGGCTCTGTGTCGATGCGGTGAGGCACTCGCCTTCCCAGCTGCCGGCCACCGGACGATCGATGCTATACGTCCGGTGTTGGAGGAGTGGGTAGGGCGCCGGCAGGGCAGTCTCTCGTTCCACATGGTGCAGGTACTGACCGGACGTGGTTGTTTCGGTCACTACCTGCACCGAGTCGCGCGTCGGGAGGAAACGCCGCAGTGTCATCACTGCGACGCTCCCGACGACACAGCTGAGCACACCCTGTTGGTGTGCCCGGTCTGGCGACGCCAGCGCGGAAGGAAGAGGGAGACTGATAGTCATCATCATCATCATCACAGCTCAAATACGTCCCCACCGAGGGGCTCGAGCCTACCCTATGTTAGGGTGATTAGGCCTTAGTCAACCACGCTGGCCCAGTGCGGGGATTGGCCGACTTCACATACACCATTGAATTTCTTCTCAAATGTATGTAGGTTGCCTCACGATGTTTGCGGTCTCGAACCCCATACCAAAATTATTTGTTGAGAAACGAAATTTATTTTTAGGTGCTAAAAACAACTGCAAAAAGTACTACGCAATGTAACGCGCGCTCGCGCGCGTTACATTGCTTAGTACATTACAGAAAGAGGTTCAGCTTCTCGTGACGACAAAAGATAGTGTCCGTTGTAAATACATTACGCGTTGTAATTTAAAAAAAAATCTTAATAAATACTGATTTTTTTAAATGTTTCTTTGGACGAAAATCAACAAATAATGTTCCTAACAGTTTGGTAAAAAGTTGCGAGAGATATTTAATCTCGGTAACTATTAATATCCCAGGTATGGCCTAGAAAACCAAAATGATATTGACAATGGGTTCAATACGTGGGTTTCGGCTTCCCGTTCGGTCTTTTTACACCTGTAAGTATATCAAACTGTTATACTGCGTCATAGCTGATTTTATTTTAAATAAAATATATTTTTACTGAACTTTGTTTTATTGAACCCGTTACTGGGTCGGGAGGCTTTTGGGACCAGGACCGCGGTCCCAAAAGCCTCTTTGGAATTAATTATTAAAAATAAGGAGTCATTCGGGACCACAACTGTGGTCCCGAACGCCACCTTGAAATTTGTATTTATTTTAAGTGGTTCAATGGGACCACGAATGTGGAGACAGTTTCTTCTGTTATTTTTATGATGGGGAAGTACAGTCAATAAAAACAACTGCTGTTATAAAATAATTATAGATATACCGGGTGTAAGTGACGGTCCCATTTCTTTTGACAGTGAGTTCAGACCAATGTCATTATTTGTTTACCGATGTTTATTTTTCCCGGAAAAGAAGTCATATTGTGTGTGTGCAAATAAGTGATTTTATTACGAAGGTGAGTGCAATTATTAATTTATGACAAAACTAAGTTTACTTCTTGTTTAAAAAAAATAATGTACACATAGTTGTTTTTGTTTAATACCCAAAGTACAAATTGGATTGGTTTGGGACTAGATTTTGCTACTTAAAATGTCTTAGGATAATTTTATTTTAATATATTTAATTTAACATAATAACTTAATTGTTGTGTAAAAATTTTTGTCAACAATTTTTTGAAGTAAATAAAATTTAAATCTTAATAATGGGATGGGAAACGAAATAAAGGTAAAATAATCGCTATTTTTTACACTGGTCCCAGGTCCATCCTGTTTGGACAAATTATTATGAAACCATATACAAGTTTATTTTTTAATTACCAAAAAAATTTTGTGTGCTTGTTAAGACAAGCAAACTGAACAACCAAAACAAAAATTTACGATGGGACCAACTTTGAAATCGCAAAAAGAAAATGAGCTGTTCCATACAAATGTTCAACATTCACTGAACTTAGATGTATGGAAAAGCTGTTTTTTTGCGAATTCAAATTTGGTCCAATTTTTTTTTTGGTAATAAAAAAATAACCTTGTATAGATACATATTATTATAATAGACGTAAATTATTGAATTTTATACAAAACCAATCTGAGTTTTTTTATATTTTGGTTTGATTGGGAAAAATGCAATATTCCGTGGTGAACTATTTAATTTACTTGTTGTTCGCATCTTCTGAAAATAAATAGTTAAATAGGCTACATGTAATAAAAAGTAATTGATACATAATCATTGTGCAATCGATTTATTCACAACTTTTTTAATTTGAAAGGTAATTGAAATGGTTGAAAATCGGCCATCAACATCGAATCAAATTTATGGAGGTGTCGTAAGTAGACTTTATGCAACGCAACTGTAAAAATATTGAATGAAACCATTGTTCGAGAAACTAATCATTCTCACCTTCCAAAAAATATCCGAGCTTATACGAGTAATACTATCAGAAATGGAGCTTAAAAAATATAGAGAAAAATCTTGCAACACCAGTCTCTACTATTTTTGAACAGACTATCGATAGAATAAAAGATACCAATAATTCCATTATAAGAAAATCGAGAGAAGTTTTTATACAAGAGAAGAAATAGGATACTAGGAGTGAAAAATATGATTAAGATTGATCTTAGAATACAAAAGAGCAATATATAATATATAGATATAGAAATTCCCAAAAGGTATAAGAATTTGATATTCGCTGATTACGAATTTTAATTTTTTGTAAGGAAGGAATGATTACTTACTTATGAAAATCTAACCATATCTTCATAGATGGCACTTTCAAGCTATGCCAGAAAAACTTTTATTAAATGTATACTGTCCATGCAGATATTGGCAGTAACAATTTTTTCGTTAATGTGGTCCCGATATTGTATGTACTTTTACCTGACAAAACCCGTGAAATATATGAGTTTCTTTTTATTTAATCAAAAGTCGTTTACCTCAATGGAACCCATTAAAAGTAAGCATGGATTTTGAAGTGTCTTGTCAATTCTGAGCATTCTCCCGAATGCCAAGATTGTTGGGTGTTATTTCCATTTTACTAAAATTTTATATACCTAGGTAGGTATACAGATTTGTTGGTGATTTTTATTTCCAATACATTGTTAATAAAATTGTCAGTTTAACTTGTTAATCTTTAGTAAGCTTGTTATATGAAAAAAGTGTTAAAACTGATTTGATTTTTGCAGTACCTAATGATTATCAACATTTCATTCAATGTCAATGACATATTTTAATTACAGCAATGTTTAACATAAATACTATTCATAAAAGTTGTTTCGTTTTTAGATGTCAACATTTGCAAGCGTACAATTTTTTATTTGTATTTGGTTTTATCTGCAATCATGTACATTTAAGTGTTAACATAAATATTTTGTTGATTAAGATTTAAATCTAAACAAAACTGTGATTTTTTAAATAAATATATATAATTATTTTATAACAGCAGTTATTTTTCTTTGACTGTACTTTCCCGACAGAAATACAAATTGAAACTGTGGTCCCACTGAACCACCTAAAATAAATAATAATTTCAAGGTGGCCATCGGGACCACTATCGTGGTCCCAAATGACGCCTCAGTTTAAATAATAAATTCCAAGGGGGCTTTTGGGACCGCGGTCCTGGTCCCGAAAGCCTCCCGACCCCCGTTACTATTTACCTAATTAAGATTGCGTTGCCGACTGTATCAAAAAAATAGATTTCGTAAGAATAAAGCAATGGGACGAATCACTGACTGAAAAAAATAAAATTATTCAATTTCTGTGATTCGTCCTATGGGACGAAAGGGCCGTGGGACGAAACAGCGAATGAGTCAATTTTGTCACCTACTTCATATACCTACTATTTGGCAGGTCTCTTAAAATAGGTAGCCTCCCTACGCAATGGAAAAAAAACATTTATTATTCCAATATTTAAAAGCAGTGACAAATCTCAACGTGAAATTATAGAAAATCAAACGAACTTACCTGTAAGTGACGTTCGATGATTATTAAACGAAGTGATTCGCCCGAGAGATTACACCATTAATAGTTTTATTTACTTGTAGTAGCACATACGCGTATGTGCTGCCATCTTACACGATTTTAGAGTAACATTTCACTTAAAAAAAAAAAGTGAAAATGTTAACTCTCAAATGAAGGTACTTTCATACACGTTTCAGTACCATCTAGGCCTATCGTAACTGCTGTTTCGTGATGCTCAGGGATGACCGAGCCTGGAGGTCTCGGTTTGGGAGGGAGGGGGTGTAATCTCTCGGGCGAATCACTTCGTTTAATAATCATCGAACGTCACTTACAGGTAAGTTCGTTTGATTTTCTATTAAACTTCAGTGATTCGCCCTTCGAGATTACACCATTAATAGTTTTATTTACTTGTAGATGTTTAGAGATTATCACGAAACAGCACAAATGGAAATATTACAAAAGTAGTTTATAAATATAAGCAAAGAAACGATATAATTAGTGTACAATCATTATTTATTCTTAATTATGATGTTAAGTATATCTAATAATCTAAATTAAGTTAATCATCAGAGTGATCTAAGCAATCCTGTAACAAAGAGCGAGCGAACTCATCGGATCTATCAGCATCAAGTTCTCTATTATAGAACCGTGCGAAAGACTTAGAGGTGCCAGTCCAGCCTGCTGTCCTCTTTATAATGTCAATATTCACGCCGAGCCTGTTGGCCGCGGAAGTCGAAGCATGCCGTGTACTGTGTGCGTTAATTATGAATTTCTCATTAGCTGTTCTCCTTATATTAGAGAGTCTGATAAGGGAGAGGGTTTGCACGCGGTGTGCAGTGACAAGAGCCAGTAAGGTCGCTAATTTCTTAGACAAAACATTAAAAGAAAGGGTCTCATTTGGATAGTAATTGCTAAGAAAATCCAACACTATTGTAGGATTCCATGTATAATTATAACGTGGAGTGGGAGGTCTTAATTTATATAGCCCCTTCATAAGTCGTCTTATCTGTGGGTTATTCATAATATCGGCTCCAAGTATAAGTGATAATGCTGCTTTTGCGCAATTAATGCTACCATATTTTTGACTTTGTTGATACAATGTAAATAAAAATGAAATTATGTCTGGTACAGAATTACAAAAAATATTCAGATTTTTTCTTCTACAATAAGAGTGCCAATATTTCAGGCTAGTGTTATACTGCTTTAAAGTATTTTTTGTCAAAGAAGCTAGCATTACATCCACAGCATCAAGAGGAGTGCCCTGCTTTAAGAACGCCTCCCTGACAACACTCCGGCAACCAGGGTAAGACTCCGATGTAAATTGTGTCGAACACTGTAAGAAGATAATAAACCTTTGTTAGGCGGGAATTCGATAGTACGTGAAATCAACAATTTTTGGAAAAGGGGGTACCAGGGCTGAGTGGGCCATAAAGGGACCACGACTATCCCTGTCGCTTTATCTGTTTGGATTTTTTGCAATACTTTTAAGATAAGACAAAATGGGGGAAATGCGTAGAAATAGTACGCAAGCCAGGATATTGTAAATGCATCCACCTTGTACGCTTCAGGGTCACGATGCCAAGAGATAAATTTAGTACATTTGTTATTCAAGCGGCTCGCAAATAAGTCTATCTGCCGTCGGGTAAATTCTTGACAAATTCGATCGAATGCGTAATCCGCGAGTTCCCACTCGACATCGGCATGTATGCGACGAGATTCCGCATCAGCCCTGAAATTATCGGCTGAGCTTACATACGAAGCAAAGATAAATATGTTTCTTTTTTCGCACCACTGCCATATGTGCCGAGTCAAACTATTCAAGTGGGGAAACTGAACACCACCCATTCTATTTATATATGCAATTGCCGTGGTGTTATCAATTCTTAATAAAATCTCGCAATTCCGTTGATTTTTCGCAAACGTTTTTAAACCGAAGAAAGCGGCTGTCAATTCAAGGTAATTAATATGTTCGGCTTGTTCTTGGCTAGACCACTGCCCATTTGCTGTGTTACCGGAACAATAAACACCCCAGCCCGATCGCGAAGCATCCGAGTATATTTCAAGCTGAAAGTTACCTGACCGTAAAGGGTTACCTGGTACTTCTATATTACGAATCCACCAGTTAAAATCTGAATTTAATGAATCGGGTAATTGTATGTATTGATTGTAATCGTCTTTTTGTTCTAAACAAAGAAATTTAAATCTCTCAAAGTTTTTTGTATATAACCAACTGTAAGGTATTGCTGGGCAAACTGAGATTAACAAGCCAATCAAATGTGCAAAATTTCGAAGCTTACACCGTTTTATGGAAGAAAAATATAGAAGTTCCTCTTTAATTTTTTGTCTTTTATTTTGTGGAATACTGAGTAGAAGATCGGCAGAATTAAAAACAAACCCTAGGTACTCAGCTGATTGACTCGGGGTAGATACCGATTTTTCATAGTTTATCGTGAAACCGAGAGAAATGAGTAAGTCTTGAGTCACATTGAAATTATGTTTACATTGTGAGTATGAGTTTGCGAGTAATAAGATATCATCTAAATAGATTACTGATAATAAGCCTTGACTGCGTAAGGATTGCATGATAGGCCGCATCAACTTAGTAAACACATAAGGAGATAGGTTTAGCCCGAAAGGTAGTACCTGAAATTCATATAGCTTTTCTAACCACAAGAAACGTAAAAGTTTTCTATAATCCTTATGTATACTTATAGAAAAATACGCATCCTTTAGATCTATAGAACACATGTATGTGTTTTTTGTTATGAGTCGCATTGCAGTCCTATAATCCTCAAGCTTGAAATGTGAAGTAGGTATAAACTTATTCAGAGCCTTGAGATTTAAAATAAATCTATTTTTACGATTACTCTTTTTTACAAGAAATATACTTGACAGAAATTGACCTTCGCAAGGCTCACACTCTCTTATAGCACCGAGTTCAAGAAGGGAATGTATCTCTTTAGACATTTCTCGTAGATGTGACTCTGACTCTGGATTATTCATTGGAATATTACGTTGCGTGAGGTCACCCGAAGTAGGGATCCGTAAATCGGACACCCATGATAATATAACGGGGTCGTTGCAGATTTTTAACCAATTATTATAAAAAAAAGGTAATCTACTAGCCTGTGGGGTGACGTCATCAACATTCAGCGACGGGAGGCCCGCGGAGGATGACGCGGGGCTCGGCGGTCGCTCGGTCGTCGCGCCCGCGGCGGCGGCTGCCTGCGCCCACCAGCCGTCGAGCTCGGCCTCGCGGGGGGGTGGCGTCGAGGCGGAGCTGGCGGGGGCGGCGGTGGGCCCCTCCAGTTTAAAGCTCGTGATGTTGTAGGCTCCGTTTTCCTATTCTTAGGCGGTGGTTTTGCTTTTTCAGAGACTGGTTTAGCAAGTTCGGCTCCTGTTCTCGAAATCGCTTTCATGGATTTTAGATTCTCTTGCAAATTGCTACCAAAAAGTAAATCATCTCTTTTTAGGTCTCTAATATTTTCTTTTACGTCCTTACTGAGGAAGGCTAAAAGGAAATTTCGTCTGACTTGAGTCTCAGAAAAATGAATGTGACATAGGAGCCTTCCTGTATCGCTGAGCGATTTCAGGGCATTGATTTTTATGTCAACCGACTCGGCGTTGGATGATAAAAAAGCTGACATCGTAGATGCAACCCCCGTGATTGCAGTGGCAAGTAAATTTTGTTTATCAACAAGTATGTTCTCTTTTAAAAACGTTCTCATTAACAGCTGCCTTGATTTCAGGGTTAATGATCGGAGCTTGGACAATCTTGAAATTCTCGGGTATGTTGTAATCTTTGACAATGGCTTTTTTATTCTCCTCCTGTAGCCTATTCACTAAGACATCTGACCATCTGCTGGCAATATCCTTTTGGATAGTTGGACCAAAAATCTCCTTAGCAATAGGTTCATCACCTAGAATACATAGGACACTGAGATCTAACTCAGTAGCAGGCGAAATATCTTCTTGCGTGATGTCATTACTCAGCGCAGGAACCGGTATCACCACGGAAGCCACGGCTGGTCTGGGTGGTGAGACGGGGGACTGCCCAGACTTATCTTGGCCTGACTGTGTAGGTGGTATGTTGCACAGATTAACAAAATCATCATCGTTATCGACAGGGGGCGCTCCTGTAACCAAAAACAAGGGCCATTGTGCAAAAGAAAACAAAATCACGATGCAAGCCTCACGGACTGCACTCTAGATAGGTATCTATAAAATGCACTGACCAACATGTCATGACGTAGCCTCTCGGACTATGTTCTAGACAATAAATTGTGTGCAATACTATTTTAAGATACATACAATGATCAACCTCCCGGATTAACCTAATGTATTATCACATTTATGTGGCCGGTGACTATAATCATTGCATTACGTTATGTACTTGAGATATGTAAACTGACATAGCCTCTCGGACTATGTTCTAGATAATAATTGTGTGTAATACTATTTTAATATACAACATGTAAGTAAATAGACGTAGCCTCCCGGACTATGTTCTATATTACTTGTGTGCAATACCATTTTAAACAATGATCAATATCCCGTATTGAACTAATGTTCCATTGGTAATGTAATATCATTGGCCGGTATTAGCCTTACAGACTATACTCATTGCACCTATATTATGTACTTAGGTAATTAAAAACCGACCGTACCTTTACTTGTTGAAGTATGTTGGTCGTAATCATCATCATAGTAATAGTCACTTTCACTCTCGTCACTATAAGAATGTTCCGATGGTGATCTTGAACGATGACGACGGCTATAACGTCGCCGGTCGTATCGATCGTCGTGTCGTTCACGGCGAATCTTAGCGCGTTTTTTCTTTAGTCTCCTTATCTTCTCCTCTATGTCGTCCTCCTCTGCTGCATAGTATTTACGCTTTCCCATTATCAATTATCACACACACAAAGCTAAAATTACTGGAAAATAATACTTTTAGAAGCAAAAAACCGATATTTAAACTTCACTAGCGTGTAGATGGCCGCCACACAAAACGTGTATGAAAGTACCTTCATTTGAGAGTTAACATTTTCACTTTTTTTTTTTTAAGTGAAATGTTACTCTAAAATCGTGTAAGATGGCAGCACATACGCGTGCTACTACAAGTAAATAAAACTATTAATGGTGTAATCTCGAAGGGCGAATCACTGAAGTTTAATATACCAATTAACATACCTACTTTCTACTGTGGCACAAATATTGAGTCGCTGGTATACGGTATACTTCATCGTCACGTATTAAAATCAATCAAAAAACACAGCTTTGTGAGTAACAGATACACAGTTAGCAATTTATTGGCAGATAAATATTATTTACATCTCTCATGTTCGGTAAGTAGGTCCTTATTACCCCCAAATGGGGCTTGTAGGTGACCAATTAGCGCTCTAGGGTAATAATGTAGCTAGAAAAGCCCTAGGGCTGTAAGTAATTTACGGCCAGTATGATGGTTAGATGTACGCGAACTTTTTGAAATAGTGAAGTGTTTTTTTTATTACTTACCGCCCTAGGCCTTTCCAAGCTACATTATTACCCTAGAGCGCTGGTCACCTACAAGCCCCATTTGGGGGTAATAAGGACCTACTTACCTCACAATCGAGATGTAAAGCAGAGTAGTTAGCTCGGGTGTAAGCACCAATTGCACCCTCGAAATATAGGCGCCCTCGCAACGCTAGTGCGCCTAATTATCTCGGGCTGCAATTGATACCTTACAGCCCTTAGCTACTAATCTACTATTACGTTTGGCTTCCGCGAAATACCAGCAAGTGGATTCTATTTACACAGATTTTAACAAGGCTTTTGATAAAGTCAACCATCGAATACTTTATAAAACATATTCTTTGCGTAGTTAAATAGTCGCTTTTAGAGGTTTTGTGTCATCCTCAATAAATGTCACCCCGGGTGTTACACGGGAAATATACTTAGGTCCATTACTTATTATTATTATTTTTATAAATGACCTTATTGATAAATTGTACAGTCCTTGTTTACTTGATGCTGGCGACCTCAAAATTTAGGGTAGAAAAATATTTTCTATACTAGCAGCCGATCCCCACAGTAGAAATCTATACGACATACCGCTATGAAAATAACTAAAGGTTTTAAAAAATAACAATCTTGTCTTTTCAACGTCAGTAAGTAGTCCTATTTTTTTACTATTTATACCACAAAACAAAGTCTGTTTACCAAGGACTCAATTATGTGGAACCATTGTGTGGAACCTGCTAACGTGAATCTACTTAACGTAAAATTTCCGAAATTAGACTGTGTTTAAGTTCAAATTTGAGTGGTTATTGATTCAGTGGTATGGTAACCTGAACTAGCTATTCGAATGACTCTCGAATAGCTAGTTCGTTCAGTTATCAAGGCGCTACACGCTGCTCGAACAAGATAAACATTCAGCGTCCTCAAACCGATGGTGGTCCCTTCCAAACACTAATTAAAACTTATGATATAATACTGGTGGACTTTGATAGCGAATTGTGTCAGAACTCTCGATTAATTAAACCTTGGATCTTAATACATCATTCCGAATATTTGATCCCTGCTTTGCCAATGGTAGCCTGAGCATTAGTATCATTATCATACAGAAACTTTTGTTAGCTTCAAAGAGATTTTGTGAAAAGGAAATCAGATAAGTCAATGTATTGAATGAAGAGGCCGTATGGCATTAAGCTTACTATTGGCGTCGAGATACTTAAATATTCGCGGTAAAAATGTATATAATTTTTCCCACGGACAGATCAAGACCAGCAAATATTTTTTGATGTCTATGTTGTTGGTGTAACCTCAGAAGAATAACTAAAGCATTATATATAATAATATAATAAGCAATAATAATAAATAATAAATATTATTATATATCATAAACATTAATATGCTTTAGTTATTGTTCTGAGGGTGTAACTTCTATTTTTTTTCGTAGCTTCAGACATTGATGTAAATGAAACGCTAAATTATTATAATCTATTCGCGATTTTCCCACAGATAACACTAAATAAAACATATTTTATTATAAAAATAACAACCGATTTCAAAAAGCATAAAAATCTTTACTTAAAGATAAAATCGTACAAAGAAATTATCTTTCGTTTAGTTAGTTTGTCCGGAAAGATCCTCCTTCGAAACTACTGGACAGATTTTGATACGGTTTTACCAAAATGGATAGAAAATTTCCGGATTAATAGAGAGGCATGCAGTTTAAACAAAAGTATTTAAATTTGCTTAAATTGGTGTTTAATTAACAAGGAAAAAATATTTTTTTCGAACGAAGTAAAAGAACATGTCGGGTGGGAAATTTCCTGTCAAATCTGTCGTGTCATGGTCACATGTCAATAAGAAAATCTCATGAAAATTCTATTTTTTTTACATTTTATCGTGGTTAGGCAAAGGAATCAAGACCTTATTATTTATTAACGAAATAAAGTGTTACTTCAACTAAACTCAAAATCTGATTAATTTTGATATACCGGGTGTAACGGAATACCGCAACAATATTTCAGGTTGTTGATTAACAAAAAAAGAATTTTATGACTATTCTTTGTATTTTTATTATATGCCTACTTTCGATTTAATATGCTTAACAGTTCAGCGTAATAAATCGAAAGTAGGCATATAATAAAAATACAAATAATAGTCATAAAACATTTTTTTTTGTTAATTAACAACCTAAAATATTATTGCGGTATTCCGTTACACCCGGTATAATTCGATTTCGAAGCTTGTCCATAGTAATTCATGTAGACGTACAGTATTTACTAATGTTTTATTATACGAAAACCTTTTTTTCACTGCTGTTGGTGTTGGTGTGAACAATGTATGGACGCAGAGCAATGTCCGTAAAGGTTACGGGCAATAGTAGCAATTGGCCATTTCGTGTCAGTAGTAATTGGCCATTACGTGTATTACGTGTAATAATACCCGTTTCAACAGTTACAGATTTTGGCGACCATTCAAAGGCGACAGAGTACCTGACCTTTTTCTTTGGGCGGGGGAAACTCTTTACGATGCGACAAGGGACTGAGAAGCTGACAAGACCGCGCCCCTTGGATATGCCATTGGACTCGGGTATAAACCCCATACCTGGCTAAACTACCCTCCAGCAACTTGCACCCCCATAGAGGCACATTCGGGATCGGCGTTAGCCATTCCCCGAACGCACCCCAACAGAGTACCTGACCTAACTCAACCATTACGTTTGGTTGTGACATGTACGATGTTATTATTGGTGCTGAAGGTGCAGTATCTTTAACATCAATAATTACAGCTGCATAAATGCAAAAGACCTAAGAATGGGAACACATAATGTCCCGGCTCAAAGGTATTCTTTTTAAACGTGTTAAGGCTAACGACCGGTTGCACCAAATTTACGTTTTACGAGTTCGTAAAAGTAACAATATAAAAACGTAAGAATTACACCATTATCTAGTTTCAATTGTAGTTTTATTTTATCCTTTACGTTTAAAAATGTTAAATGTACGGCGCAAATCACATATTTAATAGTGAAACGACCCATTTTTGGGTATTAAGTTGTTACTTTTTACGAAATCGTATAACGTAAAACTTGGTGCAACCGGCCGTAAGTAATCAAAACCTTTCAACCATTTTAAACTATTAATAGCTAAATAATAAAAGTTCAATGTATTTAATAAGTGTTGTACATGATACCCTAAAATCATTATGGTTTATTCTAAGAGCCCTAAGTAAATTATGGATGTCAAATTAAATGTGTCTGTGTGTCAATTTATTATATTTTCAAGCCAAAACCGCTTTTAAGTTTACATTATTAAACTTTTTATGGCAATTCGAAGTTAGCGGGCATATAGCTAGTCAAAAATAAATTTAAAATGCTGTTTTTGTTGGTCATCAGATTTTCTAATATAAAGAGTTGCACTACTAATTATGAATCTCATCTGAAAACAATATAAATACGTAAATCCCCTCCTCTTAACTTTTAAGAAACCTTTCATAATCAGCAGGCCAATTATGGATCTTTCATCGTATGACATTGTATAATTTTGAGAAAAAGAAGTCATGAAATTCTACATTTCGTACTACCGATCTCCAATGATATCATCACTATTGCATAATGTCAATAATATCATCATTAAATAATGAACAAATGATCAAAAATCTTGACCGGAAATCGTATTTTTCGTTTCGCACTTTTATATCATATGATATCATTTGCAATACCATGAGATCGGTAATAGGCCCTCTGGTCAGCAACATAATATGATAACTACTAGATGCAAATAAACATTTTTGCAAAAAATTGGCACTTTTGATTTTTTGTCAATCTTAAATATAATATTACAAGAACGTGGTTTAATTAGTGTAACGATGTAATTTAGCGTGTCTTTTGAAGTATACTGGCATGAAGGCTTAAGTTTCAAACAAAAAGTTTTCTGAAATCTTTTTTTTAATTAACAAAAGAAAACTAGCGACTGTTGTAAAATTGCGTATTGCTCAAGCTGCTAAAAATTTCAAAGTTTTGCTTTTGCTTACCGAGGTGTAAAGAATTTTGACGATCGGTTCACATACATAAAAAAGATATATGTAAGCATATAAGAATAATGTGTGACGTCATTTATTTTGCTCACGTTTAACAAATTTACTTTGAAAGTTTGCGGAGTCGACTGAGGCTTTTCAGTAAAGTGTTTTGTCTAACTTATTCCTCTTTAGTTCGTGGGAATTCCGCATTGATTATGATCGGGTAAAGTTTACACAACTTAGGACACGTACTGAGGGTTTACTTTGTTGCAGCCATCTCGCACCTTCACTACTTTAGTACTATTAGTTATTCTGTGCCTTCACATCGCTCACCCATGCAAGTCATCATCACGTGCCATAAATTAATTGTCCTTTTTCAGTTTATATATTATTGAATCGAAATTTGCGACCCCAAATATAAACTCATCGTACCTATAAGTTTCTTAGAGCTAATTATAATTATTTTCATCTCAAATAACTCAAAACCTAACTGTTAAGATTATATAAACTTACCTATACTTATCTCAAGATTATCAATTTTCATCAGTGTTTACCACAAATATACAAACCACACACAACCATCGAAATATTTTTTACTTTTGTTACTATGATTAAATCATTAATCGGCCTGGTACTCCTATCCCTACCACAGAATCCCCACAGGTTGGGATTAGTGGAAACTTTTGAGTCCATTTAAAAACAAATAAAATACATTTTTATTAATCATGAAGCGATCACTCACTGTCTACTGAACAATTTTAGTCTAATCGTTGAACATCTTAGAATAGATCTAAACTTTAAATAATCAGAAAATGTTGTCTAACTTGAACTAATTAAACCATAGTTGTCCATTGTTTATTGCAAATAAGAACTTATGACGTGACTTATTGATAAGCTCTATGCCACTTGATTCTGAATAAATTTGTTTGATTGAAATATCGTTAGGCGTTAGTTCAAATGCATAGTTTTAGAGATAAGTCTTTAAAAAATAGATATAATTATCCTAAACTCACTCCAGATTTTCTTGAAACTTTTCAATGTATTCATTCCGATATTAATTTTACAATTTCGCCGTCCGGTCACACTTTTGTCTTCGCGGTGATCCGCTTTTCAATCAGCCCCCCTAGCACGACCACCGAAACACGATATGATAAAATGATATATCGATATAAACTCAAACTCAAAAATCTTTATTCAATATAGACCTTTACAGGCACTTATTGACTGTTAAAAAAGTTAGATTTTTAGTTATATTAAAGTTTTTAGTATGTTTTGGATATTGGCATTGTTTTTCAGGCATTGCACATATTAATGTCAAAAAAAATCAAGATAACCATTATATTTAATATACTTTGAGAGTTTATATCGATTTATCGTTTTATCATATCGTGTTTCGGTGGTCATGCTAGGAGGGCAGAAGAGAGAGAGACTTCTTTTTTTTATTTGCATAGATTAAACCCATAGCGAAAGGATTTCAAGGAAAACGAATAAGTATATACATATTTCTATTACTCTGGGCCTCGTTTACGGAGACGCGGGGCGTTGCGCGGCGTGGCCCGCGGCGCGGCCCGCTCAGAATTCAAACATATGGCGTTGTATGAGTGCGTTTACGGAGAAGCGATTTTACACGCCTTTGCTTGAAATGGCGCGTTTTTTACACCCGAGCCCGCGGATGGCACCGCCGCGTCCGTCGGTGTTCCCGTCTCGCATCTCTATGAACAACATCGTATATTGCCATATGTTTGTGTTTACGCGTGCGATTATGAGTGCCGCTTCACGCGCCGCCCCACCGTAAACAGAAAAAACGTCACGCCACACGCGACGCGCGACGCCCCGCGTCTCCGTAAACGAGGCCTGAGATGTCGTGTATTAAGTGTGGTCAATTTATTTTGCTAATAAATGTCATGTCTGAAATAATAATATAATTCTGAATATTAAACACACCTTTTCTAAAAAAGAACGTAAAGAACATTTTCTGATTTCCACTATTCCTCCCTATTTTGGCCATTTTGTTTAGTGTACTTTTACAATACCAAGGGGGTTATGTTGGGTATGGGTATGTCTACTGGCAGCCGTTCGCTGGTATCACCACTACCTGCTCAATATTCCACCGGAATCTCTCCGCCACTGATGAAGGTGACTTTCGGGATCAGAAGGTGTAAAATAACCAGAACCACGGAACCGACGAGAACAGACTTAGCAGTATGATTAAAGCCAAGAGATTCTTTGCCACAAGTGAAAAAAAATGTAAGTACTTCAAAATAAACTACAGTTCCTGAATGTTTATTCTTAATATCGGTATAGACTTAATATATCTGAGTATCGCATACAAATCAAGGTACATAGTATTTCGACAATTACCTACTATGTTAATATTGTGCGTGTCTAGATCCTACATTGTATTAGTCAGATAAATAAAAATTCAAGCCTTTTGAAAAAAGTTTTATAAGCATGCCCGCAGTATAAAACTTAAAAAAAAAACTTTTATACTGCAGGCATACCTACGAGTATAAAACTTTTTATTTTTTTGACCCGGTGTAAAAAGATTTTATATCTACCGCAGACAGGGTGGAGCCTGCCTGCGGTTATGTTGGACTCGCCCCTACTGGGCATACCCACTAAAAAGCACTGGAGGGCTCCGTCCTTCGCCTTCTCGGCACGCACAGGGAACTCTTCGCAGGCGCTGTGCGTACCGAGGGCGATGCTGCCCGGTCGTGCCGGGCCCCTCTCTGAGGGAAGAACAAGGAAAAGAGTATCATTTATATTTGGCGTTTATATTTAGCAACATAAATATAGAGTAAGCTTTTCCTTAGTAACCCATTATCATTTGTTTATGATATTAATAATACGAATAGGTACTGCGAATTTTGTAGGAGCATTAAAGACTTTTTGCTTATGAATATAATACAGTGCTACTGTGTGAATGCCTCCATAAACTGCTCACTGAATACTTTTACATAATCAGCAGGCGTTTTAAATTATGATTTTCTTGATTTTTAGCTGTTGACTATTATGATGTTGATGTAAAAATATAGCTTAAGAAGAGAGCAAATGAAAAAGCGTGCGGATGTTGGTAAGATTTATTGATAATTGATGGAAAGTGATTACTAAAAATTTCCATAGGCATTATCTTAGATATAGGTTGCATAAAATGGGACATACGTACTTTTAGGATCGGTCGGCGTGAAATGGTATAAGAATGCCTATTGTTTATTTTTACCCTTGTTTACGCTCGAGGAAGTGCGAGTGGCAACACTGCATATAGTCTGTGCATGTGAGGGCCTGTGGCGGCCGGCCGCTGTGACATGTCAGTCGAGTCGAATTTGTAATGACAAAAAAATTTAACTAGTTACCACGCGGCGCGTTTTCGAGAAAATCTATAATTGATTGTGTTTTGCGCGGCGCACCTAACTATTGTGGTTGCGAAAGTCCGCTTGTGAGTGTTTTATTGACGCGAATGTCGCGAGCGATCGGTCCGCTAATGTGAGTAGTGGTGGCCTAATAGGCCTATGTAGTGATCCGGTCGTGGTTCGGTGGATTGACAACAGCCCTTCAGGAGCCGCGACTTCCTTCGAGCTAGCTCAGGAAGTCCACCGGCTACATACGGAGACCGGATCGGCTTAGAGGTAAGAGATACCGATTTCATTAGATTGTAGTCCTCGACATCAGCAACCGAACAAAACATTAATCGGCGAATCGCCGACTTGGTGGAGTCGACTTTAGGCGCCATCAACCCTGATGCAAAGTTTGGTAACGTTTGGTTTGATCCTTCAGTGGGTTTATTAAGAAAATTGAATGTGACACTTGTGGATTTGTTATTATAAATATTTAACAAACGACTATTAAATTAATAGGTCAAACTAAATAAAGATATTTAAGAAAAGATTAATTGATCAAAATGAGAGTTTTGTAGAAGTGTTTTAAAGGCGTTGAAATTTTGTTGATCGTTATTTTTTCATTACCTTTTGTCGTTTCCAATCAAAATCCGAACCGATAATTATAATAATCTAAATATATACACGCCCATAAAAAGTGAAATTAATAAATATTTCTATGTAAATTTATGTTATTTAAATAAACATTAATTAAAGCACATAAATTTTGCCTGTATATAACGTTAGAATAGTACTGTGTAAAATTCTAAATATTTCATATAAAAATTTCCAATCACAATTTGGCTAATAACTCAAATTAAGCTATTTTTATTTGATCAGTAATCATATCTGTGGACAATATGGATGCTTTTCATTTTATGTATCGATATTATAAACAAACATATTAGAACTTAACAATTTATTTCAGAATTATTGTATAGGTACATAATTATGTATTTTGAGAACTGGTGTTTTGAGAATCTGGTATTCTGCGAATAAAGCGTTAATTCCATAAAGTTGGGATGTAAGCAAGTATTAACTGTGATTCCTTTAGAATTTATATGTTATGTTGACACTTAGTTGTATTTTTAGCCAATATTTAATTATATGTTAGTTTTGGGCACTCCGTGTCTATTATGTAAAGTAATTCTCTAGATTTAAAGAAATTATTGTAATGACTGTTTGTGCCAAAATAAATGAAAAAAAAAAGAACTTTGGCAAATGAGCCTTGTAACCACAGGATCATAGGCATATCTATATATTTAACCTAACATTGTAATATGAATCTCTAGGCCATTTAGCATAAGGGTAAAAGTACCATTGGCTGCTTGATATTTTGATATATATAAATGACCTCCCAAAGATCATGGAGGAACCATGCATTTTATTCGCTGACGACATCTCGTTACTTACTTCGAGTTACAACAATAATAACATTGATGAAAAACTAAATACCTTACTTTCTAAAACGTCGGACTGGTTAAGTGATCACAATCTCAGCATAAATTTTGCCAAAACCAAAATAATGACCTTCCATCCACCTCAAAAAACAACACTGAATATAAATTATAGTTTCAATAGCCATAAATTGGAGTGTGTAGAGGAATTCTCGTTACTTGGCATAGTTATAGATAAACACATAAATTGGAAAGCCCATGTACAAAATGTTAAATCCAAACTAAGTAGCTTTTCTTATGCACTGAGAGAGATAAAAAAGACTACCGATATACAAACATCAATAGTTACATATTATGCTTACGCACAGGCTTGGCTGTGCTACGGGCTGGTGTTGTGGGGTGGCAGTACGGACGCGCCATTACTGTTCACCATGCAAAAGAAGTTGATCCGTATCATAGCCAACATTGAGCAGACTGATAGTTGCAAACCATATTTTCGCGAATATCAGATACTTACCCTGCCATGTATGTATATATTAGAGATGTGCAAGTTTGTACGCAAATATATTGAATTTTATACAAAGCAACAGGATATACCTACTAAATATTCTTTAAGAAATAGAAATAAAAATAAGTTAATATTACCAGCTTCCCGACTGAAACTTACATCCTCAAGCACATTTCATTCCTCAATAAAAATTTATAATAAATTACCGGACATATTAATAAATGAAAATAATGACAACAAATTTATAAAACAATTAAAACAATTTTTACTTAATAAATGCTACTATGACATAAAGGAATTCCTAAACGACAAATTTAGTAATAAATAATTATGAATCCATTGTTGTATTGATATTTTATTTGCTATGTAATAATTATACAAATTTATCTAAAATAAAATAAAATTGTAATTATACCTATTTTTACAAAAAATGCGTCCTCTTCTCTTCTACAGCAAATTGCGTGCCCGACGGGGTCCATAATGATCTTGTATAAGTATGTACCTACTTTACCACTTTACCACCTCATTGTACGTTATGGTTTGCAATAAATATATTGAGTATTGAGTATTGAGTATATTACAGTTGAATGAACCAAGACACAGTAACTAAACACCGCAAGCCAAAATTCTGTAAAATTGTACAGGGTGTAAAAAGACGTATACCTAAGGCCGCGTCTACGCATTCAGACCATTAAATAAAGCAATTTAACGAAAAATCAATGATAACGAGAAATGATGAAATTAATTTTTAGGCTTAAAAAACAACGACAATAAATACTACGCAATGTAACGCGTGCCCGCGCCTGGCTTGCGCGTCGGGATATATAGCGTCGTCGGTGTTAGGGAGTCAGTGTGAGTGCGTGTAAAGCAAGACGAGTTTCCCGCGCAAGAGATTCCTTTTCAGTCATAAATTTTGTTAAGAAATATTAAATTGTAACTTTAGCCTCTCATTTAATGAATATCTCGGCAACTATTAGTTTCACAACCATGGTCTAGAAGACAAAAACTATACTGATGATGGGAGCAATACATAGGTTTCGGCTTCAGTACCGGTCTTTTTACATTCTGTATAAATACTACATAAAAGTCTTTGAAATTAGCATACAGTATCACTGGCCCATGATCGTAAGAACTTAGCGTTAGGTACGATCGACTAATCATCGCTCCAGGAAAGGCCACTAATTTGGAAGAAAAATAAGACATTATCTTTAATTTCTTCTTTATATTATAGGTACGAGTATATTATATATACTTTACCGATATCTGTCAAAGGATCCTGGATTATCCAGGCTTGTTTTTTAGATTTTTTATCTTACTATACAACGTGTTTGGTAACAACCCTAATCAAGCTGAAACCTACCCCCATGCATATAAACGTAATTATGGCGTCATTGAAAATTTGAAATGATCACAAAAGAAAATAGAGGACAAAATTGCCTACTGTAGGTTAGGTTAGGTTCAGAACATGACCATGCGTAGCGGAGCGAGCGAAGCAAGCGCAGCGACATACGTAACTATTCTATGGGAACCTATACCACTGAAATCATATTATTAATATCATCCAATTTTAACATGTTCAAGGTGCGGCACAAACATTAATACACAACCCAACCTTTTCCCATACATTTTGAGATTAGGTTTGTGGAAATTTTAAAAATTAATATCTCGAAAACTACGCATCGCCGAGAGGCATCCTCCTCTCGTCATTAATTTTCAAAAATTAATAACAAAAATTTGAACCAAAATACTCTGCTCATTATGGTATTTTTCAAAGTGGTTTTTCTATTCGAAACACTTCATTTAAGATAAAATGCCGCTCACCATAAATAAATCATATTGCCAAATACTGAAAAAAAAATGCAGGACCCAATATTTGTTTGAGTGTCACTCTTACAAATATTAGGTCGCTCAAATATTATAAAGCTTTTCATTTTGTATTTGAATTAACTCGAATGAATGTTTAAACGTTGCTGTGATTTATCGCCATTCGCAGTCATTCGCTCACCTAGTAATACAATAACCCAAATTAATTATTTTTGTCTCTTAAATTTTCATTTACAGTCACTCGTTTAAATACTAACCATTACAAAATAATATAGTTATAAAAGTTAGCTTTATCTTATTATATGGGTATCCCACACAGTCATTTTTTCAATATCAAAATACTTACATGACGTAAAGCTTGCTTCCGTAAGCGGCCTTCACTTGGATTTGTGATTCACAAAGGCATTGGCTATAATATTATCCCTAGAATAAATAAAGAAAAATCTTTATCTGTTCCATTATCGTGCTCTTCACTACCTGAGCACAACAACCCTAGCAAAGAGGATTTACAAAAAGGCTGATTCAACCGATCGGAGGTGCGATTTTGTAACTTTTCCATTGATTGACAATCGTAATCGCATTAGATATATTGATGAATAACACGCGCAGGAATGTTCATCAGTTGTAATGTGAGTATTGCTCGATTCATTTGACAAATATATCCCACGGCTACTGGGATAAATCCCAGCCAAAGTCCTACAGACCAAAGGCAGGTTATCAGAAAGAAAAACTGACAGAAGCTACCCTAATCGAATCGACCCATAGATTTAATGTAAAACGGCGCTTGAAAACAAATAAAATAGCCTTGTGTGCCTTTCTCGACGTTGAGGGTCGTAATCAACATTATGACGGGGTGATAAAACTATATGATAACCTAATGAATATAGCAATGCCAGCCGAAGCCATCTTTGTTGTTCAAGAACTACTATGATACGACTCCTAACAGGGATAAATTGGAGGAGCAAATCCCTAAAACCTTTAGGAAAGCCAAACAGACAAGGTACGTACTAACGGCTCCAGAAAAGAGGGTCGATCAGCTATCTTTCTTTACTGTCGCGCCCTTTTAGTCCTTTGCTGCTTCAATATTTAGCAACTATATTTTATTCTCTATTATAGCTCCTCCTTTTCGTAGTCTACAACAGTATCATTATATTTTCAAATCAATCATAAAACAGTATCATGAAACGGCAAAAATAACTAAGCAAAAATTGTAAGTAAAGAAGTTATGAAACGAAATGAAAAGAAATATCCACAACTTTTCCGGAGCTTAAAACTTGCTACATGCCGTGAGTTCTTTAACATTCATATTTCATATTTTCTTCATTCAATGGGTTTGTCATTTAATATTTTCATACTTTTGCTTTTGAAAACTTTCTAGAACACTCGAACTAAAAAATAACATGCTAACGCTTTTGGTTTTTATGTATGAAAATATATGAACCATCTTTAATCAGAATAAAATAAAACGTAAGAAATATTTTGTTCATCCGTTTTATTAGAATGACTCTTTCAGCACGTTTTTTTACGAGTCCAACTTTGTGAAGAACTGGATGTTTCGCATGGCTGATCACATTGAATATTATCTTCTTGAACTACATATCTTCTGTTTCACACTTGTAGATTCTTAAAGTTGATCTGATTGAATCCATAAGGCTATGCCCACCATTGGTATATGTGTAGTGTATTTCCTAATTTCATTATTAAAAAAATATGAGTAATTAAAAATCTCACGATCACATAAAACTTTTCTTCAAATAGTAGTTACTGCGCTCTTAATATTTATTCTTTAAAGGTGGGCTTCCATAATTCCATAAAATGTTCAAACAAAAACGTGAATAATAGTTGAGAAATTAATAGGAAGAATATTTGATTGCGGTGGTAATGCTATTCTTATTTTGTGATTTATCTGATTGCATAATGCGGTTTCATAAGATATAACAAATTCACTGAACGTTGGTTACTCGTATTTTTAAATCATATAACTACACATGTTTAAAATGAAATAAATAAAACAAAGCTTGAAATTGTGTTGTTTTGAAATAACTGTGAAACGCTGAGCAGGTCGTTCACTCGATAGTAAGTGCTACGTTTATTAAATCTATTGGGGTATCGACGTAGACCGATTCACTGTGTTGCTTTCACTTTCATTCTATTCACTGTAGCTGAAATACAGTCGGACAAAAAAGAGGTTTACCATGCTATGGTTGAAATTCAGTTTCCTGCCATAAGACGTATGACTTTTCTTTGCCATAACATACTGACAGCAACCGAGGTAACCTTAACAATATTTTATTTTTAAGCATAGTTTTGTCAAAACTGGTACATCACTTTCTTCGCTGACCTTACATATTTTGATTTTTTGGCAAAAGTTATCAAAGCTCATAATGATGAGTAACAGGTAACATTGTTTATAATCTATCTACTCGTATATAAATAAAAATCAATGTATTACTACGAGTATGTTTGTTTGACCTCTATGCGTTCCGAAACCATTCATCACATTGTAATGAAACTTTGGTAGGGTGTTATGGGGACGCCCGTGAGTACAGCTAGTACGTTATAAATACAATATGTCAAAGTATTGGAGACAGGTTGACACCTAGCTACCGCGGCCTCCTGACAAAGCTCTACGATGCCCCCTTTCATCCACCTTGGTGAGAGGACGTCGATCACCATCGCAAGGTTCCGATCATCTGATGAAGAATTTAAGAGGATACACCGAGGAGGATTTCGATTAATTGCAACAGCTTTGTACACAACACAACACGTTAGTCTGAACTTGTAATAGATGACAGAATGTAATTTTCATACCTATAACCAACCAACCATTCGGAAACAAAAGACTTGGTAATTTTGTATTTAGAAAGTATATTCAATAGTACTTTATACATTAATTTACTTTAACACAATGGTTAAAATACAAATTGTTGTTGTCTATAATGAGCCATCAAGCTATTTTCGTATAAGCGAATGGGTTGATAAGAGTGAAAAATAAAATATGTCTTGCTTGAAATTCACGGTAAAAGTCGAGCGCTACAGAAGCAGAAAATCTATACTTAAATATTCGAGAGTGAAATCAAGGTCTGTCTTCAATCAGCGAGCGTTGTAGCCGCATTTGCCTATATTACTTTAGAATGCTAAATTATATTTTTCAGGTCTCAACGTCTAGGGATATTCTGATAATACTCTTAATGGTTGGTGCATGAAAACGAAGATGAATAAGATTCCTTATTCAAGATAATTAAGTAACACGGGCTTATAAATAATGACAAAATTTGCCATACTGAGTCTGATCTTAGTAAAGTAATAATTTATTAATTGCGCTGCAGAATTTTAGAGCAAATACAATTGTTTGTAAACATTTTGTTTGCCTAAAGTCATAATTTTATCTTGTCCATGTGATCGCTTATTTTAGATTTAGTATATTGATAAGTGATTGTCATCCTCTCCATTTATATTTGATTACCTTTAATCCACCAAAACGGTGACTCGACGAGAGGTAAGGAGCTGTACGTAATACAGTCAATGGAAATTTGTTCCTCACAACACATCTCGTCTCTTATCAGCTTCAGTGCAGATAACTTACATCGTTCATAAATACATGCATTGCAACAGGACGCTATTTGAATGAGTTGAAGGGTGGAATTGTTCGTCCCATCCGAAATGGTGGTAGCACACATGATTGCGGAATGTATTGTTCAATCACAATTTTACCCGTTGTAGATAAGATAATTGAAAAGTAAAAAGTATATGCAACAAAAATTCATGACTTCACCTCTTTATACAGCATCCCTCCTAATGAACCATATGGGTTCTCGCAAAATAAATGTACTTCGATCATATGCCAAAAAACATATTATATGGATAAGCTTTAGATAAGCTGTGACATGATCTTCCAATTGAAAGGCTCCGTTATAGTTTCGTAATGGACAAATTATTAGACTGATGTAATGACTACCTTAGCGATTGCTGGTTCCAAGTAAAAATAGGAGCAACAGTAAAACTGGCGTGTCTGGTACGCAATATTGTTATTTGTATTATAAAAATTTAGATATCAATGTTATTCAGTTAAGTTTTTTGATTGGGAATATCATGTCCAGACAAAACTTATAACGTCAATAAGTTTTGTTATTAATTTATTAGTTAACAGAAATTTCCAGCTAGTGCTGCGTAGTATAGTTAAATACGAAATGAATATAAATAAATAACAGAATGGAAATATATCACATTTGTTTGGTGAAATTGAAGCGGAAATTTGAGCTGAACCCCGCCGAAATTGAGCTAAGTGAAGGTACAAAGTGAATCTGAGTGCTTGTGCCATACACGCTGGTGACGGCTGACAGCTAACGCCCGAACCCAATATGCGATCCTGATCCTTTTTCCGGACTGCGATTGCAAACTCGATCCAAAAGTACCATTTTGCGTCTCTATAACCAATCGATGGATTGCATTTGTAACCTCTTAAAGTCAACAATCCATGAGAGGTCCGATCATTGTTCTGAGGTCCGATCAGTGTTTTTGGATAGACCTCTGTTCGAAAATGACTTTTTATGTGTCCTACTAATCAATCTTTGAACAAAAGAGATTGATTGCTACGTTTATACTATCTTTTTCAGCGATCTCCCGATTTTCATGGTTTACCTGTCAACATTTGGATTGTTTTACATGTTTTGAAAAGTTTTGAAAATTATTGTTGTATTTTTGTCAGGTATGGCAAGAGCGATATTTTTGGAAGATGTGATAGTAGTGATTTCGAGTTATGAGCCGAAACAATATCCGATTTCGATATGTGACTGCAGTGATGATGATGAATTGTTACAACAACAACGTCGCAATTAACACCAAATAACAACAATAGCCATAAATAACTACGAATTTACTTTTAGGTTCCAGCTGAACAAAACTGTCTTAAATTACTTTCTACGAAACTAATTCCATACATAAAAGAAACAGTGACTAAAATACCTTTTGCCGCGCTATACATGTGATGTGATGATGAATGTGTTTGAAATATATAATAAAGCTGTGGCCGCGAACTACGTTTCGTCGTAATAATTGACAAAAAAACCTTATAATCTAGGGTATAAAAATAGTATACGACCTTTTCTCAAACCTACTGAATATACACAAAAAATTTGTTACAAAAAAGTTTGGTTACAAAAGTTGTAGTAACTAACAATCAAGGTTCAATCCGGAATCTAGCCCCTAAACTTCGAACTATTAATACGCTTTGAATGTAGCATGAAAGCCTGCAACACGCGTGCAAGGTCAGCCGATAATTGTAACTGACGTGACGATGCAAAGTGAACGTCGATCATCGTGATCACGAAAATTGGTTGATGCGTTAGTGTGTTATTTCTAGCCACAATTATAAGCATTTCATATATAATTTCGTGTATAATTGAATTTGTACTTTAAGTTGATTTCCATTGCATATTAAATTATTATAAGGAGATACAAATAACGGTTTAATTTAGCTTGCCCTGCTTGTTTGTGGTAGTTGAAATTTTACCCCATTACTGTTGACCGATTGATTTGGTTTACACCTTTAGTTCTGATAATAATACATTTTATAATAATTATAACCAGTATTATTGTAAATCCAATATGGCCTCTGCTACAAAATGGTGGAATACATATTTTTCAACACACTTCCTCATAAAGTGGCTCTAATCCCATGGCAATTAGGCACATAATGACACCTATAATCAAACTGTGACTTTTTCATTACTATTATTCACGAGTGAGTAATAGTTTTTTTTTTATATTATTGGTTGAGTTACGCTTACACTTGCGCTAAAATGCTATCCGCGAAAAGCCCAAAAAAAAGAAACCTCATTTTTTAGTCTATGGCCGATGCGCGCGCTTAGGAATTCTGATTAATTTTTCCCGCCATTACGAAATTTATTAGTCTATGGCCGATGCGCGCGCATAGGAAAACTGATTAATTTTTCCCGTCATTACGAAGCATTTTTTACAACTCGTCTCGTTTTCTCTTTTGAAGTTATTTAGTTAGTTATTAATTAAGATGTCTGCAAATACAATTTATGAAGAAAATGATTTATGTTGTACACCGCCCGATATAAGATGTGAAGCCCAGAACGTTATGGAAAGTTTACTACCAGAAAACTCAAAGGAAAAATATCTATTAGCGTACCAAAATTTCATACAATGGCAGAACAACAAGAATACGCAGTCTTTTTCAGAAAATGTGTTCATGGCGTACTTTAAAGAATTATCTTCTAAGTACAAACCTAGCTCTTTGTGGTGTATTTACTCAATGTTAAAAAGTACAGTCCGAACAAAGAATGGAGTAGACTTAAAAACATACTCGAATTTGTCAGCTTATCTAAAGAGACTATCTGATGGATTTAGAAGCAAAAAATCAAAGGTTTTATCATCTGATGATATTGAAAAATTTATTAAAGATGCTCCAGATAACCATTATTTGGCTACAAAGGTTAGTTAAATTAATTTTAATTAAATATTTAATAGCAGCTTGAGTTGTGTGTTGACCTTAATTATTGTTTCTTTTGTTTCAGGTTGCTTTAATATTTGGTGTAACTGGTACCTGTAGGATACAAGAATTAACAAATATAACTGTAAAAGATATAGAGAACCATGGCCAGATGCTTTTAGTGAAGATACCTATCACGAAAAATAAAATACCTAGGTCATTCACCATACACGGTCCATTCTATGATATTGCTAAGAAGTATGTGTTCGCCAAAAACAAAAAATGACCGTTTCTTTCTAAATTACCAGAATGGTAAATGTACCTGTCAGCCTATAGGTATAAACAAATTTGGTTCTATGCCTAAAGAAATCGCTATGTTTTTGGGTTTAGTAGATGCTGAGAGCTACACTGGACATAGTTTCAGAAGAACTTCAGCTACATTGCTGGCAAATTCAGGAGCTAATATAATGACTTTGAAGCGACATGGCGGGTGGCGATCTAGCAATGTAGCAGAATCATACGTAGAAGATTCCATACAAAACAAGAAGGAAATTTGTGCAAAAATCACAAAAAGAATTAAACTTGATTCTGAGACGCATCCTACTGGCGAAATACCAAGTACGTCCAATGATTGGATTTCACCTACATACACGAATAATGAACCATCACAAATATCAAAAGAACATGAAAGTATTTCAATAAATAATCTATCTGATGAGACCGCTATGTCATCAAAAACAGTTAATTATAATTTTACTAACTGCACATTTACTAATTGTTTCTCTAAGTAAACTTTTTATCTACTATGTAAAATGGTTTTTTATTAAGGTATTGTTTTATTCAGAAGTGTGTTGAAAAACGTTGTATGATACACGTGTGTATTGATGGTTACCGTCCTCGGCTTCTTAAGACCCTCGCCTGACGGCTCGGGCCTCAATGCGCCTCAGCGGTAATCACCAACATTACACACTTGTACCATAATGTACTATTTTACAACCCCCTTAATATGGGTATCAAATGAAAGGGCTTGAATTGTAGAATTTTATAGACTACTAGCTTTCCGCTCGCGACTTCGGCCGTATAATGTACTAATATCTTAAAATAATTCAGTAGGTACTAGGGACCAATCATTACGCTACTCTCCTTATCAATCTAGGACATTGATCAGACAAAAAATTAAAATCGTAGAACGCTTGAAACTATAAACAACCAACCGCTCATATCTTTATAAAAACGCTATTTACATTTACTCATGAAATCATTATTTCTATTAGTTAAAGTTCTGAAATATTTCTGAAACACTCTAGTAAAGTAACGATTCATTAATTTAAACTTTTATTAAATAGGTTTACATATGATCAACAAAACAAAACATTTTCAACAAAACACTGTCTTAAGATAGGTGCTAATGGAATTGGATCACCCAAGTGATTTAAGAAAAGGAAATAAGTTAATTAAAACCTAAAAACCTAAAAATACCTGAATAAATAAAAAAAATGATGTAGAATTTGATCACCAAAGTGATTTGGTGCCGGGTGATTTTAGTACAAAAAAATGTGGAATTTGATCACCTGGGTGATATCATCCAGGAGCTCAATGTTGAATAATCCACCTCAACTGCCTACAATAATTTACAAACCATTTTCCTGTTATTATATTGATTTCAGATATCTTATGAAAGTGTCTTTCAGAAATCATTTTAAGAAAACATGAAAAATAAGTAAATTATATATAGTAACATTTACTCAAATAAATAAATTAATAAATTTCATTCCAATACAAAGCGCATAACCTGAGCGCATAACCTACCTTACGATAATTATCCTAGTATGAAAGCTTTCATCAAGGCATTTTATATTTCGAATTTAAGATGAGAATTTAGAATATCAGTACTAACCTAACCTAACAAATAGTCCCTAGCTTAGAAATATTGGCTATCTTCTCAAGCAGTGTAGTAAAGGCCTGCTCAATTAAGTAGTATTACTTCATCAAACTTTGTCGTGATATAATAAAAGATATCATCTTACTTTCAAATTTGATTTACGAGATGGGTTACCTCGGCTAAATTATAGTAAGTAGATATTACTTTTTGAGTCAGTATTTCTGCAGATTTCGACGAGCTATATGTAAATTAGTATTACGAATATAAATATATTATTCAAAAATATGATACTTCATATAAATTTCGTGAAAGATTTAAGTAAATGATGTTACAAAATATTCACGCCACATGCGCTCTAGTGTGTTTAGCATGTTTAAAAGAAATGAACACTGATGGGGATTTTACAACGAAGATGAAAACAAAACTATGTAAATTTTGTATAAAATCACGCATATGTATAAAAATATTATTAACTTAAATTAATATTAGCTTTTTGTTTCGTTAAATGATCAATATTCATGAGCTTCATAGTTTATGTTAATTTCTTAGTAATACTTCTTTTTCTTCAAATGCCATCTCCGGAGAGCCCGTCTATCATGAGGGCTATCTTGAGCTTTCACACGCCAGCACGAAAGAGGGATCTCGTGCCTAGATGGATCATATTAGCAGTTTTTAAGCCATACGTAAGCCATACGTACATCCTCTACTTGGTGGTCGTTTTCCTTGCATTATTAGTAGGAGCAAATCATACTGGTCATTACGCATTATATGTCCAAGATATTGTAGTTTGCGCTTTAAATATTGTTTAAAAGCTTTGCTTCTTGTTAACTATCTGCAGCACTCTTTAATCAGAAACCGTATATTCTTCTGTATATGCACATTTCAAAGGCCTCTAAGCGTTTGCTTATAGTCTGGGTTAAAATCCAAGATTCTACTCCATACAGAAGAACCACATTCTGGTAAAGATTCAGGTTTTAAAGAGCGCTTGCAGAGTAGATGACTTAGTTTTTGGAATGCGTTCTATACGGCATTTGTTTTCAACGTTGTGATCACATGATCTTTTACGACACAGCCAAGGTATTTGTAGAAGAACTCTTTAGACTATTTAGTTTCTGGTGAAAAAAAGCTTTATTACATCTAGTCCTACAAGTAGTTCATCCGTTTAGGTTTTTAACCTAACCAACTCCTAACCTAACCTTTTTTTCTCGGGGGAAATGCGTAAACGCACCGTACCCGCTGTTGGCTAGACGGCGAGCGTGTGTAGGGCTCTCCAACTCCTATATTTTTTTTATTGATATGAGCGGCTATGGTTTGTCACTGCGACCTATAACATCTATTGTGACCGCCACTATTAGAGTTCTCCCGCAAGCCCTGCATCTTCTAAGAAGTGCAGTATTTTCTTGGGGGAGAGGTGCTTGACCTCATCTGGCCACAGTAAGTGTTTGCCTAGATGTAGGCTGCATTTACGCATCAGTGGTCCACAGTTTGTGAGCAAGTGCATAGGCGTCTCTTCTGCTTCGTGGCAGACCCTGCACTCTCTGCACTCACTCAAACCCATGATGGACATGTGCTTATTAAGGCGACAGTGTTCAGTGAGGGCTCTGACCAAAGTGCGTATGTTGTTCCTGCTTTATCCTCGGATCTGTTTGCAGGTACTACGGTCATAGGCTTTTATGAGTGCCTTGCCTGCTTGTAGGACTTGTTGTCGTAATGGGTTTCAAGCGTTAGACGGGCGAGGCTTTTGGGTATGCCAAGAATGGTTCAGGACCATATTGCGTTCCCTCGGCCCCAGCCCTAGCGAGCTAATCGGCACATTCGTTGCCAGTGATTCCCGCATGCCCTGGAACCCATCTTAGCTAAGTATTACTTTGTTCTTCTGTCCCAGAGTGTTTAAGCGGTTCATACAGTCAGCCACTAGCTTTGAGGTCACGAGGTTACTGCTCAGTGCCAGTAAAGCTGCTTGACTGTCTGAGTTTATGTATATTGTGCGGTTGGCTTGGTTGATTCCAAGGTTGGTTTCAGCACATTCTAAGATGGCATAAACCTCCGCTTGGAAGATGGAGGCAAATCTGCCCAAGCTTTGTGAGAACTTGTGCAATGGCTGCTCTCTATATATACCAAAGCCCACTTTGGACCCTATCTTGGATCCATCGGTAAACCATACGGTGCTTCCTGTCTCATAGGTAATTTGCTTGTTGTAGGGACGACTGTCTAGTCATCCCTAGAGAGAAGTTCCACTTTGTAGTTTCTATTGAAATTGCAACGTGGAGGCATGATGTCAGAGTTCATGCTTAGTATTGTTGTCTCATTGACTAGGTCTAATAGAGACCTTTGTCGAAGGGACACACACTTGAACCTGCCTTGGGCATTCATCCTGTATGCACACGCTATCGCCTCCTTGACAATAAACATGTCCAGGGGTGTGCTCCAACTCCTAACCAAAGGGTGGAATTGTTGATTGCGGAATGTATTGTTCAATTACAATTTAACCCGTTGTAGATAAGATAATTGAAAAGTATAAAGTATATGCAACAAAATTCATGACTTCACCTTTATAAATAACATCCTTCCTAATGAACCATATGGGTTCTTGCAAAATAAATGTACTTCGATCATATGAATGCCAAAAAACATGTTATATGGGTAAGCTTTAGATAAGCTGTGACATGATCTTCCAATTGAAATGCTCCGTTATAATTTCATAATGGACAAATTATTAGACTGATGTAATGACTACCTTAGCGATTGCTGATTCCAAGTAAAAATAGGAGCAACAGTAAAACTGGCGTGTCTGGTACGCAATGTTGTTATTTGTACTCTTATTATAAAAATTTAGATATCAATGTTATTCAGTTAAGTTTTTTGATTGCGAATATCATGTTAACAGAAATTTCTAGCTAGTGCTGCGTAGTATAGTTAAATACAAAATGAATATAAATAAATAATAGAATGGAAATATATCACATTTGTTTGGTGAAATTGAATATTGTTTATAAAAGCTCTTTGAGTTCTCGACTCTGAACGTCTTCAAAGAAAAGTGTCTAGGATAATTGTCTTAGAAAGCTTTTCGATACAATTGATCAAATTTCCTTTTGTATGTAAATTTTTCAATGTGAATGTAAATAAGCTCTTATATTGAAACAATAAGAAATAATAGTTGAATATTATTTTTACTTCGGACTCGTTGAAGCGATACTACAATGTATAAATAGAGTTATTGTATGCTGATAAGAAGTTTGTTTTAAAAAATATATTAAAACTAGCTGTGCCCGCGACTTCGTTGGCGTGGATATCCAAAAATAACAATATTGTGATGTTATATAGCCTAAAGCCTTTCTCGGTAAATGGACTATCCAACACAAAAATATTTTTTTCAATTCGAAGCAGTAGTACCTGAGACTAGCGCGTTCAAACAAATAAACAAACTCTTTAGCTTTATAATATTAGTATTAGTATAGATAAAAGAAAGACCATACTACAATTCCCATTTGGCCTGTGCTTGGCACAGGTTTTCCATGTAATATAGAAATTATAATAATATTATTGTTCATATCACATTGGTATAAGTAATGGACATCGTTTTCCGACATTGTAAATTCAAAACATTTTTTATTAAGGCGAAGAAAGAAAATCATTATTTGCAGAGCAGCTAATCACTGAGAGTCGAGAGGTACGCCGTTCTTATCCTGTGAAGTGGGTACAGTCCAAATATGGGTCCAGAAATATCAAATTAAACAAAAATATTGGGCGTGGCGAATTGTACTTGACGTCTCTTTTAGGTTGAAACCTTTTTCAAATCTATTTTAAAGGGAGTAAAAATAGGAAAGCGAATCGGCAAGCACTGTAATATTATTTGAGTTTAGTGGACATGGATTTCATTAAAAATTTCTTTGAAATTGTGTTACATATGAAATGATGACGTGTTTATTTTACATAATATTTTAATTTGGCGTTAATATTATCAAAAATTTGTAAAGGATCATTGTAGGTTGTTATAATTTACTTACTTGTGGTGTTATAACTTAAGAATTTGTTAGATCTACCTCTGAACGGTATACACCACCCGAGTGTTGATTGGGCTTATAATATGCCAAGCTTTAATTTCGCCTTTGTAAACAAGTATAAGTAATGAATAATTTAAAAAAAACTCCAAAAAAAAAAAAAAGAGTTGGTTGGCTTTTTAGTCGTCACGTCGAGGGACCGCAATTAATATAATCTATTTATTTAATTACTTACTGACCGAATACGTAGAGCGTTACTAGATATTATATTTATTAATTGCGGTCCCCCGACGAGACGGCTAAAGGGCCAACCAACACATTTTATTCACTTTTTGGAGGTTTTTTGTCGGGGGTTTTTGAATTTTTTATTTAATTTTTATTTCGTACTTTTTAAACGGCCTTACATATTATTTTATAATGTGCACGTAATGTGCTTTTCTCTCTCGAGTATTTGCAGATATTCGGTTATTCTTCCCCACTTTCACCCCCACAACTTATAAACGGCTCAACCGATTTTCATCAAACATGTCTAAGAACACTCGCACATAAGTCACCTTTAATAACTAAATTGAAATCGCTTCATCCGTTCGGGAGCTATGATGCCACAGACAAACAGACAGACACGTCAAACTTATAACACCCCTCTTTTTGCGTCGGGGGTTAAAAAGGCAAAATGTAATTAACTATAAGTGTAAGAAAGCTTTCAATAATTAATTATAAGTTTAAATCCGGTTCGGCTCAAGAGGTAGGTATTTAAAAATAGATTTTACCTGGATAAAGTTTGTCCTTGCTTATAGTTAAACTTTAAATACTGAAGATAACAAATTCAAAGGACACATTCCTTTATTTTTTAAAAGAGACAAAACGGCATTTTTTGATAGCATATTTGCTAAAATCTCAAAATACTAATTTTGTTTATTTTTAATACTCATAAATAAACGATAATTTCCTTTTAGTCAAAGTTCTCTTTAATAATGAGAGTATTTCTCTCCAGATGGTGTGAAAAACACTACACTCAGAGTAATAAATAATAAAAACATAAATCATCATTGTAACATATACATATTAGGTATGTACGTACGGTTGGATGTTACAATGATAACTTTTAACGAATGTAATTAATTGCGATAAATATTACATATTTATTATGATCAATATAATTATCTTAGTTCCTAATGTGATTTACTTCGAATAGCTACAACCCATCTTATAGTTATGAAATCCTTCTAAAAATATCAAATTAATTACGTAACACCTGTAAAATATTCCTTCGGTTTCTTCAGAAGGCTAAAGAAATGAATTGTAATTTGCACAAACGCGACAATCTTGGCAGACCATAGTGATTAAGAAGGTGACACTTTGAAACGCATACTGTTGATTGTCATAATTTCGATTAGCATACATCATATGGCATAAAAATCAAAAAGCATAATAATATTTGGCATAACATATCAATAGACATAAACATTATAATGCAGAATTGTCGAAAGGCATAATATTAAAAATCATAATCTTTAAGTGTCGTAATTTGATTTGGCATAATTTTATTAAGCATACTTTGAAACGCATAATTTTACTACGCATAACTGTTAATATACATAATTTTGTTTGACATAATTTAACTATGCATAACCCAATAAAGACATACCTAGTTTTATAAATAATAATAATAATAATAATTTCCGCAACAGCGAGAATGGTGTGCATCGAGAGGTAGTAGCAGTTGATAAAGGCCTCACACCTCTCTCCATGGCGAAGGAGAACTGGCGCAAACCATCGGTGCTAAGCACTGATGACCGGAAGGACGTATGGAAGAGCAAGGAGCTGCACGGCCGGTTCTATCGTTCCCTTACTGGGCCTGATGTGGACCAGCTGGCGTCAGTGAACTGGCTACGCTTTGGGGACCTCTTTGGAGAAACCGAGGGGTTTGCCTGTGCAATTGGAGACGAGGTTATCAAGACGAACAACTACAGAAAATACATAATGAACGAATGAGTCGACATCTGTCGAGCATGCCACCGCCCTGGGGAGTCCCTCCGACATGTAGTCTCTGGTTGTTCGCATCTTGCTAACAGTGAGTATTTGCACAGGCATCACCAAGTAGCCAGGATCATTCACCAGCAACTTGCTCTCCGATACGCCCTTTTTGAGACTGAGGTGCCGTATTATAAATACACACCAGCGCCAGTTCTTGAGAATGGTCGTGTCTTGCTCTACTGGGACCGCTCTATCATCACGGACAGGTTTATTGCAGCCAATAAGCCTGATATCGTGCTAATAGACCGGTCCCGACGCCGGGTAATGATAGTCGATGTCACCATCCCCCATGACGAGAACCTCGTGAAAGCTGAGAAGGACAAGCTCAGCAAGTACCTTGACTTGGCTCATGAGGTTACCGCCATGTGGGATGTAGATTCGACTGTCATTATCCCGATAGTGGTGTCTGTGAATGGTCTAATAGCGAAGAGTCTTGACCAACATCTTGAGAGACTCTCGCTAGGCGGATGGATCAAGGGCCTGATAAAAAAGGCGGTAATCCTTGGCACGGCACGAATTGTCAGGAGGTTCCTTACCCTGCAGCCCTAACCACCGGTAGTTTGGGTACTGTCTCGCTGCCGATGGACACGCTAAGTGTAGGTTTATTTATAATATTTATATTTATGTTATAAAAAAAATTATATTTAGGAACTGTTTAAAATAAAGGAAAATAATAATAACTGTAAATAGGTATCCATTAAACTTCTTTGACATAATCTGGAATATATTTTTCTCCATACGAGGATTACTAATTTATTTTAAAAAACTTGTGCTATTTAAAACCAACTCAGTCAACCCCGACTCCACGTAGTCTTGTCTGCCCTACCCCTAGAGTGTTATTGAGAATCGTGAAGGCACGGAGGGGTGAGGCGGCCCGCATGCTGAGGAGCAGGTGGCTATGAGCGAACCGCCGCGGCTGAGGCTGGCCGGCGAAGCCGGCCATCAAGCTGAGGCTGCGGTGGTGAGCGAAAGCCATCTGCGACGATTAGCATGCGTGGGCCCACCAGAACCCCGCAGTGCCGGAGCTATGACAGAAGCCTTGCATGCTGCATGCCTGCTGCATGGCTGCATGCCGGCTGCATGCATGCCGGCTGCATGCATGCTGCGGATTATGGCTTTTGTCAGTTATGCTTTTCAATGTATGTCTTTTTAATATTATGCCTTTGAAATATTATGGCAAACATAAATTATGCCTTATGTTACTTATGCTTATTCAAATTATGCCTTTTAATGGCTATGCCTTTCAAATTTCGGCCTTATAATATTATGCGTTATGAAGTTATAGTATTAAGACTTATGGCAAGTGACGATTATGGCTATTAACATTATGCATTTCTAGTTATTTTTATGGTAACCGATAAAGAAAGGGCGTATAATATGTTTGAACCTAATCTAAGTCCTAATTTGATAAACTGTTTACGAGGTTCGTTGAATATGAGTAGTGGTTATATAACATTTTTAATAGCTCTCTCTCTCTTTCTCAGTAACAAGTAAAATATGCGACATATTACAGAGAGCCTGTTTATCCATTATAATTTGTCAACATGCTTGGAGAAGCAAAGTACTACAGCTGTCGACCGCTGAAGCTACCTATTCTCAAAACGGAAACTTGTTGCTCCGTTGTTTAGTATAGCGAACGTGTTTCGATCCTCTTTGCCTTAATAAGGGTAGCATCAATACAATTTCAGTATATACCATGTGGCTTATTGTTTTATTTTTTGGATTATGGCATAATGTCACGAATATTTTTAACATGGAGCAATGATTCTTAACTATCAATTTTACTTATATTGCAAATGATAGTGCTATTTATTTGTTTGGGAGTGGATTGTAACACAATTTTGCGGAAATGGTCGATAGCGATCAATAGCGATCAAGTTTGCATACGTACAGTACAATCCATAAGGGTTCGAATCCATAAGGGTTCCATAAAAGAAGTTTGTAAAAAAATAAAATGGTGCGAAATTCATTTTGCTTTTATAGTTCGTTGGTGATTGCATATAAATTGAGATTTTAAATTTTATATAAAATAAGTGTGTCTTCCTCAATTAATGACGATGAAAATATTTTATCGGACGCTAAAAATGTGATACAAAGTATTTTATCTACAAAATCCTGTGAACAGTATATGAAAGCATTTATTACAATGTGTCATCGGGAGCGTCACAGTGATGACACTGCAGCGTTTCCTCTCGACGTGCAACCTTACTCGTATGTAGGTAGTGACCGAAGCCTTCATGTCCGGTCCATACTTGCACCATGCGCTACGAGAGGCTGCCATGCCAGCGCCCAACCCACTCCTCCAACACAGTACGGATAGCTTCTATCGTCTGGTGGCTGGCAGTTGGGATGGCAAGTGCCTCAACCCATTGGCGCAGAGCCTCCTTCTGAGCCAGGTTGTGGGTGCAAGTGTTTTGAGACGAGTCGCTCCCCTGATACATTGCTGCGACCCGATAACGATACACCTCCACGAGGACGCGTGCATCTATACCCCGCGGTGGCGTACCTGCTGGAACGCAGGCCGGTTTGTGGCTGACCGTGGGCGAAGCTCGCACGGCCCGGCTGGCGATGACCCTCTGCGGTCTTCGCAAAAGGATTACTGTACGGGGGAATATGCACTTCGCCCAAACCTGGGCGCCAGATATTATTACCCCATGATACAGTCGACGGCATGAAGAATTCGGTCCTCCCACATTAGGTAGGATCCGCCCGAGTGCTACTGTGGCAGCACATAGCCGTGGAGCGAGTAGCTAAAAGTGCTCCTCGAACTTCCATCTAGGATCCAACATCAGGCCGAGGTACTTCATACTGACCTCAACCGGTATATGGATCCTCTCGACTCGGAAGAGAAGCAACGCTTGTGTCCTGCGACGGGTTGGATGGTACGAAAATGCCGTTGTTTTATCAATGGTTACTCCCACCCCAGGAGGCGGATGAGTCGGACTACCATTGTAGTAGAGACTGACGCAAGGCGGACCGCGTCACCCATTTTTGTTTTCGCCGCGACTAAGGTGTGGTTGGCGAAGCGCGCAAACTCCGTGAGGTAGTTACTGAATCCTTAAAAATGTAGTCAGTTTAAAGTTGAACGTTTGGTCCTCTTTTTAACCGACTTCAAAAAAAAAGGAGGTTATCAATTCGACCCGTATGTATGTAATATTTCCAGAACTGCCCAGTTTTCGTATATGTTAGTCTATATCAGCGTCTGAACAAATGTGCCAAATTTAAAACGTGTATGTATGTATTGTGTGTGTATGTTTTTATGTTTGTGTTCGCATATCTCCGGAACTACAAGTCCTATTTAAGTAATTCTTTTTTTGTTGTACTAGGTATTGTTCAACTTAGGGAATACTGCAAGTTTCATCAAAATCGGTTCAGTAGTTTTTGAGATAGGGAATTTTAACCGGCTTAAAAAAAGTTACAAATAAAAAAATATTTTACAAAAAATAAAAACCGACTTCAAAAAAGTTAAAACTAATATAAGAATAGGCACAGACAACATCACACTTCTATATTGAAGTCGGTGACAAATTTTAAGATTTTTTCTAGGGGATCATCGTTTGGCACCAACTTCGATATACAAGTGTGATGTTGCCTGTGCCTATTCTTATATTATTTTTAACTTTTTTGAAGTCGTTTTTAATTTTTTGTAAAATAATAGTTGAGATAATTTGATAAAGCGATGATAAATAATTTATTTGTGCTTTATATTCCCGAAATTGTTTTGTCTTTTGAAACAATTTACTTACTACCTCTACAAAACGTCCGTCTCAGGTAGGCTGCGAGCTTTCAGCAGATTCAGATTTTATGAATATTGTAATTTGTGATGTAATAAGTTGAGGTAAAGTTTGTCCCCGCTTAAACATTTTGTGCTTTATTCACTTGAAATTTGATACTTTCAAGGATTTATAATGTACTCTTTCACGATTATAAATTATAGCAGGCGAATCGTTTTTTTACTACCACCCAAATCTTTTTATGGCAAAACTTCATAAAATTAAGAATGCAACCTTTTAATATAAAGTCGCTATTAAAATTGTAATCAAGTTAATAAAGAAGATATAATTTTATAACTCCATAGTTCTTGAAATTAAACATTTTTTTCTTTGTATTTGGCTAGATTAGATAAAATAAATTCTGCGGCTTTTATAACTTTTTCATATAATACTCGTATGTATACTAAACATAAAAATCAAATGTCTTCTATATCTTTTAAAATAAGAGAATAACGAACTAACGCCATACATGAGTTACATCAGAAGGCGTTAGAATGAAGTTAGATCCTGTTCCCGTTCAAAGTGTTGAACAATATTTGATTTTCAAATTTGTACACTTTCAAGAAGAGACATTGTTTCACGGCGTCACGTCATCCAACAATTTCAATCTAAAAAACTCATTGTCACGGCGCGGCAAAATCGGAAATAACCGCCCCACCGCGTCGTGCTCCACGAGCTTTCACGTTGCATAGGATGTAATTAATATACTGCAGAGATTGATATTTGAACCTAGATAAGATGCCCGAGGAGTGGAGACAAAGAAGAAGTAAGGACTGTGGTAACTTAGTTAGCGACAAAATTACAGTTTAAAGAAAAGAGATTGCCCATTTTCCAAGAGCATAAGATGTTGAACTTTTCGAAAACGGCGTAAAAACAATAATCCATAGATAACAGGGACGTTGACGAGTGTAATGCAATTAATCAATATAGGTACTGATTATTGTGTGCTTCAAGGTTGCGAAAATTACTTTTGCTTGTGGTTAATTGTGCTTCTGGGCGTAAAGTTAATGGTTTTTGTTTTTTTTTAAAGCACAACATGCAAATAAGTGGTATGTTTCTCTACTTACGTGATCGAATCAGCAATGATGAGATCCGTAAAAGAACTAAAGTCATCGACATAGCCTATAGAATTGCAAACCTTAAGTGGCAGTGGGCAGTTCACTTTACTCGCGTAATTGACGCCTGTTGGGGCAGAAATATCTTCGGGTGGCGGCCGCGTATCGTGAGACGTTGGTAGGCCCCTCTACGAGGTGGACCGACGATCTGGTAAAGGTCTCGAGAAACCGCTGGCTGCAACAAGGGCCAAAGCAGTTTGGCTATCCTCGCAAGAGGTCTATGTCCAACAGTCGCTAAAAAATGTTATCTTTTTGAGCAATCTCTTTTGCCTTTTGTTCGGCCTAAATACTTACGAGTTATGTATTGTATGTATGTGTGTGTACGAGTTATGTATGGTTTCATTACTTGTTATTGACTGTATTTATATCTAGATTCTAGCCAACACAACTGTTCTGACATACTCAAACTCAAAAATCTTTATTCAATATAGACCTTTACAGGCACTTATTGACGTCAAGAAAAAACATAAAAATCTTCAACCAAGAATCTTATTAACTAAATTATTTAATCCTTGTATGTACACACACCCCAACCATTATTAAGATGTGTGCAAATACAAGTCAAATGAAAAAAAAAGTTTTCTCTACACCTAACGAACAACGTAAGCAACATAAGCAACGAAACATACAGGATTGCACATTTAGATCGGTCAGTATGAGCAAGTCTGTAACTATAAGACATATAAAGATCTGTTCTTAGGAACCATGTCATTGATTTTAGAGACAAGTAAAACTGCTAATCTACATAGAATTAAAAAAAAAGTGTAAAAAACCCGGTCCTATTGAAAAATAAAACTTACAATATTTGAACATCGATTGTGCATGTCATCATAAGCAGTAAATTTTACTATGAAACATGATATCTAAAATAAATAATGGTGTGTTAAAAAAAGCAAACGCGTTAAAATGAGAACTTTTTCCTTTTTTGGAGTCGGTTAAGAATCGACTAGTACCTGTCTGCTTGTGTTTATTATTATCTGTATTCATGGTGTGCTACTTAATAACACTGCGTTTTCCTAGGGATAAAAAGATTTAATACTTTGTACACAGCATATTTTTTATATAAAAAAGACGAAGTAAATTTTGTCCGACAAATATGTTGGAGCGTTTTAGCCCATGTGACACCCCTAACAATGCAAAGTTACGTCATCAAAAAATTAATTACCTCACTGCTACTTTTTGCAGAATCGTTTATTTTAAACCTATTTAACAAAGTGGTAACCTTGTCTGATAAAATTTTGGAGCCAGTTTCGCTATCCGATGCCCCAAAGCATTGTTTACAAAAACTGTGGTAAAGAGTAACTTTTTTTTTGTTGATATTGTCCACTCTCCGGCGCCGGCCTGGGACGAATTTTGTATCGGCCGTGCTGCTTCAGGCCGGGCAGTGGAAAAATAAATCGACAAAGTACCATCTCATAAAAAAAAACTGCAAGCAACAACATTCTGTCTTGAGTTCAGGAGACCTAAGTTTGGATTACTCGTTGAGTCACAGATTTCACTTGAAGCCAATACTCGCTGAGCGACAAATGGTTGAGAGAGCTCGATACTGTCAAAAACAAAGAATTGCTGATTTTGAACAAAAATAAATAGAAATAGAGCGTTCGATGCCACGCGAATGATTCAAAAATGGTGACTGGCAAATGTAAGTTACTGCAACAACTTATTACCTGATAACCCGTCTGTTGACGATGGAAAATTAAAGCCAACAATTAGATATAATAAATTCGTGTATTTCAATAAACTGACAAAATGTACACGTCAAAAACAATAATAGACAAAAAATAGAAAAGTAGGTAAACTACAACATTACAAAAATATAAAAACATATAAAAAGTATGGTACCTGACCTGTGGCCAGACGTGTCGCCAACAGACTACCCCCCAGTGACTGAACGAAATCAAGGTGGCGTACAGGTACTGGCCAGAGGTACTAAAAGCCGGGTCGCCCGCTTGAACGATCCTGCTTCAGTGGCTACGTCCACCACTCTCACTACGCCATCTCGCCCGGGGTACAACCTAATGATTCGGCCTCTTGGCCATGATCCACGAGGGAGAGACCCATCAATAATTAGCACCAAATCCCCGACCCTAAACTGCCTGGTCTGCCCTGGCTTACGCGGGAAGAGCGTTGGCAGGTATTCTCTAGTCCACCTTTGCCAAAAATGATCCGCTAGGCGAAGCCCCTTCTTATAAGAGAGTCGACCACACAATTCAGAGTCGGAAAGTGGTAACAGCGGCAAATCATTAATGGGCCCCCCAAAAACAAAATGAAAAGGCGTAAGCGATTCTGGTTCTCCCGGCTCCACCGAGACATGAGTAAGAGGTCGACTGTTGACTATTCCTTCCACCTCAAGAAGCAGCGTATGCAGGACCTCTTCCTTAGGAGCTCGTTCTTTCAAAACTATGGCCAGTGAAGTCTTGACGGATCTTACAAGACGCTCCCAGGATCCTCCCATGAAGGGCGCAGCAGGAGGAATGAAAACCCATCTGATCTTCCTATTTGCGGTAAAGTCATACAGAGCAGGCAACATCCGTGCAGCACCAACAAATGCCGTCCCATTGTCTGAATAAATGGCTTCCGGGCATCCTCTTCGGGCGATAAACCTTCGGATTGCCATAATCGCCGAGTCAGAGGACAGCGTCTCTACTACTTCAAGATGCACTGCCCGCACCGTCAAGCAGGTAAACAGTGCCACGTAACGCTTTAAATGGCGTCTTCCCTGCGTCACCGTGACCGGGCCAAAGTAATCCAGTCCGACATGTGCAAAAGGCTTCTTTTTACAAGCAAGGCGTGCCGGTGGCAAATCACCAAATGGTGGAACGGCAGCTCGGGCTCTCCGAAAACGGCACAAGTTGCATCTGGCTATAACAGACTTCACAGATGGGCGCAGCCGAAAAACATAAAACCTCATTCGTAACGCATTGACCACAGTCTCCACTCCGCCGTGCGCTTCCTTTCGATGATAGTGATCGATCAACAATTGAACCACTGCATGCCGGCCGTCCAAAACAATAGGCTCCTGCTCATGTCCCGGTGATAGAACTTCCGCCATGGAGACCCTGTTAGAAAGCCGAATTAGATGATCAGACCTAATAACGAGTGAAACATTTTTAAGCTTACTATGACCGGGGAGTGGCTTAGAATTTCTAAGACATGTCCTTTCCTCTGCAAAACTATCAATTTGGGACTGCAGCAATAATTGGCACTCAGCTTTAATAATATCATCTGCCGAAAGATGACCTGACATCTGAATCGGACGCTTCAAGAAAACATTTACACAGTAATAAACACGGGCAGTTGCTCGCAGAAGGCGAAGCCACGAACTAAATTTTGTATGATCTGCAACTACTGGAACAACAGAGATGATTTCTTGAGGCATTTCAGATGTGCAATGAACCACTTCTGGCAGAGGAAAAGACACTTGAGGTTCCTCGGGCCAATCTGAACTAGAAGCCAAAAACGATGGCCCGGAAAACCAGCGAGAAATTTTGAATTTGTTGTCTGGTCTCGTAGCGTCGTCCGCTACATTTTGCGCTGTAGTAACATAATGCCAATCCGCGACTTGAGTTATATCGGTAATTTCCCCAACTCTATGAGCAACAAAAGGCTTCAATGAGCGGACGTCGCTACGTATCCATCTTAGAACGGTTAAACTATCAGTCCAAAAGAATAATTTTGACGGCTTCCGTCGGTGACCATTAATAATATAGACACCGAGCCGAGCAGCTATTAAAGCAGCTTGTAACTCTAATCGCGGGATTGTTGTAAGTTTTAGCGGAGCTGAGCGAGTCTTGCCAGCGATTAATGAGATCTTAATAGTACCATCTGGGTACAGAAAACGCCAGTACGCTACACAAGAATAAGCAAGCTCGCTTGCATCCGCAAAAACGTGAAGCTCAACATCCGAAAAGTTAGAATCACCAAAATAACAGCGGGGTATACTAATTTGGGCTACATCAGCAAGATCCCTAAACCATTCATGCCATTGGATTGCTAGATTCTGGGGTAGCTTAGCGTCCCAATCAGTAACAGCTCTCCAAGTCTTTTGAAACAAAATTTTTCCCTTAACTGTAACAGGACTAAGCAGTCCAAGGGGATCATAAATGCTCATTAATTTTGACAGCACAAATCTCTTTGATAAGCTGTCAGGAGTAGTGACAAGTACGTTCCTTGTAAGTTGAAGAGTGTCAAGCGATGTATCCCAAACAACTCCCAAAACCTTAACGCTGCCATTGGATCGTGAGGCTCGCTACTCCTCTGGAATTAGTGATAAAGCATCCTGTTTATTGCTAACCCAGGACCTCATCTCAAAACCCGCACGAGAATGAATGTCGACAATATCCCTAGCTAGCTGAGCCGCCTTAGAAATATCGTTTACTGATGTTACGAGGTCATCCATGTAATGGTCATTAATAATTGCCTCTGCGGCTTTTGGGAAACTGTTTCTATACTGTTCAGCATCATACTTTTTATATGTTTTTATATTTTTGTAATGTTGTAGTTTACCTACTTTTCTATTTTTTGTCTATTATTGTTTTTGACGTGTACATTTTGTTAGTTTATTGAAATACACGAATTTATTATATCTAATTGTTGGCTTTAATTTTCCATCGTCAACAGTTTGTGGTGTCAGCTGAGACCGAGAAGCTCGCCTAACTTCTGACGTAACTAAAAGATGCCAGTTGTCAATCCCAATTAGAACCGAAGGCTCAACATCCATATAACTGCACAATTTAAGACCTTGTAAATGCTTTAAATTTGTGTCGCAACCCGACAATGACTGTCGTGAAAGCCCAAGATCTTGCACAGAACGTGCGTTCTTAATTACATGCGACTGACAACTTTCATCATGTCCCCTAATAGTAAAGGAAACATATTCAACTTCTACTTCCCTAACAAGATTCCGCACACATGAAATGACAACACTTTTCTTTGGACCTGTAACACCAATTGCGGCTGAAACCTTAGCATCGATAAAGGTAGCAGTGGACCCTTCATCAAGAAGAGCAAAAATATTCATACTACCACTAGGACCGCTAACTGTAATGGGCAAGACCTTAAGCAATGGTCGAGACTCCTGCTGTGCACCTCGAGTGCAGTCCGTACTAGAGACAAAGGCATCAGCTGCCGACTTCCCAAGTGACGCATCGAGCACAGCAGTGGGTTTCGCCGTAGCTTCAGCATCTACAGCAAAGTGCACATTGGTAGCCGCCTCATGCAACAGAGAATGATGACGTCGCTTGAGCTGACATCCATCAATCTTACAAAACTTCCTACAGTCTCTATAGCTGTGACCACCCTTTCTCAAGCATTTAAAGCAAACACCATTGTCTTTTACCCAAATAAAACGCCCATCCGCAGCCAAATCAAGAAATTTCTGACACTTTTTAATATCATGCGAAGCCCTACAAAACAAACAATGAGGTTCATCCTTGGAGGAACCGACACGACTCAAAACCGAAGATATTTCGAGTTTACCCAGCTGAGTAGAAACTTCTTTGTGTCTCTTCGAGGGACCCGGTGCTCCAGAGACACAGGCAGGCCTACCAGACGTAGTGGCATGACAGACTGGCGAAGATGGTTGATCAAGGGACGATGGACTGAGGGTAGCATCGATGGAGTTAGCCTGACCAATAAAGAGGGCATGAGATCTATCAGACCTAGTTTTAAAATCTGTCAAAACACCGTATCTTAAATGTAAAATGGCTTCATGCGACAAAAAATCTGAAAGTTTTTCTAGCCGGTACTTACTTTCATGTTCTTTCTGAAAGGCAAACTCCAACCATTTCTCCCTCAGTAGAGGAGAAAGCTTTGCCAAGATCGTGTTGTACAGATCAGGGTTAGCCAAGTGGTCATGTTGTTCTAAGAGCTGAACAGTACTAATGCAATTGCGTACTCTGCACGCAAAAACATTCAGCTCCTGTGCATCGTACCCACTCAACCTTGGGAGAGCCCGCACATCTGCGATTGCCCTCATAACTACCACCTCTGGAACCCCGAACTGCTGCCACAGAGCAGCTATGACAAGTTCTGGTTCTCCCGGCTCCACCGAGACATGAGTAAGAGGTCGACTGTTGACTATTCCTTCCACCTCAAGAAGCAGCGTATGCAGGACCTCTTCCTTAGGAGCTCGTTCTTTCAAAACTATGGCCAGTGAAGTCTTGACGGATCTTACAAGACGCTCCCAGGATCCTCCCATGAAGGGCGCAGCAGGAGGAATGAAAACCCATCTGATCTTCCTATTTGCGGTAAAGTCATACAGAGCAGGCAACATCCGTGCAGCACCAACAAATGCCGTCCCATTGTCTGAATAAATGGCTTCCGGGCATCCTCTTCGGGCGATAAACCTTCGGATTGCCATAATCGCCGAGTCAGAGGACAGCGTCTCTACTACTTCAAGATGCACTGCCCGCACCGTCAAGCAGGTAAACAGTGCCACGTAACGCTTTAAATGGCGTCTTCCCTGCGTCACCGTGACCGGGCCAAAGTAACCGCGGCTAGAGGTGCGGCTACGGCAGCGGCTGCTGCGCGCGCTCGCCTGCACGTCGAGGTCTGCGAGCTGGGCCAGCAGCTCGGCCTCGGCGGCAGCGCGTTCAGCAGCTAACACGCGCTCTCGCTCGCGCTCTCGCTCACGCTGTTCCACAGCAGCGAGATCAGCAAGGCGGCGCGCATGCTGCGCTTGCAGCAACCGTTTCTGCGCAACAACAGACGAACATTTCGACACAGCCGATTTTCGTGAACTTATACTTACTTGCTCCAAATGCGAAACGGCAGGGGACGGCGGCCCCGACTCTGCGACCGCGACGGCGGCAGTTTCATTATTAACAGAGTTGTTGGTAGCCTGCTGCCTAGTATGAGCACGCGTAATCATGTTGATACCGATTTCTTCTGACACCACAAACTGTTGACGATGGAAAATTAAAGCCAACAATTAGATATAATAAATTCGTGTATTTCAATAAACTGACAAAATGTACACGTCAAAAACAATAATAGACAAAAAATAGAAAAGTAGGTAAACTACAACATTACAAAAATATAAAAACATATAAAAAGTATGGTACCTGACCTGTGGCCAGACGTGTCGCCAACACCGTCCGTAGGATGCTTGTTTATCAAATTATCATAAACATAATGAAAAGGCATTTTACTGTCATGTCACACCTTAAAAATCGTATCTAATTTTTTAATGAAAGACATATTTATAAATTAAAAAATAAACCCCTCGATTAAAAAAGCATAGATAAGACACACGACATGAAGGTTATTTATTGTTATTATACAAAGGTAAGACGCCAGTATGAACTAGGCTTAGCCATAAGGTCATAACTTTGAAAAATATTATATTTCTTATATAATATGTTTTTATCCCGGCATGTAGTGACCGTGAATTTTATAAGATGACTTTATTAAAGCTGTCTGGCACAAAGGTTAATACGTAGGTAGCAAGGACATTCTCGCATTGAAGAATAAGTCCACAAAGCAAATATTACAATTGCGTAATAAAACGGCATCAACGACATAATAAAAGATACAATAGCATTGAAAATAATGGAAAAAGTATTGTAAACATTTTCTTGTGCCTACATACTGGTTGTGACTAAATGGTATAAAGCAAATAGATATTTTTTTATTATACTTTCTACTGAATTTTTATAGTCGGAACACGTTAAATCACAAAGTCATAGCATTGTGCGCTGGTAGTTTCATGATTTTTCTTATTATCAAATATCAAAACAACTTCACACCAAGAAATTGAAGATATTTATAAGTTGTTGTTTGTCAAAACTATGTCTCAGATCTCAGTGTCTGGTAATTGTACAAAATATTGTATATTTTAATATTTTTTCCCTATTTAAAAATTATGAGTCTACAATTACATGTTCTAATTGTTGTGTATAAATTGGTAACTATACTAGGTATTTTTTTTATTAAGAAGCCGAATTTATAAGTTACTCAGTTTTAGTAATATAATAATGTAGATCTACGTTAACAGAAAATATTTTTCTATGGTTTTATTATTTTATTATTTCTATGTGCCAATTACATTAAAAATACGCTGGAATACGAAACTTTGCAGTACAATGGAACAATTGGACATAAAATTACACGCAAAAATAAACTGGAGCAGTTTTTAAGATATTTTACGCCAATGTATATCGAAAAATATCTACATTTAAAATAATATTCACGAAATCACACATTTTGTGATATATTGTGTGAATATTTCTTTTCAAGCTAGGCAACTTAATGTAATGCAGGTTCTGCCACGAAGCAAAAGAGACGCCTATGCACTTGATCACAAACTGTGGACCACTGATGCGTAAACGCAGCCTACATCTGGGCAAACACCTACTGTTACCAGATGAGGTCAAGCACCTCTCCCCCAAGAAAATACTGCACTTCTTAGAAAATGCAGGGCTTGTGGGAGAACTGTAATAGTGGCGGTCACAATAGATCTTATAGGTCGCAGTGACAAACCATAGCCGCTTATAACAATAAAAATAATAGGCAACTTATTTAAATTTAACCCTGTGTGTGTAACGAGTAAGTTTGAAGCGCCACTACGTCTTGTGTTATCCGGCACGAATTTGAGTCAGACTCCGATCGTATTATTACAAAAGATGGTCTAAGCTCGGCAATATAATTCCATCGGCTCAACCTTAGCTTAACCTTTTTTTATGAAGGACCTATGCTGTGCTTCAGCTTCACCTTGATTATTTAAAGAAGGCGAGAACTTTGGTGGGTCCTCAAGCCTCGTTTGGCTTACCTAACCTGGTGGATTTCTAGCTCAGAGAGGCATCACCACGGGGGTGTCCCGCTTTCTGAGTAGAGTCACCAGGCGGTTATAGCCGGTGCGAGGAGCGGCTGCAACGCGAGCGCGCCTCTAAGGCTCAGACACTCAAGTTCGCCGTGTAGTGGAGGGTGGGGAGAAGCGACCAGGCACGTATCTGTACCTGGTATATCGCAAACTGTGTAGACTGTAGACCGGGCCTTCGCACTCTTGTTCTACGAGTGCGGTGTGTGGGACTAGTGCGTGAGTGTGCAGTGTTTGATAGTGAGTTGGAAGGCGGAGGAAGAAGATCGTTCGCTCGTGTGATCGGGTCGGGAAAAATGTAACCTGAAAGTCGGTATTACAATACAAGTCATTCTACACGCGGCAGCGTGTCCAGCCAAGTTCAAAGAAAAGAATGAAACATAATATATACAAAAATGAAAACACCTAGTTTTTATCAATAAACAATTCTTTTGTCGGCGAAGTCAACAACAATGCATATCCGATATATTCAACTTGGCTTTACTTTTAGATTTATGTTTTAATGGGATTCTCACCACACCATTTCCTCAGAAAAAAATGAGGTGTTTTAAGTCCAAATGTGACATTACTTCCTGAACAGAATCAACACAGAGAATTATAGGCGTAAAATTTCCCGATAGTTTCCAGGAGCAGGTATGCCAACCAATGGCAGAATTCCAACAAGTACTTACCGTTTCTTTTCTGAAACGGTGCGCCTGCTTGAACGGCAGGTCATTATTTTACACAGGTTTAGTTTATAAAATACAAAACCTATCAACCGTGAACGAGGTACGCGCAACCAGTGCTATTTGTAGGCATCATCAAATGCCTCAGCGTCCTCTAAATAACCTATAAATCCAATTAAAATCATCCATCGCGTATTTTAACAAGTAATCACGCACAAGAATTAACACTAAATACAAGCAAATATACCAAAGCAAGCAAATATACTTTAGGGTTATGTGTAAGGTAGCTCCTGAGGTTGTGTAATAAGACGGCGAAGGTCGTTTTAGATTACAATTAGTTTTAGCTGCTTAAAATCGGTGTAGCCACACATCTAATTTCAGCCCTAACATACGAGTATATGACAAATATAAGGTATAAGTGAACGCCGAAATTATCTTAAAGGGGCATTTAAGCTATAATATTAGATGGACCCTAGATGCTTGTCTTTTACCTGGAAACCTAAAACATTATGAGTTAAGCGAGAAATGTAAACATTGAATGAAGAAACAAGGTACGCCGATGTAGGGCTGTCGATACTGAGGAAAAAAAATGATTAATTTAGTTTGCATGGAGAAAAAAGTAGCTTGATTAGCCTCAATATTTTTCTGACAGATCTTCACTTCTGATAGATACATAGGTACATGCCAATAAATATTATTTCGATATTCCGTTACACATTATATAACATTATTATCCTACTTAACTTTTGGATTTCATTAAAATTAAGATAGGTACTTATCAAAATAGTACTCATACATACACCTAATAAGTTATGTAACAGATTATAATCGAATGATAAATTATTAATTTATCTTCCAAAGAAGTCTAGAAAATAAGTGACGTTTGTCTCATCAAAACATAATTTTTACTACTGATAATTAAGTTTACCCATTGGGTTTATTATTATTTACATTTAAATGTATTCAAAGTATAGGGAAATAGAAATTGGCTTTTTTATATTTTAATGTAAGATAATCAAGGGTAATTTTGTATTAAAATCTACGCAATACGTATGTATATCAATTTCTATTTATACCTATTACTTGAGGAATAGTGGTGGTCCATTAGAATAGACCCATATTCCCACCGGAATAATTTCCATTAAATTTATTTAGAGCGAGATCCTCTCAACTAATACCGTTATTTGCGTTTCCAGGTGCCTGCGGGGTATTGTACATATTGTATTGTAGTGGGCTCCCTTTTCGGCATTTGCAGTCTTATTTGGTGCATTATGTGTGGGATGGCCAGTTATTCTAACCAGCCCAGGTTCTTCCAGAAGCACAAAGTTTCCTGGGACGTTCACAGGCTTCTTGGAGTGACCTCGGATTGCCAAGGATTTCTGCCCGTTGTTTGGCTACTCCCATGCATTCCAGGATTACATGGCCAGCTGATGCTGTACCTGCGGGGTTTTGCTTTATAGAATGCAACATCTAGAACTACTACGATGGGGACATTTCTCAACGTAAGCTTGTTCATCAGGGACACAAACTATGTGAGTCGTTTATTTTATTGCTACTACTTTTTTATTGCTATATACTATTTATTGCAAACAAGCAAACTGCCCACCTGATGGTAAGTGGTAACAGTCACCTATAATACATGTGGCTCCTTTGAGATTCGTAGTAAAACTGCAACAGGTATATGCTATTCAAGTTATTATCTGGGATTTGTGTTCATAGTTTGACCTTTATATCCGGATAGATAGTCAAGTTTAATATATTTTTCTCAGTAGTCCTTATAATTTTTGTTCCCTACTTTTCCATGTGCAGCATCAAATAAAAAGCCTATATAGGTTAAGTTTGATAATACGGTAGCTTGTGAGCTGATAACACAATAGCGGCTTACCCATATCAAGTAATACCTTTTTGGTTTATGCTATTCAAGTTATTTTCCGGGATTTGTGTTCATAGTTCGACCTTTATATCCGGATAGATATTCAAGTTTAATATATTTCTCTCAGTATTCCTTATAATTTTTGTTCCCTACTTTTACATCTGCCGCATCAAATAAAAAGCCTCTATAGGTTAAGTTTGATAATACGGTAGCTTGTGAGCCGATCACACAGTAGCGGCTTACCCATATCAAGCAATCCCTATGTAGTAGCATGTTAATGGCGTACAGCACAAATTTTCACGTAAGCATTTTTAATGAAGTAGGTAATTGATATTCAAGAAATATCTAAGCGAGGTTGGTGACACTGATATCATATAAAACAACCCCATCACACCAAACTGCATAACATAATGTTAGTTACAAACACTTTTGTTTGAAGTTAATACTATAACAATAGTATTGCTCTTAAAATATACTTATTAAATTTGGAACCAGTGGAATAAACCAAATGGATAAATAGCCGGGAGCTTTGCGATTAACTAATAAGTTATGCTGACATATTTGCGAGCCCACTATGAGAAAATAAACAAGCTGCACCAACAGTACGCGATAAAACGGCAGAAATAAAATCGGTCAACCATTTGTGTTTGCCATAAACTCCAGTAATGAAATCATTATGTAACGGCTTTATGTGTATAATCAATGTTGGACGGACCTTTAAAAACCGAGCTAGTGGAAGAAATAGGTACAGTAAAAAAGTTTTTTTATAGCAATGAATATAGGCTGACGATATAATTTAGACTTTTTTTTATCTAAACGCGCGTATCATGATATTTATGCCGATACTTTAATTTAATCACGACGGGTATAAATCCCACTCGAGTGTTATTTGCTGTTTTAGTTGATACCGAGAGAATTGATGTTCACTTAAAAACGAAGGCTGTATGTACTCAAGACGTAGCTACGATATCTACATCCCATTTAGATAGCAAACGCACGAACTAATACCGAATAATATTATTACTTTTCTTCGTGTTCCTTTGAGCAATCACATTTATCTTAGTAACAAAGACTTGAAGTTTTGCAATTAAAGTTACAAAATCGTATACGGCTTAGGGATGTTGAACTATTCAGATGTTATTTGGCAACCCTCGCCGCTACTATTTCGCTTCAAAGGTTTCCACCTTGAAGAAATTTCAGCCATTTGATCAAAATATTCGATAACATTGCGACTTCCATTGTCTTCTAAATTGTGGCTTTTTCTGTTAGCTTGTTTATCTTCTTATATACACGGTTATTTTTTTATCACCCTGGAAAATTTTAGGGACGCTTCAGGACACATCCAATATTATATGAAAAATAAAAAAAAAGAAATAAAAAATTAAAAATTTTTTTTTAAAAAAATCTCTAAAAATGCTGCTCTCAACTAGTGCAGCATTTTTTGTATTTTAAAAAAAAATATAAAATTAAGGAGGGGGGTTATTTTTTTTATTTATATTTAAATCATTCTAATACCATGTCGTGAAGCGTCCCTTAAATTTTCCAGGGTGATAAAAAAATAACCGTGTATATAAAAACCTCGTGTCACAGTGTTTGCTATCGAACTCCTCCGAAACGGCTTTAATGATTTTTATGAAATATTTTGTGTATATTTGGTAGGAGCGTCGGTGGCGTGTGGACTCGGCACTTGCCTTCCAATCGGGGGGTCCAGGTTCGAGACCACCATGTACCAATGTGATTTTCGTTTTGGAATTTAATATGTACATTTGTCTGACGCTCCTGCGGTGAAGGAAAACATAGTGAAGCAACCTGCATACATCTACGAAGAAATTCAATGGTGTATGTGAAGTCGACCAATCCGCACTGGGCCAGCGTGGTCGACTAAGGCCTAATCACCCTAACATAGGGTAGGCTCGAGCCCCTCGGTGGGGACGTATATGATCTGTGATGATGATGATGATTTGGTAGGTCTGAGAATAGGTCTTAGGCTATTTTTATACCCCTTGGTGATAAGGGTAGCCCTCTCCAGACATTTTTGAATGTTGAGCTAGTATAAATATAAGAAAATTGAGCGGATCAGATACAACTATAACTGATTAATCGCTTTTAGGATAGTCGAGGTGCGAGGACAAGAACATGTGGAAACTTTCGGTAACGACAAAGATGGCGAGCTTGATGATGATATTTGTAATCAACATCGTCTAACTTTTACAAAAAAGAAAACTCAAATAAGTTGTATGATATATTTTCTCCCACATTCTGTATTTAAATTGAAAATATAATAAATGGGACTTCCACAAAGTCCAATTCTTGGTCCTGTCCTCGTATGAATAATTATGTAAAATCAAACTGAATAAAGAACCTGGTTTCAATTAAAGCTGATACAGTAACATCACTTAGAAATAAAACGCAAAAATCTACTATTTGGAAACAAATAATATCAAAAATATTTAATCCTTGATACACTCCATATGGCGCGTCGGTGGCGCTGTGGACTCGGCACTTGCCTTCCAATCGGGAGGTCGGGGTTCGAAACCCGCCATGTACCAATGTGTTTTTCGTTACGAATTTCATATGTACATTTGTCTGACGCTCCTACGGTGAAGGAAAATATCGTGAGGCAACCTGCATACATCTGCGAAGAAATTCAATGGTGTATGTAAAGTCGACCAATCCGCACTGGGCCAGCGTAATTGACTAAGGCCTAATCACCCTAACATAGGGTAGGCTCGAACCCCTCGGTGGGGACGTATATGAGCTGTGATGATGATAATGATGATGACACTCCATATACACTCCAACCATAATGAAATATATATTACAAGAAAATCAGAAAAAAAGTTAACCCTACATCTATGCGGAATTTAGGAGAGCATTCTGCAGAACGATGATCTCCTAGAAAGTCTTAAAATGTGTCACCGACTTCAATATATTAGGTTGGGGAAAAAGTCTTTTCGCATTATAGTATGTATAAACTTGTAATAAAATCTCTTTGGCTATACTATTTGTATCTGGCTGGTTTTGGTATCATTGAAAGTTTAAATTTTAAAGAACATAATTCCAAATTCAAATTAGGAAAATGTGTGATTTTCATTTGTTTTTCGTACCGCCAAGATGAGTGAATCTAATGAAGAAATTCGATACATTTAAAAATTTTACTACAAAAAAGGTAAAAATGCAACGCAAGCCGCGAAAAAAATTTGCGATGTTTATGGACCTAGTGCAGTGTCTGTGAGAGTAGCACAAATTTGGTTTAAGCGTTTTCAATCCGGAAATTTTGATGTCAAAGATGCACGTCGCTCTGGTCGCCCTATTACAGATAAAATGGATGCCATTTTTGAAAAAGTGGAGCAAGATCGGCATGTCAGTAGTTACGACGTAGCTGAAGAACTGGGAATTGACCACAAAACAGTTTTGGCGCATTTGAAAAAAAACTGGGTACACAAAAAAGCTCAACATTTGGGTACCTCACGAGCTCACTGAAAGAAACCTAATGAACCGTGTACTCATTTGTGATTCTTTATTACGACGTAATGAAACCGAACCATTTTTGAAGAAGCTGATAACTGGTGATGAAAAGTGGATCACGTACGACAAGAACGTGCGAAAAAGGTCGTGGTCAAAGGCCGGTCAGGCTTCACAGACTGTGGCGAAACCCGGGTTAACTCGCAACAAGGTGATGCTGTGTGTGTGGTGGGATTGGAAGGGCATTATTCATTATGAGCTGTTACCACCAGGCAGGACCATCGATTCTGAACTCTACTGCGAACAACTGATGAGATTAAAGCAAGAAGTTGAGAGAAAGCGGCCGGAATTAATCAACAGAAGGGGTGTGGTTTTTCATCATGATAACGCTAGACCTCACACATCTTTAGCCACTCAGCAAAAATTAAGAGAGTTTGGCTGGGAGGTGTTAATGCATCCGCCGTATAGTCCTGACCTTGCACCTTCAGATTTCCACCTGTTTCGGTCTCTTCAGAATTCTTTAGGCAGTGTCAGGTTAACATCACGAGAGGACTGCCAAAACCACTTGTCGCGGTATTTTGACCAGAAGTCCCAAAATTTCTATAGCAATAGGATCATGTCCCTACCTACAAGATGGCAAAAAGTTATCGAACAAAATGGTACCTACATACTTTAGTTAAATGTAAATAAACTATATTAAAAAATGTTTTGAATTTTCTTAAAAAATGCGAAGAAACTTTTTCCCCAACCTATTAGAAGTGTGATGTTGTCTGTACCTATTCTTATATTATTTTTAACTTTTCAGTGTTTTTGAAGTCGGTTTTTATTTTTTGTAAAATATTTTTAACTTTTTAGTGAATGAAATCTTTTTAGTAAATGAAACCCTAACTTTAGCGTTTCCCTCGATTTTCATGGGATCTCATCATCAGATCCTGACTTTGGTGACCATGGGACCACCCTTGGAATATACTTTATCGAATACAAAAATAATTTTGAAAATCGGCCCACAATTGGCGGCGTAATCGCGTAACATACACACAAAAAAACATACGCATCGAGTTGAGAACCTCCTCCTTTTTTTAAGTCGGTTAAAAATAGACGTAGTTTCTTTTTTAAAATTTGACAGCAGCTGTCAGTTGAAAGTGATTCTTCCTAAGGCTGAAAAGTATTACTTTCAACCCGCTCCTCAGGCAACTTCAAACCTACTTTCAGAGTAGGTATGATTTGAAAAAATGTTTACCTTCTAAATTTCTTGTCTGTTCTATTGGAGAAGACTCTTCCAATCTCCGAACAATAATGGTGATAGAGTAATTTTTTTACTTTACCACCAGAAACAAATCAGTGAAAAAAATAGCGGCCGCCTTATGTTCCATTTTTAAATTAAAGTGCTAAATAAAAGGGTAACATAACTAGCCAGACTTTTATGAAATACTATGAAAAATGATGTTTTTTTTAATGTCCTCCTAATTGTGTCGGTATCTGAATTCTGTAGTCAAACAAGTTTTTGATTGAATTTCCGTTTTTATTATTATCAGTTAGAGATTATACAGTTCATAAATAACCTGCACTCTCTGTAATTAAAAGAAATCGCAAAAACGGTGCTTTCACCAAACTTATCCTTTCAAAGGTTGACTGCAAAAGATCGCTAATGAGAAAAGTCCAACTTTGTATAGGTATGGTATCCTTTCTGTTTTCAGTGTTTTAGTGTATAGTGCTTATATTTTATTTCTTTATATAATAAATATTCTATTTCAATACCGTTGAAAGAAAGAAAATAAATGATTACTTTAGTCTAGTATAGTACATGTACGATGTACGAATAGGTATCGTTACCCGGCACTGTACCAAAAGAAACGTTACCACGCCCGAACTCTTAATCGTACCTAATCGTACTATTCGTACATCGTATACTACACCGCCAAAGCGTTAAGCGTTAACGGTTGGTGAGGTGAGGTACGAGCACAGAATAGATAATAGTACTAAAATACAGAAGGATCACTCTCGAAGAAAAGCTAAGTTTAGGTATGAAAATTTACCTACTATATAATAAAATGAGTAAGAGAGCATCACTGTGCACCAGCGCAAATCCATTCAGTTGTACTGTACATGACATAAATTATAATCTAAATATGTATAAGACCAAATACAAAAACAGCTATCTAGCCCATCCCATCTATACTTACTTACTTCACTGACTACTTACTAACATTATAAAGATTAAGAGTTTGCTTGATTGCTTCTTGGGTTGAACGCGCCAGTCACAGGAACCACTGATTCAAATTGAAAAATTATTTTTTTGTGTTGGATAGTCCATTTATCGAGAAAGGCCATAGGCAAGGTAATATATACACACTACGCTACGACCAATAACAGCCGAGCATCAAAGAAAAATGTTACAAAAACGGGTAAAAATTTATGGCAAAACGCAGTTTGCGGGCACAGCTAATTACCTTATATTTTGGGTTATCAGATGTTCCTTAAATTTACGTTTAAAAACGCCAACACTGAGTAGATTTCTTATTGGAGGAGGAATATTATTCCAGCATTTCGTGGCAGAATAACGGAAACTGCCACGAAATGCGGCTGTACTGGTCTGTGGACAGATTAAACGGGAAGCCATTCTTAGTGGGCGACGTGAAAACTCAAGCTTATCGTACAGATATGTCGGTGATTTATTCCTAATCACCCCAAACAGAAGACAAGCAAAATGAAGAGACTGTCGAGACTGCATCGACATCAACTTGTTTTGATTCAAGTAAGGAGCTCATGAGCTCTCCGTGGGATATCGAAACAGAAACGTGCACAAGCATTTTGAGTTCGCTGTATAAGGCGCTTAGTATAACCAAACAAGCAATTACCTATAACAGTGTCAGCATAATTAAGCTTGGAAAGAATCAGAGACTCGCACAAATAAAGTCTCACATCAATATTCAGAAACGCCCTGACCCTATATAATACTTTCAACCTATAGAAACAGTTTCTAACAACCTCAACCACATAGTTGTGAAACCTAAGCCTATCATCCATGAGAACACCCAGGTTACGAGCTTCCACCACTTTGTCAATAACACTATCTTCAATTTTTACTATGGGGTTGTAGCTGTTGATTCGATTTATCTGCAACTTCGAGCCAAGTACAAGAAATTTTGATTTTAGTGGGTTGAGTACTAAATTGTTATCATGTGACCATATAACTATGCGCTTCAAATCCTCGTTAAGTTTACGGACAGTTAGCAGTGTATCACTGGGTGGACAAGACGCATAAACCTGGAGATCATCAGCATAAAGATGGTAATTACTATTGCGTATGCAACCAAAAATATCAGCACAATAAAGGATGAACAGAATTGGTCCAAGTATAGATCCCTGCGGAACTCCACGACTAATAGGGGCAGAATCAGATCTAACTACTATCCCGTCGTCACCACGAATCTCAACACGCTGAGAACGACCACCCAGGTAGCTCGAGAACCATTGTAAGGCAGTACTGTGCACACCATAGAAAGCAAGTTTAGCCAAAAGTAAATCATGATTAACAGTTTCAAAAGCCCGCGAATAATCCAAAAGAACCATAATAGCTCCCTTACCCTCATTGACCCTATTCAAAATGTCATCAACAACGTTCAACAATCCTGTTGCAGTGCTATGGCCACCACGGAATCCAGATTGCTTTTGAGGCAAGATGTTATTTTTATTTAAAAAGTCTGTTAATTGCTGACATACAACCTTTTCTATTATTTTGGACAAAAATGGTAAGATGTTTATTGGTCTCAAATCCTTAGGTTCTATCGGGTCACTACTTTTAGGAATTGGTAAAATTAAAGCCTCCTTCCAAATATCCGGAAAGATACCAGTGGTAATGGATTGATTAACGATCGACGTAATAACTCCCAGGGTACGTGGCAACGTCAGAAGTATCATATCTTTGGAGATGCCATCCACTCCCAAGGCGTTCGTTGCGATGTTCATGATAATTTTCAAAACTGCTGAGTCGTCCACGGTTTTGAGAGTGAATGAGGCAGAGCTGAAACGATTGCGGTCGAAGTATGCAAGTTGCGATATGGAAACGTCACCGCTACCCGGCACACTGAGAAAATGGTCGTTCAGTAGCTTAGGGTCGCGAAGGGTAGACGGCAAAAGCGAATCCTTAGCATTGAAATCAACAATATTCTGCTTTACACTTTTCCACAAGTCACGTGAATTCCTTTTATTTTCATTTATCTTATGATTAAAGAAAGCTGATTTTTTCGAGTAAAGGGCCTGATTAACTATGCTTTTGAGTTGTTTGTAGGAATCAATATGAGCCTGGACCTTTGTTCTGTGACATCTGGCATAAGCTTGATCACGCAGCCTCATCATCTCCTTGAGAGTGGACGTAATCCATGGATACTGACGTTCACGGATGCACCGCTTTTTCACTGGAGCATGTAGGTCAAATATACTCCGCATACAGTAATTGAAAGCCTTTACAGAACAATTGACGCTATTACCAATTACTCCCTCCCAAGGCACAGCATCCACATGACCAGAGAATTTTACAATATCGATGGACTTGAGCGGCCTGCTAGAAAGCCATCTAGGAGGCAACTTTGGCTTCCGAAGAGGTAAATTACACGAGAGAAAGGCATGGCTGCTAAGATCGGGGATATGATCTACTGAAACATTTGTAATTTTAGAAGTACTACAAATTAAATCTAAGAGCGTCTCGGAGTGGTCAGTAAAGTGAGTCGCAACAGTCACATACTGCCCGAGGTTCATACAACGAAGGGCGGCAATCAGTTTTTTAGCATTGGGTTCACTCTCACATAACATAGTCAATGTTGAAATCGCCCAGTAATACTATTTGGTCATATGCTGAGAACGAGCTCACTGCATCAGTCAAGGCATCAATAAATATGTCAGCATTCAACCAGGGCGGGCGGTAAGCTGTACCTATAGCAAGTGAAAGACCATTCACTTTGGTACTCAGCCACATTTGTTCGACAGATGGTGCATGGGGTGGATGGATCTGCTTCGTACGTATACCACGTCGAACGAAGAAGCCAACGCCGCCCCCGCGAGGCCGTACATTATTTAACGGAGGTATGTGTCGCAATCTATATCCGGGGGGCTTTGGCGCACGTTTATCCTCACCTTCCTTTAACCATGTTTCATTAATGGCCATTATGTCGACTGCATGCCTTTCCAAAGCCACAAGAAACTTCTCATGTCGCGTGCCGAGAGAACCAGGATTCAGAAATCCCAGCGACAAATGTTTACCCTTTATAACTTAAAAAATGTACGAGAAAGAAAATTCAATGTATTTACAGTTGTGCGCGCTCTTCCTCAGAAAAGTTAATTGGCGTAAGGTTAAGTTAACGATAAAATACCTGCACCATGTGATATATAAGAAGCGACAGGATCCATCACAATTCCCATGGGAATAGCCAATACTTGACAGTACATTTATATGTAAACTTAAACTCAATAATACTGTGCAAGCGACAATCTTTACCAGACCAAAAACATGACCATGACCAAATATAATTAAACAAAGAAGCAACCTCGCACAATTCCAATAAAATATAATAAAACTAGCAAGCCCACCAGGTGAAAACTGCAAATATGTATATATAAATCTATGGTACTAATAGTACTAATAGCACGAATAAGCTTTACTAGTACCTTACTCTTACTGTACGATTACGGTTCGAACTCAATAATGTACGAATAAGAACAAGACTAGATTACTTCACCGTTGATAGTTCGTGTATTTGTTATTTTTACTAAGTAAGTAGGACAAACATCTGATAGCGAGAGATTTGTTAGCATCTACGTAGTAGGGCATTTTTGCCACCCTTACAAAGTCAGCAATTTAGTGCCAGGAAGAAAATTATTACCTCATCCAAAGTTTTTTAATGTAAAAAACGAAATAAATCTGTTGGACGTTTTGGTCTCAACAAACATGGACGCCCCGAACAAGGCATAGTTCGGGCCAGCATGCTATCAAAAAATAAATTGCCTCACTGCTAATTTTTATACATTTGCTTATTTTCTAGTCATCATAACAGCTTATACACCTCCCCACCGAGGGGCTCGAGCCTAGTCTAAGTTAGGGTGTTTGGGCCTTAGTCAATCACGCTTGGCTCAGTGCGGTTGGTAGACTTCACATACACCTTTGAATTTCTTCGCAGATGTATGCATGTTGCCTCACGATGTTTCCTTCAGCGTAGGAGCATCAGACAAATGTACATATGAAATTTTAAAAACGAAAAACACGTTGGTACATCCATAGGAGTCTCGAACCCTGGACTTCCAGATTGGAAGGCAAGTGCAGAGTCCACAACGCCACCCACGCTATTTTCCAGTGCGACTCAGCAAAAACAACAAATACACGGGAAGTACTTATCAACTTTAAAATGAGTAATATTTTTTTATTTCATGTAGCCGTGGGCCGACTATCTATGAGGAAGTGTTTTAGGTTTAGTGCTTTAGATCTAAAGAGCTTCTCACGACTGTGAATGTATTTGATAGAGACTTGCTTCACGTTTCAAGTTTAATTCAATAATAAAGCAAAATAATGCAGATCAATACATATCAATAGGATCTCGAATGGACTAAGTATAAGTTGTATTAATTAACAGTATCATGTTATGAATGTTGGCAAAAGTCTCGGAAACCGGCATACGATTAAAGCAAATGAAGGAACAATCTTTTTTTAATATTGCAACTGCGAGTTCTGCCTGGGTATGGTGGCTTACAGTTGCATTAAACCTCCATTTTATATACCTACATAAATAATCAATAATATACATAGGTACGCAATAAAATTAACCGACTGCATAATGAGACAGTAATTTCGAGTAGCGAAGAGGTGAATTTTCAATCTTTTGTTAAAACACGTTTTAGCTTTGTCAGACGCGACACAAAGTATTCCCCAAGGCAAATTGTCTGGGCTTTTCCCACGGCTGCGTCGCTTATCGAAGTAATTGCTAAGAATCAGTTGATTTTGAATACAATATCTTATTTTTTCTGTTCAATTGTTAGTGTTGTATATTATTATTGTATTACAAGATAGTAGCTTGTTTTCTGTAATTATATATACCAGTATATTATATGTGTAAGCTACGAGGCTTGTCTCAAAAGTAAGCTCTTCAAGCTTCTAGGAGTCGAGGGAAATTTTATTTTTCTATGTTAGTACCACTGCTGTGACCTTTAGTTTCATCTCTATCTATGAAAATTTGAACTGCACGCTTATTACGTATCTTTCATCGTGTGACATGGTATAAATTTTGAGATAAAGTAATCATGAAATGCTTAATTTGGTATTACCGATCTCCAATGATAATCATCACTATAACATAATTTCAAGGATGTCATCATGATAAAATAAACGAATGATCAAAAATCGAACCGAAAATCTTATTTTTTGTTTTGCACTATGATTTCATAATTATATCATTTGAAAACCATGAGATCGGTAATAGGCTCGCTGGCCGGATCGGTCATATTTCAAATTTAATTTGGAATAAAAAGTTTTGATTGTCCCTTATTCTAGATTTGGATAAAAATTATATCAAGGTACGTAACGACCCTATTCTTTAATGAAGTGCAGCGCAAATGAATTACTTATAGGGTAGATGCAGGAAAGCAACAAATCTACGAGTAGTTATAAATATAATATTAGTATAGTTACATATATTATAACAATAATAATATTTTTATTTTCTAGTACCTAATTAATAAGTTTTGGAAAGAACTGAATATTCAAGCCAATTAAAAGGACTGCTAGATATTCTTTTGTTGAAATTTTTACCTTTCCGTCGCTCTTCCGATAGGCGTCGTGAACTCGCCACACCAGCCCCGGGCCCGCAGTACTGCATTCTTTGCCGACTTCAAAATATTGCATTATGGGATTACTCTCCAGCGGCGGGGGATTGTTGTTGCTTACCCCGCACTTCAACTTTGATATTATGCCCGCCATTCCTATACCGATCTTGCGACCGAAAGGAATGGACTCCTGGCTTTGTGATTCCGGTTCGCGGCTGAATGAACCTGTTAGGAGAAATTTACCTGTTAACAAAATTTGTCATTCTACACATTTAAATTTGTTTAAGGAACTTTGCCATTTTTGGACTTAGAAGTTTGACACATGGTATGTAGACATTTTTTGGAAATAGTATAAGTACGTCCCTTTGAGGCGTGGAAAGGATTTATAATGAAATCGCCGTTTTGAAGTTATTAATAAGGAAATTCGTATTTAGGCTTTTCATATCCGAAAAAGATAAAACGAGAGTCTAAAAGGAGATGATAAAAAATGTATGGAGGCTGGCTCAAAATAATTTATTTTTGAACAGCAATGACACCTATAACAGGTTGAAGATAATAATTAATGTAATTTTTTCACGCATTTAAAAATAGAGAACACGCTCCCGTTTATCGATTAACTGAAAATATATTTTGCTTAGTTGGTAACACTACGTCTGGCCAATAATCTACATAATTTATATACATGCATTCGGTCACAGGTAATTTTAGTCTCTATAATTAGTCTGTGGATTCTTCAGAAGAAAAAGTTGAAATGTGAACATTGGGCGACCACTGCTTAGGGCATTATTAATCTAATCACTAAAATCGACAAAAACATTTTACTTTGGTTTTAATTGGTTGGAGTTCGAAAGAAGTTATTATACTTCGATCGATTCGTTCACGATTCGATTCAAGTTTAACAACAAAGTCCAAACGTCAATATGACAGTGGATGTCAAATTCTCATAGAATACTCGTAGCTACAGTCATCTTCAAAAGTAGATAATCATTTCAGTACCATGTCACACCAACTATTAACCATGCAATATAAATGTAGCCATACTAAATAAAAGGAATAGTTTGTGTGACATGGTACTGAAATGTCTATCTACTTCTGAAGCCTACCTACTAACCTACATGGTAGTACCCACAAATAAAGCGTTTTGTAATCGCATAGTAAAATACCATTACCTTTTGTTGTAACGAATTAAAGCTGAAATGTTAATGAATAATAATAGGTAGGTAAATAATTAATTATTAAAAGTCAAAATAAATAATTTGTGACCGCAAAATATAGTTCACATAGTCTTAAAATGGATGAAAATGGGAAATGTGCGTTTCTGCTGAAACGTGTTTATTTTTTCAAAAACGAGATTTTTTAAAATATCTAGAAACGGACAGTGTCATTTGTCAGCTTCCATGTACGAGTATAATAAATTATCTAAAGCTGTTCAAATTCTGGGCCCACTAACTGCCGTTTCTTTGTATGATTTATTCATCTTTCCCAAAATTTTAACAAAAAAAAAAGAAAGTGTAAGCCAATATAACCAACCACACATGGCAACACGAAAATATTGTGATATTACAGCATTAACATATACTTAATAGCCAAAAGCAAGTAAGTATTCAAAATCTGACATATCAAAGTTGAAACAGGTACGAGCATGGACTTATTTTAATCAGTTAATAAATCCATGGGTACGAGTATGTCATCAAATGGACTAGAAATAAACTCAGCAATAAAACTCCCCAACTCAAACTCCTTGTTGCAGCCTGTTGGGTACAGACTACATCGAGCATTGCGAAAACCGCCGCCATTGCGTAAGGCCTAAGGATTGAGAATGATCTCAAGGTCACTAAGTAAAGTCTGATCTATTAAGTAACTCATTAAGTATGCAGGTTATTATAAAGCCAACAGCGCTTAGGTACTATATTAACAGCGCAATCAGTTTACACGATAATATTTTATAATCTATTACTTTACGTTGAACGCGCTAATATCAGGAACTACTAATTTAAATTGAATAATTCTTTTTCATACCACCTGCTTGACAATGTTCAATTATAACCCCCTTAATCTCTACGTAAACACCACTTTATGTCCCAAGGGAGATAATTTTGTATGAAACTCCCAAGGGAGTAAAGTGCTTTTAAATTGGAACATAAATTCGTATGAAAATTTTGCGCAGATACTAGCTTAGGAAGGCAAAGGTACTTCGCCCATACAGCAGTAGATTGTATCCCATAGTGACAAAAAAACATTTCTTCCCTGAGTCTGAGACTGTGTACATCATCATCATCATCATCACAGCTCATATACGTCCCCACCGACTGTGTACATAATATTGTTAAAATCTAACTACATAATTTCTCTACCAAAATTATAAAATATGTACCTAATACTACAAACTAAAATAAACAATAACATTTCACTTTATATTAGGTTGGGGAAAAAGTCTTTTCGCATTATAGTATGTATAAACTTGTAATAAAATCTCTTTGGCTATACTATTTGTATCTGGCTGGTTTTGGTATCATTGAAGGTTTAAATTTTAAAGAACATAATTCCAAATTCAAATTAGGAAAATGTGTGATTTTCATTTGTTTTTCGTACCGCCAAGATGAGTGAATCTAATGAAGAAATTCGATACATTTTAAAATTTTACTACAAAAAAGGTAAAAATGCAACGCAAGCCGCGAAAAAAATTTGCGATGTTTATGGACCTAGTGCAGTGTCTGTGAGAGTAGCACAAATTTGGTTTAAGCGTTTTCAATCCGGAAATTTTGATGTCAAAGATGCACGTCGCTCTGGTCGCCCTATTACAGATAAAATGGATGCCATTTTTGAAAAAGTGGAGCAAGATCGGCATGTCAGTAGTTACGACGTAGCTGAAGAACTGGGAATTGACCACAAAACAGTTTTGGCGCATTTGAAAAAAACTGGGTACACAAAAAAGCTCGACATTTGGGTACCTCACGAGCTCACTGAAAGAAACCTAATGAACCGTGTACTCATTTGTGATTCTTTATTACGACGTAATGAAACCGAACCATTTTTGAAGAAGCTGATAACTGGTGATGAAAAGTGGATCACGTACGACAAAAACGTGCGAAAAAGGTCGTGGTCAAAGGCCGGTCAGGCTTCACAGACTGTGGCGAAACCCGGGTTAACTCGCAACAAGGTGATGCTGTGTGTGTGGTGGGATTGGAAGGGCATTATTCATTATGAGCTGTTACCACCAGGCAGGACCATCGATTCTGAACTCTACTGCGAACAACTGATGAGATTAAAGCAAGAAGTTGAGAGAAAGCGGCCGGAATTAATCAACAGAAGGGGTGTGGTTTTTCATCATGATAACGCTAGACCTCACACATCTTTAGCCACTCAGCAAAAATTAAGAGAGTTTGGCTGGGAGGTGTTAATACATCCGCCGTATAGTCCTGACCTTGCACCTTCAGATTTCCACCTGTTTCGGTCTCTTCAGAATTCTTTAGGCAGTGTCAGGTTAACATCACGAGAGGACTGCCAAACCACTTGTCGCGGTATTTTGACCAGAAGTCCCAAAATTTCTATAGCAATGGGATCATGTCCCTACCTACAAGATGGCAAAAAGTTATCGAACAAAATGGTACCTACATACTTTAGTTAAATGTAAATAAACTATATTAAAAAATGTTTTGAATTTTCTTAAAAAATGCGAAGAAACTTTTTCCCCAACCTATTATTTTATTAATAAAACACTTTTTATGCTAAAAGCACCATCTTTTGACGGCCGCCATTAATTAATAAATAAAAACGAATAAAATGCAAGGTAAAGCAAGATATAGCGAAATAACAGCTGTTATTTGGAATAAATTACGCGGCATATTTAAAAATAAGCAATGTTTCTACAATTTGTTCCATAATGTACACCAACTGGATTTCATTGTATATTGCTTTCATTGCTTCGCTTAAGCTTTTGCCGCCAACGCCATGTATTTCCATATTGTAGTGTATATTTTTGCTTACGGTAACTGAGTGCTTAGTGAAATGTGTTTTGTGGCATCAATACGTCTTTCTAGAAGCCGATTCAGTGTATTATTGATACACTTATAAAATGTAAGTAAATGTATAGGTGCTTCAACTTTTTTATTTTTTATTTAAGTTCAATAGGCTGTCGATTATTTAAAAGATTTATTCGGACAGTTATGTGTAAAATTAATTCATCATCATCATCATCATTTCAGCCAAGAGACGCCCACTGTTGGACATAGGCCTTCCCCAAGGATCTCCGTACCGATTGGTCCTGCCTGCGCCTCCCGCATCTAGCGGCTTCCCGCGACCTTCACCAGATCGTCGGTCCACCTTGTGGGGGGCCTACCAACACTGCGTCTCCCGGTACCCGGCCGCCACTCGAGGACCTTTCCGCCCAAACTGCCGTCAGTTCTACGAGCGATGTGTCCCACTGCCACTTAAGGTTTGCAATTCTTTGGGCTACGTCGGTAACTTTAGTTCTTCTACGGATCTCATCATTCCTGATGTGATCACGTAGAGAAATCCCGAGCATAGCCCTCTCTATTGCCCTTTAAGTGACTTTGAGCCTTCTTATGACACCCATTATAAGGGCCACCTCTCAGTTCCGTATGTCACCACTGGCAACACGCACGAATTGAAGACTTTCGTCTTCAGATACTGCAGCAGATGGGCCGAGAATATGCTGCGTAGCTTCCCGAACGAGTTTGATTCGTCGATTTACCTCTTTCTGGAAGTTGGACTTACCGAGCTGGACAATTTTTTTTTTTTTTTGGGAAGGGGGCAAATGCATTTACGCATTCCTCGTGGTCGAGCCAAACCACGAGGATATGTGGGACTCCCCAGTCCGTACACGGCCCGGGCCTACCCACTAAAAACCCCCCCAGCAGCTCCTCCGTCCGTCACAAGACAAGGGGAAGGGGACAACAGCCAGGCCTTATTCCCGCTGACCCCCTGCCTGTGACATGTCCGTAGCCGGACTCTCCTCCTGGCTCTGCTACTTTGTGGAGCGGTTCTGCGCCGCTCTATACCCCGGGACTGGTTTTTTATTGTGGTTGTCTTCCACGCGACCCGACGCTCAGTGCGCCGGGCCCCCGGCCCGCTCAATGCGGGTAACGGGTTGCCCGACGGCAGATCCCACTGGATCCACCGCCGCGCGGGTGAGCCGAAACTCAGGAAAACCCCCGGCAGGCGCAAAGCGCCTTGGCGAGAAGCCGCCTCCACTCTGCTACCTTCAAGGTAGCCGCCCAAATCAGGCTTCCGGCGAAACCCACACCTCTTCTTAAAATAAGAAGAGGGGACTTCGCCCTTCCCCGCATGAAGCGGGTGGCCACACGAAGTGGCCCGCCGGGTTAAACCTGGCCATCCCACACCCCCCCTCTATGGAGGGTCCTCTCGTCAGACTATTCGCCCGCGGCAGAGAATCTGCCGGGTTGCCCAGGGTGCACCACAAGGAGGTTGTCTGACATCGCACCCCGAGCTGGACCATTTGCCCCAGGTAAACATATTCGTCAACAGCTTCCAGCGTAGAGCCTCCAACATTCACAGGAGTGGGCACTACAGGGAATTTGACATTATTTTAGTCTGTTCATTTTAAAACCCACTTGTTGGGAAACTCTACAGAGGTCTTCGAGCATTGTGCCTAGATCCTTATTAATTGGTGTTAATTATTAAAGTAATAAATTGGTGTTATAAAAGTAAATATGCCACGATGTTGATAAAATAAAAGAGATTTAGTTGATAACATTTATTGTTAACAATTCAACATTCGTCCCGCGTGATACTAAAGGTCATCGCCAGGGTCCAGCAGCTGATTGTATTGTTTCGTAAATTGATGGGTAGACAAAGTCCATACTTTTTAATTATAATAATTTATAATGTTTGAAGTTTTTATAAAGTTTTTATGCTTTTCATAAGATAAAATTATTGCATGTCGTAGTGTTCGTGCTTTAGAACAACAAATATATTTTTTATGGTTTTCATGATAATGTGATAATGTTTACCATAGTTATAGTGATTGAGCTAATAATAGTGATAGTGATAATGATAATGTGACAGTGTTTATTTTTTTTTAAACGTCGCCCCACACTAGGATTTTCTCCTGTGTCGTGGGTGCAATTACAAACATAGAATATCACATGCACATACGCCCAGAGCGGAACAAATTTCTGTAGGCCATACAAAAAAAAGAAAAGTTTTGAAAAGTAGAGTATTCACGTCTGGAATAAAGCAGTGTCTTCGTTTTAGGCGACTTAAGCCCCTCGTTTCACTCAGCCCGGTTGCTCTTGAACCAAATCCAATCGATCGGCATTGATATTGTGATTTTTCGTACGCTTATTTAGCAACATTAGCGACAAAGTGGATCTGTATTCTGAGAAAATTAGATAGCACCGAGTTTGGTTCACTCGAAATCACCACAATACGGTTCCAATTTTGTGCCAATGTGGAAAATCAAGCGTACAAAAAATCAGAATCTCAATGTCGGTCGATTGGAAATGGTTCAAGAGTACTGGACTCTTCATAACTCCCTCACAGAGGCGCTCGCTACGCTCGGGATTCAATATGGCGCCCGTAACCTAAGACACTGCTTTAATCCCTTGGCGCATAATCTACTGTTTGTGATGCATAGTCCATTTATCGAGGAAGGCTTATGGGCTATATCGTATTATAGGTATATCACGATGTTGTTATTTTCCGATAACCACGACGCGAAGGAAGTCGCAAGCACAGCTAGTCTTTGATAAATTGTTAATGACGTTGGTATCTAAATGTATTTAAGTATTCTATTACACGTATATTAACTATAATGGATATCATTCACACGACTACCAAGTGCTATGAATTTGCCATTATAGTGCATAAGTTATAGTTAATTCATCATTACGTTTTACATTGATTTTCACCTTTTTATTATTATTATCAAATAAATACTAATAAAATTGCATTAAATTGCTTTTATCAGTTTTTTTATTCTTCAGTAATGTGTCTTTAAAATACTTCATTTATTAATTATGAAATTACGAAAAAAAATTACGAAACGCAATATATCCAATAAAATCTATAGCAATCGTTAATATTAGGTATAATGAAATTTAAGTTCAAGAATATTATTTGTTCTGAAATTATTTGATTGTCCTACGATTATGTCAATCAGAAGGTTGCCTCGCGTCGCGAGCTCCGACTAACAACATTGTTATGTAAACTAGTTTCTCCGACGCGGGCAATTAATATTGCCAATTAACTACAGCTACACGTTCTCAAGACGAGGGTCAATATTTAAGGTGCAGATGGGTGAGTTCATGGGGCTCCATTGCAAACATGCAGTTTCAATCTATTACACAACTTTGCTTGCTTGTGTTGATTGAGGGATATAATCTATATCATAGTAGGCACATTAAATAGATTCATAAGAGGTACTTTCACAAATTGGCTACTAAATAGTAGCTCCTTTCTTAACAGTAATTACACTTATCAGATAGAGTCACTATACCGTAGATAGCAATAAAATAAGGTTTTTAATAAGGTGGAATAATCTGTTACGTTGTCAGGATAAAATGTTGACGAATCGACTTGTTTATGCTGTAAGACGCTACGCCGCTTGTTCCCTGGTGTCATCTACCCAGTTAAATCTCCCTCCGGGAACACTCCACTTCCTTGGAGGACCCCTCTATAACAGGCCAAGTAATATAAGGTGCTGAGATTCCGCCAAGGAGGAATCCCCAGGTTGTAAACTTTTGTGATGCTGAGTGAGACGGGTGACTAGGTCAGCGACTATATCCCAGCCGGTTTGACCCATACGAGCCACTTGCTGATGTTTAAAATCGCTTAAGGGCACGTCACCTACTCCGTCGCCTGCGACAAATCGAGATGGAAAGGGTGTCTTGATGCCTTGCCCACTCCGTGCCTTTAGCAGATGACACTATATTAATGGGTGATTTTAATACCTGTTTACTGAAGCAGAATGCTAGGTCGGCACGGTTGCTTTCACTAGTAGATTCTATCGGCCTGCATGTACTCCCGTTGGACGCAACACATCACTTTCCTGGTTGCCAGCCTTCCCTCCTAGATCTTGTCATTGTTTCCTCCACTGATCACGTTGGTATGCATGGCCAACTTCCTGCCAAAGCATTTTCGTACCACACTCTCGTTTTCCTCTCTCACAAAATACGTTTCCCGAAACCTAAGCCCCGGGTTGTAATGCAGCGCAATTTTAATAGAATTGACGTCGAGTCCTTTCTTCCTGACCTGGGCAATATCGACTGGGATTTTTTGTACGAGGCTGACGATATTGATCAGAAGCTGCTAACGTTTAATTCAGCTCTTATTAGTGTTTTTGATGTACATGCACCATTGCGACCTGTCAGACTCAAACACCTGCCCGCTCCTTGGCTAACCGACGACATAAAAGCCGTAATACTCAGGCGCAACGCTGCTAAAGTGAGGTACAGAAGGGATCCGAATGAGACTAATCGCTATCGGTACAGGGAGCTGCGTAATCGATGTAAAAGAATGTGTAGGGATGCACAGCGGCGACACATACACGCATCCGTCTCTAACGGAGATCCCGCTAAGACATGGTCCTTTCTCAATTCTGTCGGTATTGGCAAGAACAAGGCAAATATTCCTCCAGGAATAGATCCCGACTCGTTAAATACACATTTCACAACACCGTCCCCCACGCATCCCAGCACCAAACTTACAACCCTCCAATCCCTTTCCCAATATATCAATCCCTAATATCCTGCGTTTGCCTTTAGCACTATTACTTATAAAGACGTTGAAGAGGGGATAAAGAGTATAAAATCTAACGTAAAATCTAAATGAAATACCTACAATTTTGATATTTATTTATTTATAACACTTTACCTACCGGCTTAGGGTAGACCCGAGGCAAAAGTAATAGGGGTCGATTGAAACATTAAATATAACTTTAACACCGTTCGTTGTATTTGCATGTGTGTGGAATGTAGGTACTAACACGTTGAGTCGCGGTTGACCCATACGAGTCGCCCAAGCGACGCTATTTGACATTTTTGTTTCTCGGACTCTCGAGGTAATATTTTGCGTAATTTTCGTAATTTTCCGTGTTACAATTATTGACCCATGGACCGTTGCAAATATTATTGGTGATTTAAGTACTGAAATAAAAAAAATGATGTTAAAAACAAAATTGATTAAATACTAAAAATATAACTGTTTGTCTACCTGTAGGTATATTTTGTCGAGCACGGCTAAACACATAACAGTGTCGATTGTGATGTGATCTATTATTTTAATAATATCGTTATTATTAAAAAGGAATTAAAACCATTTTTTTTCTTTTAAGATGCCCAGAAATAGACTTCGAAAAACCGACCGTGAAACTGAAGACCTCTTTTTGTACGGACAACCTAACGAGGAAAGATGTAGAGTGCGCGCTGAGTTCGTGCTGCCGCGAGAATGTTTTATGACTATAATTTCTGTTACTCTTACGTTTATCAATAATTTTACGTTTTTCATGCTCTCGTTCGGGTCAACACCATTTTTGGCAAGCTCTCGATATAATCGTAATGTAAATTTATATCGGGGACAATAGTAATAAAGGGTCAGATGTAACAAAGGCTATTTCATACAAAATAAAAATATAATTTAAAGTACCAAATCTCGCATTTCACTCATCTCTGTTGAGCATAAGCATATTATTGTTGTTTAAATTAGGAACTGTATTGCTATGGGTCTGAAATAAACATTGTTTAAAATTTTAGCAAGGGTTGCTATTTAATGTTACTGTCTTTCTGCATTTATACATATTATTTAGTTATTTAATATCTCGCAGACTCGAGAACAAAATAAGGAAACTTGTGACATTAAAACATTTCCTTATTTTATATTACTTTACTAAGTTTTATTTTTTTGAAACGGTGTTACTTTTGACCCGGGGTAGGGGACGTTTGTAACACTGTTCCATATTATTTAATCTAATATATCTCGAAGGTAATAAAATGTATCAAATCCTAAATAATGTCACTTTATAGCCGGATAAATTTACTATCGTAGTACAGTAACAGATTTTAAGAGTTTTCTGTAATCATGTCTTACATATATATTGTTACTTTTGCCTCCGGTCTACCCTACAATTTACCCAACAAGCGCCGGCAGGTCATGCATACAAAAATTAAATAAAATATTAATATTACATATAAATAAATTGTAAGTATATAATTATATAGGAAGAATGTCAAATTACAATTAGCATACATATTAGATGAATTTATATAATTATTAATAAACAAATATCACATAATAGGTTGGGGAAAAAGTTTCTTCGCATTTTTTAAGAAAATTCAAAACATTTTTTAATATAGTTTATTTACATTTAACTAAAGTATGTAGGTACCATTTTGTTCGATAACTTTTTGCCATCTTGTAGGTAGGGACATGATCCCATTGCTATAGAAATTTTGGGACTTCTGGTCAAAATACCGCGACAAGTGGTTTTGGCAGTCCTCTCGTGATGTTAACCTGACACTGCCTAAAGAATTCTGAAGAGACCGAAACAGGTGGAAATCTGAAGGTGCAAGGTCAGGACTATACGGCGGATGCATTAACACCTCCCAGCCAAACTCTTAATTTTTGCTGAGTGGCTAAAGATGTGTGAGGTCTAGCGTTATCATGATGAAAAACCACACCCCTTCTGTTGATTAATTCCGGCCGCTTTCTCTCAACTTCTTGCTTTAATCTCATCAGTTGTTCGCAGTAGAGTTCAGAATCGATGGTCCTGCCTGGTGGTAACAGCTCATAATGAATAATGCCCTTCCGATCCCACCACACACACAGCATCACCTTGTTGCGAGGTAACCCGGGTTTCGCCACAGTCTGTGAAGCCTGACCGGCCTTTGACCACGACCTTTTTCGCACGTTCTTGTCGTACGTGATCCACTTTTCATCACCAGTTATCAGCTTCTTCAAAAATGGTTCGGTTTCATTACGTCGTAATAAAGAATCACAAATGAGTACACGGTTCATTAGGTTTCTTTCAGTGAGCTCGTGAGGTACCCAAATGTCGAGCTTTTTTCTGTACCCAGTTTTTTTCAAATGCGCCAAAACTGTTTTGTGGTCAATTCCCAGTTCTTCAGCTACGTCGTAACTACTGACATGCCGATCTTGCTCCACTTTTTCAAAAATGGCATCCATTTTATCTGTAATAGGGCGACCAGAGCGACGTGCATCTTTGACATCAAAATTTCCGGATTGAAAACGCTTAAACCAAATTTGTGCTACTCTCACAGACACTGCACTAGGTCCATAAACATCGCAAATTTTTTTCGCGGCTTGCGTTGCATTTTTACCTTTTTTGTAGTAAAATTTTAAAATGTATCGAATTTCTTCATTAGATTCACTCATCTTGGCGGTACGAAAAACAAATGAAAATCACACATTTTCCTAATTTGAATTTGGAATTATGTTCTTTAAAATTTAAACTTTCAATGATACCAAAACCAGCCAGATACAAATAGTATAGCCAAAGAGATTTTATTACAAGTTTATACATACTATAATGCGAAAAGACTTTTTCCCCAACCTAATACATACAAAAATGACAAATTAGAGTCATACACTGTTAAATTACAAAATAATGTCAAATTTAAAGTCATTCAATGTCAAATTACAGAAAAGTGTCGAATTTAAAGTCATACAATGTAAAATTACCAAATAATGTCAAATTTAAATTCATGCAATTTTAAATTACAAAATAATGTCAACTTAACCCGCAAGTTCTAATTCAAATCTATGTCAAAACTTGATATGCAGCTGCCATTATACTATAATTAGAGCTGTCAGCAAACAAATCAATCAATCAATCAATCAATCGCGCGCTTGCTCTGGTCGGTTCCCAACCAGAGCAAGCGCGCGGGCAGCGTGTGTGTCACGGACCGCTGCAGCAAGCGCGGCCGGCGATGTGGTGCCACCAGCCCCCCTCGGCCTGCGGAATACGCGAGGGCACTGCCAGACAAATGCGCTCCACTATACCCAGACTGTCTATACTATAACAGAAAGTGTGCCAAGAGAAGGAGCTTTCTCGAGCGTGTTGTTGTTAAACCAATAAGTATTTCTCCCCAGGGTTTGATTTTTAAAATCAAATAGTGCAATGAAACAAAGGATACAAAGGACCCGATTTTTTATTCATGGTATTTTTTATTACTGTTATTCCAGTGAAGTTTGTGTCTCCTACAATTGATAATAGATGACAGACAACCGTCAATAAAATATATAGTGACAGATGACAGATCTAAATGAACAATCAGGAATGTACCGTCATTATCCATAAAAAATACAATTTCTACTTCATATTATTTTAGCTTTTCTTTAGGATTTGCCCAATGATTATTTTTCTTTGTTAAAAACCCCTATATCTTAGCGAACAAAAATATTCAAATCAGTCGAACCATTTTGAAGTTTTAACAAGACTCACGAACGGCATTTTATATACTCGTGTATACAGAATTAATTGGACCGATTTATGTAAAAATGATCCAATCCACACGAACCTCATTCCGAGATAATTGACTTTTAAGTTTGTTGCTGTAGTTTTCTGGATTTGTAATGTAAAATGTTATGTTTTTAATTTAATGTACTTCTATGTGTACTAAACTATTTTACATGTATGTATGTAGCGAGTAAATTGTAACAGTTTAGTAGATATTCGGGAAAACTTGCGCCTGGATCATTATTACAAAATAAGTTTTGCATGGAATAAGCTGTGTTGCGGAAAGAAAAATGCAATAATGTTCCAAAGTATGACATAAATTATTGTTTATTTTTCTGATTTAATTTAAAAAAAACAAAGGTTACCCCTTACTCCTCGTCAAAATAAAAATCAGGTTCACCACAATAACCTTCTATATCGTCTCTTATTTCATCGGTTCTATTTTAGTTTTTAACCGACTTCAAAAAAGGAGGAGGTTATCAATTAGGTTGTATTTTTTTTATGTATGTTACCTCATAACTCCGTCATTTTTGAACCGATTTTCAAAATTCTTTTTGTATTTGATAGAGTATACTGCAAGGGTGGTCCTATGGTTACAAAGTCAGGATCTGATGATAAGATCCCATAGAAAATCGAGGAAAACACTATTTAATACCAGCTGGTATTAAATTAGGGTTTCTTTCACCTCAAAAGAATTCATTCACTAAAAAGTTAAAAATAATTATTTTTTTACAACAAATAAAAACCGACATCAAAAACACTGAAAACTTAAAAATAATATAAGAATAGGTACAGACAACATCACACTTCAATATTGAAGTCGGTGACAAATTTTAACACTTTCTAGGAGATCATCGCTTGGCGCCGACTTCAATATAGAAGTGTGATGTTGTCTGTACCTATTCTTATATTATTTTTAAGTTTTCAGTGTTTTTGAAGTCGGTTTTAATTTTTTGGAAAAAAAAATTATAGTATTCAATGCAATCATCTGGTAGGTATAAGATGGAATAACGATTTCAAATCGTTTAACTTGTTTTTGTTAATCAGTTTTTCTGGCGGCCATAATTCTTGCAAATCTTCTTCTACAACATCCAAATCAACACCTTTAAATTTCTTTTTAACTCTTAGTTCTTAGTAGTCCTCACTGAAGGAAGTTCTCATGAACAAATAATGTGGAGCCTTTTTAGTGATTAATATTTCCTTTGTTTTCAGCCAATTTACTTTGCTCCTATCAATGTTGGTCTACCCATTTTAGAGTTTTGCGCTTTTTGAGCAACACATTTAGCGATCCATTTTATTATAAAAGTTATAGCAAACTACAAATTGATTGAGTATTGAATTCACAACTTTTTTTCTTAACTTTTTGAATAAGGGTGAAAAATTAAATGTAAAAAAACCTTTTTAAAAACAAGCTTTTATTTAAATGCGTTAAAAAGAAAAAATAAACTTATACACTAAAACTTTTACTTACTTATAACGTTATTTCACATTTGACATAATTTATATGACATAAAAGCTTATCGCGAGATTTACTTGTGTGTAGTAACTTAAAAGTACTTAAAAGAGTACTTTTAAGTACCTACTTGTATTTACTTACTTTGAAAATTGTAATGTATAAAATTATTTATATCAAATTATTTAATTTACTTGTAAATTGTGTCAAATGTGAAATAACGTTATAAGTAAGTAAAAGTTCAGTATTGTATAAGTTTATTTTTTCATTTTAGCGCATTTAAATAAAAGCTTGTTTTTAAAAAGGTTTTTTTATTTTTAATTTATTTTTTTTCTTTTTAGTTATCACTAGACACGTTTCTCACTCTGTTCATCTCATTCAACGCATCATTGTTGCAAGGTCGTTTGCCGGAACGTCTATACAGAATTTCAGCTCAATCGGCTAAAGATATCTACTTCAAAAATTTTTTTTTAACTTTAGAAGTACGCCATATTGGATTAATAATGATATTACTTTATTTTTCAAGTTATTCTTAGCCAGACATTTTATTTGACACCCATATTGTAGGAGTGCATTAAAAATAATTGGTCCGCCATCTTGCGTATGCCGCCATCTTAGATTTAGAATGACGTCACATAGTTAACTATGCATTGTCATCCAAACTGTGTGTGTATACAAAATTTCAGCTCAATCGGTTAAAGATATCTACTTCAAAATTGATTTTCAAGCTTTAGAAGTCCGCCATATTGGATTAATAGTGACGTCACATTATTTTTAGAGTTACTCTTAGCAAGACCTTTTATTTGATACCCATATTGTAGGGGTGCATTAAAAATAATTGGTCCGCCATCTTGGGCATGCCGCCATCTTGGATTTAGAATGACGTCACACAGACAACTATACATTGTCATTCAAACTGAACGTGTATACAAAATTTCAGCTCTATCGGTTAAAGATATCTGCTTCAAAATTGAGTTGCAAGATTCCACCCGAACATACATACTTACATATTTACATATTTACTTACATTGCAAGTTAAATAAAAGCTTGTAAAAAGAACACAATATGCCTTCTTTTCAAAAATACAAAACCTAAATACTCATAGCGATCAGCCCCGCACACACTCTCAAATATTATCCTTTACATTACTAATATTTATGTTCAGCAACACAAAAATTATATTGAAATTAAAAATTAAGACTTAATTCTAAAAATTAAATGTAAAAAAACCTTTTAAAAACAAGCTTTTATTTAAATGCGCTAAAAAGAATTAATAAACTTTTACACTAAAACTTTTACTTATAACGTCATTTCACATTTGACACAATTTATATGACATAAAAGCTTGTCGCGAGATTTACTTGTGTGTAGTAACTTAAAAGTACTTAAAAGAGTACTTTTAAGTATCTACTCGTATTTACTTTGAAAATTGTAATGTATAAAATTATTCACATCAAATTATTTAATTTACTTGTTTATCTACAAAAGTAAATCTCGCGACAAGCTTTTATGTCATATAAATTATGTCAAATGTGAAATGACGTTATAAGTAAAAGTTTTAGTGTAAAAGTTTATTAATTCTTTTTAGCGCATTTAAATAAAAGCTTGTTTTTAAAAGGTTTTTTTACATTTAATTTATTTTTTACTTTTTAGTTATCACTGGACACGATTCTCAGTCTGTTCATCTCATTCAACGCATCATTGTTGTAAGGTCGTTTGCCGGAACGTCTATACAGAATTTCAGCTCAATCGGTTTAAGATATCTACTTCAAAATTGATTTTTAGCTTTAGAAGTACGACATATTGGATTAATAGTGACATCACTTAATTTTTCAAGTTATTCTTAGCAAGACCTTTTATTTGATACCCATATTGTAGGAGTGCATTAATAATAATTGGTCCGCCATCTTGGGTATGCAGCCATCTTGGATTTAGAATGACCTCACACAGTTAACCATGCATTTTTATCCAAACTGTGTGTATACAAAATTTCAGCTCAATGTTAAAGATATCTACTTCAAAATTGAGTTGCAAGATTACACCCGAACATACATACTTACATACATACTTACATTGCAAGTTAAATAAAATCTTGTAAAAAAGAATGAAAATGAAAGACGTTATAATTTAAATAACATTAGATATTCTATTGATTTTCGATCGATAAAATTACAATACGAATATTATGATATTAACGTTAATTTCAAATACGACTAAAATATTCGAGCTCAATAGAATGTGCTCTTTATCGGCAAAACTACATTATCCATTAAGCCGGTATCTTTGATCATGCAAATAATATCCGGGATAACGGCTCGCTCGTCGATCTCTATTATCGCCAGACACAATGGACAGTTAAAGCACGTCCTTACGCGGATAAACTTATCACGTAGTCCAAAAGGACGCCCCATCGCGACTTAGGGAGACCACGACAAATGCTTAAGGTTACCCTTTTTCGGTAAGTAGCTTGAATAGAAAACAGGCTTTATTCAACAAACTGTAGAAATAAGTACATATTAAGCCAAATCTTATATTTTGTGACTTATGTAAGAGTTTTATAAAAAGATATCTTTGCGATGTAGGTAATGGGATTCTTATGATGTAAAATAATATTATGTGACTTTTGACTGGCTGATAATAATTATAGACAACATCGCAGTGATAGTGATAGTCATGCATGAGTAAGCTGGCAATGCGTTTTAAGCAAGATATGATGCATTTTAAAATGATGTTGGATTAGTTTTATAGTGCTCTACGAGACCTACTTTGTTTGGGCACATTATTCAGGTTGTAGACAGGGCGCCGCCGGTTAAATCATAAGGCATTCTGTTCGTTGTGGACCGCCTAGTTTGCTGATAACTGTCACTTGTGTGACTTTTTTTCACCAGACCACGCAAGCATAATGTATAACATAGGCCTGATGGCAGTGTACATTCACAGGGCAATTTTTGGGTTTATGCATAAGAATAACTAATAATACGAGTATAAAAGCGAATCTCCTTTGTGGGTGCGCCAAATGCCGCTATTTGCATACCTACAGCGCCCTTCCCCCTGTAACGCCCCGCAGTAGTCTACGGACGCCCCGCTAGGGTCACCACATAGACGTATGGTTACCACTACAATATTGTTTATACAGGTACCTCCATATTTTACATTAAATGAGAAACTGAGCATACACCGAGTCTTATTGATTTTGTACTTCAAGTGTAGCGAGCGAGCGAGCGACTATCTTTAGCAATAAGTACGCACATTTTTAGTTTTTTTGATTCCGTAGTTATAAGAACCTGCCTATTTTTGATTAATTGAGCTTAATCCCTACACTTCGAGAACAAAATCATTAAAATGTTTCGAATTTCGATGTACAAAAATGGTTTGTAATTTAGGTATCGTACCTACGTTTATAGTCCAAGAGTGAAGTTATGAATGTACTAATGGATAAAACCTTAGCTCACTTTTTACTATCAGACCAACATTTTCACTTGAAAAAAAATCTGTTGTTTCATAATTTTAATCAAGTATTGATTGTATTGTATAAGAGCGTCGGTGGAGCAGTGGACTCGGCACTTGCCTTCCAATCGGGAGGTCGGGGTTCGAGACCCGCCATGTACCAATGTGTTTTCGTTTCGAATTTCATATGTACATTTGTCTGACGCTCCTACGGTGAAGGAAAACATCGTGAGGCAACCTGCATACATCTGCGAAGAAATTCAATGATGTATGTGAAGTCGACCAATCCGCACTGGGCCAGCGTGGTTGACTAAGGCCTAATCACCCTAATATAGGGTAGGCTCGAGCCCCTCGGTGGGGACGTATATGGGCTGTGATGATGATGATGATGATGATTGATTGTATTTAAATTTTATATGGAACAGTGACAAAGGTCGATAAAAATATATATAGCAGTACCAAAGTTTCTCATAATTCAAATTATTCCCGACTTGACAAAAAAATCCCATACTTACAGTTTCAAAATTGCACTACAATGACAGCTTTCGAAACTCGATACATTATATTGTATTAGCTTTGACATGTAATGAATATTACGAATAAAACTGTATCTGTATCTAGGGTAGGTATAATAAAAATAATTTTAAAGTATTTAATCATTTTTATTTAAAAAGTTTCATTTCAACAGAAATATTTACAAATGTCTGATATTTATAAAAGATGGCGTTTTGTAGATGATTTGAAGTTTCGGTTATTAAACTTCAGCGCGTAGTAAATACGCATTCTTATAAAAAGCTTAATCAGGTAAAAACTTTAAATTTGGGGTTATTATGGCATTGTTTTTGCACCCATAAACGCAACAATAAGTCGGCATCGCGGCGATTAGGTAGATAGTGGCGCGCGGGAAGGAGTCACGTGCGTGCGGGATGCGGTGCGCGCCTTGACTGGCGATTCCGTTCAACGGAAATCAAACGGTAGGTAAATAACGTGGCCTTGAGCGCTCGACGGCCGGGAGTTTCGCTTCTATACTCGTATTATTAGTTATTCTTATGGTTTATGTCCCATTTCGCTCCTGCCGAACGAGAACATATTCCTATAGCAGTTTTTGCTTTTTGGATTACATTGTGAATGTGACTATTTCACATCAGTTTCTGGTCGATCATAACGCCCAAGTATTTGACTTCTGTGGAAAAAGGTATTTAAGTCCCCCTTAAAATTAGGATTTAACAGCTTGTTTAGCTTGCGCTTTCTGGTAAAGGGAATTATTGTCGTTTTGTATCGTATACCTATCCTATAACCTATCTTAAATTTATTTTTGAGTATAATTATGATATGCCTAAAAGTCTATTCATCATATTGTTCGTAATAAAATTGGTAAATAGAACTGAAACGTGTATTAGAGTAAAAACAAATTTAAATACGTAAACAATAAAAGTACTTATATTAAGTAAACTATTTCGGAGAAATTAAACGAATCCTGTTTGTGCGCTATATTTTTCACGATGCACAGTTAGTATAGTATATCTCATCTTTCTTCATAGAAAAAAAAACAAACAGGACATTGATGCAATTTTCAAATGCAGAATTCAGTTATGACTATGATTATTACTGTTGGATGTTTGAAATAATTAGTTTAGAATCCTCTCTTAGATTATCATATATTACACAAATATACCTAATATAAAAAAAATAAGTACTATTTAAAATTGTTTCATCAAATCAAGCCGCCAGAATGTGGAATGAGTTACCAAGAGTTTGGATATAAATAAAACCCCCGCCCACAAACCAGAAGTTACTCAGTTCCACTTTTAAATAGATTCTAAGCGTTGATTAACATTTTACTCGTACTTCATTATAATGCGAAGCTTTTGTATAAAATTTTAATCTGATGCTTTTTGAAATGGAAATCTTAATTAATAAACCAGAGACAAAATCTATTCACAAGCTTATTACTGTAGTAGCCATCTATTATGAGCAGTTTAAGGTTTTACACATTTTGATATTTATGTTTCTTTATTTTTTTTCTAACATAAGTGTTTTTCCAGTAAATAATTTTGCCGTTTATTGAGCTTTAATAAAACAGCTGTGAAAAGCATAAGAGCCGACGACCATGTATTTTGAACCAAATCGCTTTGTATTCGAGGAATGGACGATATTAAACTTCGTTCTTCGCCTTTTATTAACTTCTGATTATATTCCTTGCAGGATCTGAGCTATTTTTATTACATACTCGAATCAGCAATGGCAGCGGTGCTCAATCGGTAGGTTCTTATGTAAGTTTTTAATTGAGTAATTAAATACGAGGCTCCTTACGTCACTAAGGTTTTGTGTACCTACGTTTATCGATAAGCTTAGGGGCTTAGGGTAACGCTCTGGGTGCTAGAATTAGTATTTCTGTATACAGCATCAAAATACGAGTTCAATGAGGTACTACAAGCTATCAAATTGGAGCAAAAATAGAGTCGGGGATCCTAAGACTGAGTAAATTTACGATTACCCGGAACTAAATATTACTAATGCTAGAAGATTCAGTAAACTTATGATTACCCTGGTAAAACTAGTGTTACGCAAGTCTTTTAGCTAAAGTACAAATATTAAATCAAACTTAATTAAGATCCGACATTTACCCAATCACACCTAGGTCTAACCTACTGGTGTTAGCGGGGGTGCAGCGGGCGCAACCTCCTTGCTTAGGGGAATCGGAGGGCGGAAGAAGAATAGTTTGTGTGTTTACGAAATAGTGATTGTATAGTTATTGTATTGTATTATATTACAATATTCGGTCCTTAAATAGCACCTTTATTCAATTATGCAGTAATTCTATTAAAACTGCACTACAAACGTAGCACAAAGCGGTGCATTGATGCTTAACTACAGAAATAATATTTAAAAGATAAAACAAAGTAATAAAGTTGTTTGCTCTATTGAAACTAAAATAGTAATAGGCAATAAAGTAATTTAACTGCACTGATTTAGTTTTTTTTTTGTTATTTTCACTTAAGCACAGATAATATATAATAGCTTCGGGGAGAGTAACGGGATCGAAGCCCATTCAATTTCATAAAAAGACATATTCAATCACTGATTATTTATTTATCAACTACAGGCAGAACATTTATGAATCTGACTTTTAATAATTGCAATATTGTGATCAATAATTAATTTAATAAGAAAACTATTGTACATTTTCTTCAGTTTTATTTTTACCTTTCCGTATTTGAAAGAAAAGCATATTATGCACCTCGCATTTAACAATTTATATTGCCTCCTTAGTACATACAACTATATACCTACTATTGTTTCTAAAAATAAATAGGACAAACTTAAGGGTCATATGTTTATATTTAGAACTCATCTCAAATATGTCTCCAGAATATAATATATGTTAAAATAATACGCTGCCTCTGAGAAATGCTTCAAGCAATCCCGAGGGATAAAAGGAGCCCTATTCCATATAGTGCTGTCACCTTCTTGTCAGGGGCTCTCAACCTACATATAAACGATTTGAGATTATAAGCATGTACTGAGGTATTAGGAATATTATCGATATAAAGATGAGCTATGTCACGTCACATACGTGAGCACGTCAATATTGTCGTTTTTCCTTATTCACTGAGGGTACACAATACAAGGCGGAGAAGACAATAAACGATAAAGAGGCCAATATTGGTGAATAACAGTTATCTGAAATTATTAAAATTACCTTAACACCCAATTAATATAATATACAAAAATCTCGTTTCACAGAGTTTGTTATCCAACTCCTATAAAATGGCTTGACCAATTTTTATGAAACTTTATGTGTAGGTATATTTGGTAGGTCCGAGAAGAGGTTGTAGGTCCATATCATCATCATCACGGCTTATATATATACATCCCCACCGAGGGGCAGGAGCTTAACCTAACTAGTTGTGTTAGGGCGATTAGGCCTCAGTTAAACCACACTGGCCCAGTGCGGATTGATTGACTTCACATACACCTTTGAATTGCTTCGCAGGTGTATGCAGGTTTCCTCACGATGTTTTCCTTCACCGTAGGAGCGTCAGATAAATGTACATATGAAATTCGTGAAACGAAAAACACATTGGTACATGGCAGGATAGATCGCAGGTCTCCCGATTCTACTCGAGGCACAAGTCCAGTGCCGAGGCCACAGCGTCACTAACGCTCTGGATAGCCATATTACTGGGTAAAAATGAAATTTTATCCGCCATTTTTGAGCGGCGGTTACAATAAAATTAAGGTAATGTTGGTAGTTTTATAGTGCTCTACGCTTCAAACCCTTTTATTTTATACCCATATTACTGGGGCTGAACACGAAATTGAATCCGACTATTTTGGCCGCGGGCATATTGAGTTTTAAGTAATGTTCCCACATTCATAGTGCTTTACTCTTCAAACTCTGTCATTTGATAGCCATAGTACTGGAGCTGGAAATGAAATTTTATCCGCATTATTTGAGAGGGGGGCATGTTAATTTTGGGACAATGCTGCTAGGTTCATACTGCTCAACTCTTCCGGCCTCTTCAATTTGATACTCTTATTACTGGGGTTGAAAAAATTGTGGATTATCAATCGTGAGGTTAAAGCAGTGTATTATGTTACGGGTGTAGATTTGAATCCCGAGCGTAACGAAGGAGGTTCAAGATGTTCAAGATTTAAGTCCCCACGAGGAATCATATTAAGACTGTGGTAGCTAGCCAGACTGGCTACCACCTACCTAATCGAGCAGAAAAATTTCTACCTCCATGGGGAATTGATCCTCGAATCTCTCGATCGACACCAAGTGGTATTAACCACTAGACCACGGAGGCAATTTTAGATTTACTTTGTTAAGCCAAAGTATGTTTTACTTATCAATAAATCAAAATAAAGACCCTGTAATAATTATGCGTTTAATCGATAAAGCCGATGACAGAGAATACATCTCTATTAAACATTACTTCTTAAACTTGTAGGTGATAATTAAATGAAACAGTACCTAATGCATAGTGAGATAAGACGATGTACATACTAACAAATGTTTTTATTTATTTACTACGTCTAATTTACTTCAAAATCTCCAGTTTGAACCGGGAATCGAATCCGTTAACAATAAACATACTGCATTTTATGATATGGCTCAATAAGAAACAAATACAATTTTGTGGAAAACCAAAAACCTTACAAACGTAAGACCATAAATATCTATTTAATTTTTTTCTTTAATGTAAGGGTGTCAAATCAACAAAATTAATGATTTACGTTAGAGATAATTAACACAGACATAGTTTCTGTGCGAAACTAAAATAAATCCTTTTTAGCGCGACCCAAACTTTGTTTGGTAACGCTTATTATGTGCTCATGTTTCTGTCCGTCCGTACCATCGTGATCTCGGCCCCTGAGCCAATTAAAGACTTCGGGTATTTTAGATAATAGGGCATGATCATGGCACCATATTAGGTACTATGGCGAAAAAATTTTCCGTAGTACCATTAATGGTACTATCTAATGGTACCACGAAAAACGGTTTAGTCCATTAACTACCACCACCTAAGGTCAAAAACCCTGATTTTTATTATATAATTTTTATATTTAATTTGAAATAACTCGTTGAACTGGAGTTTTGATGCTGAGTATAGAAATTAATATACCTAGGCTCATGTTACTAGGCAATAAAGGCCAAGGACTAACTATACTATAAAAAAATCATTTCCAACTCCAGTTATATGGGTAACAAATGAAGAGCATTAAGAGTAGAGCACTATAAATCTAGCAACATCAATCTACATTTAACATGGCGGCCGCGTAAATATGGCACCCACAATTTTGTTTCCAACCCCAGTAATATGGGTATCAAATAAAAGGCTTAAAGAGGAGAGCACTATGAACCCAGCAAAATTCAACATGGCCCTTAAAATGACGCTCAGGAGCTTTTCCCTCCAGTAGGCTTACTCTTAAACCAATTCCAGTCGATGGACATTGAGATTGTGATTTTTTTACGTTCGAGTTTCTACATCGGCGCCAAATTAGACCCGTATTGCGCAGATTTTGAGTGAACCAAACTCAGTGCTATTATTTTTCAAGATATGGACCACTTTGTCGCTTGTGTTGCTAATTAAGCGTACGAAAAATCACAATCCCAACGTCGATCGATCGGAATTGAGTACTTGAAAGAGTAAGCCTACAGGTGGCTTTGCCGAATGACGCCTTGTATATAGATTAAGTTAATATACGAGTATTTCTTAATTTTTGCCGCTTGGGAGCGTAAACAAGATGTAATTAGTATTTTTTCTGACCTGTCGAAGGCCTTCGACTGCGTTAGTTACTAGACTCTTGAATAAACTCAAGCATTATGGCATTGTGTCTCCGAAGAGGCAAGGAGACTTATTGAGTCTGATTTGTCTAATAAGGTCCAGAAATTTGTTATTAACAAAACTAAGTCTGCTGGTGCAAATATAGTTACGGACGTGCCTCAGGGATCGATATTGGGACCATTGCTTGTCCTAATTTACATTAATGAACTCCCACATTTCAGTAATAATCTTTGCGATACAGTACTATTTGCAGATGATATTTCTTTAATATTTAAGATTGATAGAGGAAACGAAAATATTGACGTTGTAAATAGTACTCTCTCTAGAGTATTGCATTGGTTCACATTGAACAATTTATCATTAAACTCAAATAAAACTAAATGTATTAAGTTCTCATTGCCAAATGTAAGGAAAGTGGATACTATTGAAGAAATGAATAATCAAGTTGTTGAATTCATCGACTTTACATAATTTTTGGGTATTACACTAGATTCAAGGTTGCAATGGGATCCACATATTGAGTCCTTGGCAAACAGACTTAGTTCTGCTGCATATGCAGTAAAAAAGATAAGACAACTTACTGATGTTGAAACAGCAAGATTGATTTACTTTAGTTATTTTCACAGTGTCATGTCATATGGAATACTACTGTGGGGATCGGCTGCTAGTAAATAAAGTATTTTTGTACTCCAAAAAGGAGCTGTTCGTGCTATTTATAATTTACGGGCAAGAGGTTCTCTAAAAGGTCTCAAAATTTTACTGATTTGCCTTTTCATAAGTTTAAAGCGCATGTAAAAAAGACTCTAATGAGTAAAGGATATTATAAAGTCAAAGAGTATTTGAATAAAGCGAATGCCTGGTGTTAACCTGAAGATAAATCATGTTGTTGTGTATAACTATTTATATAAACAAATATTATATTTGGTAACGACACATTAAGAAGAAAACTGACAAATCTAATCTTGTAATGGAAGCTAAGCTCAAACTTTTGCATTGAGGTCAGCTTTCAATTGATGACTCTGTAATAATACAGGGAGAAAAAAATAGCCCTTGCTGGTTTTCTTGCTGGTTCTTTCCAGTACACGGTCTCTGAACCATTGGCGTAGCTGCATTGACGTTCAAAATCGATTATGTAATCCTACTTGAATAAAGTGTATTGACTTTGACTTTGAATTAAGTGTAGCCGTTTGGCCAGTTGCCTCAAGTTAAATTTTTCGCAAAAAAATACATATTTATTTATCACTTGATCAGATTGAAATAAACTTAGAGCCATTACAAATAAGTGAAATGACACCATGAAATAAAAACAAGTTGCAAAAGCCATGAAAAAATACAATAATTATTAGTAAAATAGGAGAAACTTCCATTTAATTGAATTTCTAAAATACATGCATATATTTGTTCGTTCCATTGATGATTTCTACAAAGGACATTCAAACACCCAGATGCTTTATGAATCTAAGTATCTAAACGTCCACTGCATAAACCAACGAGCCTTCTAGCTGGTGACTAAAGTTGAGGGGTGCGCATTTTCTTACATACTTTTCAATTCCTATAATTGGAGGTCCGAAAATATTTCTCATACCATTAAATGGTATGAGAAATATTCAACCATAATGATCATTCTTCATGAAAAATTGAAATTCATAATATCATTAATAACACACTTAGTTTTTACTATTTGTTTTCATATATTTTTCTATACTAATGATCGAAACTCATAATCATTCGAATAAATAACTATAATATTCATATAACAATACATAATATTTTGGCAATATAGAAACTGTAGGCGGGTCAAAAATAGGTAGCGAGGAGCGAAGCGACGAGCGTAGGCCTGAACATGAACCAAGCGCGCGAGCGGAGCGAGCGAAGCGAGCGTGCTGCGGCAGCGGCCGGCGAAACGCCAGAAACGACTTTATGTGTATTCTCGACTTTATGCATACTTATTGGTCGTGGAAACGTTCTTAGTAACAACATTATTAATTAAAGCAATATGATCATTGAATGTTATGAAGAAAAAAGATCTGAAAAAAATATATGTATTTAAAATGGTTCTTGGTAGTAACAGTATTAATAAAAAAATAATATTAATAACTAATATGACCTCCGTTGGAAGTAATAAAAATGTAGGTATGAATAAAAAAAGTATGAAAAATAAAATTATGAAGAGTGATTATTATGAACACAAATCGGTAGTAAGACAAAGAATAGAATTTAGAATATTATGTGAGCCAATTAATACTTCAGTTCATAGATTCAGTGACATAGAACCTATTGCATTTCAGTTTTAGTCTAATCATTATATTTCAGTAGCGACATAGGACATTTTTGTATTAAATATATACTAGGTATCCAAAAGTTTTTCAGTCAAAATTAAACATTTCTGGTAGAATCAAAACATTTAAAAGTGTCTATTTTGTAAACAATACCCGTATATATTTAAAAAAGTTGTAAGTGAAGGTAGGAAAAGGAAAAACGATTAAAGCAGAAAAAAATATACTTAAGTAATCATACAAATCACAATGCCTTCTCTATTGGATGTAATATTATACAATATAATTTATTTTTTTATTTTTCGAACCTGAGGGCAGTCTATTGAAAAAGCATGAGAACTATTTATGCTCCAGATAATCACTTTGTATTAGTGGTTTTGTTTCTTGCAAATGAATAATGGCAACTTAGTTTCTAACATAAACTTTTCGTAAATCCCATGATTGCATGTTCCAAAATTCGTCGAAAATTGACTGCCGGTTGTTAACAGACAATTTCTCACACTCATATTGCTGTCGGGAATCTCCACGCTGTATTTTGGTATGACCATTGTAGGCTTCTTGCAAGACTTTAGCCGTACGTATGAGACTTTGCTGATATTTGCCATCACTCTCCTTTTTAAAACCGACATACTACACTCCCTTTAGTCTAGCTTCCGAATTTTTTGTTCCCTTTCTGATTTTTTAACTTATTCTTCTTTTTTCTGCTATTCTTCTTTCGTTTTCGGGTCAATGTGCCGCATCGTTCATCCAAAATTTATTCTCATCATCATATCAGCCAAGAGACGCCCACTGTTGGACATAGGCCTCCCCCAAGGATCTCCATACCGATCGGTCCTGCGCCTCCCGCATCCAGCGGCTTCCAGCAACCTTCACCAGATCGTCGGTCCACCTTGTGGGGGCCTACCAACACTGTGTCTCCCGGTACGAGGCCGCTACTCGAGGACCTTTCCGCCCCAACGGCCGTCAGTCCTACGAGCGATGTGTCCTGCCCACTGCCACTTAAGGTTTGCGATTCTTTGGGCTATGTCGGTAACTTTAGTTCTTCTACGGATCTCATCATTTCTGATGTGATCACGTAGAGAAACCCCGAGCATAGCCCTCTCCATCGCTCTTTGAGTGACTTTCAGCCTTCTTATGAGACCCATTGTAAGCGGTCACGTCTCAGTTCCGTATGTCATCACTGGCAACACGTACAATTTGAAGACTTTCGGCTTGAGGTTTCGGCACTGCGGTAGATGGGCCGAGAATATGCTGCGTAGCTTCCCGAAAGCTGCCCAGCCGAGTTGAATTCGTCGATTTACCTCTTTCTGGAAGTTGGACTTACCGAGTTGGACTATTTGCCCCAGGTAAACATATTCGTCAACAACTTCCAGCGTAGAGCTTCCAACATTCACAGGAGTGGGTATTTACAGGAGTGGTAATTTATTCTACTTCGGAAGAATCGGTAATAATTGTGTCCTCATCCGCCACGAACTCAGGATCAGAGGGGTTGACAGACTCTACATTAGAAAATCCACAAAAAGCCTCATCGTCGCTTACATTACTCGGTTCCCTAGAGTTAAAGCAAACAGCTGCAGGTAGAAACTTTCCATTTTTTCGTTCAGTACTACTACTTCGTATATAGAATTTGCTGTGTTTACCATGTCGATTTACCTCTTTCCTCTTGTCAGTCGATGCATAATGAGAAAATATTATATCCGCCAAAAGGACAAAATTAAGCATAAGCCACCCAAATTAAACTTCAGCTACCCAAATTCACCCAAAACCAATGAAAATTAATTTCAATCCAAATGCCTATAGGTAATATCATTGTATTTATGATCGACTAGCTGTGCCAGCCAACTACGTTTCGCCGTATATTTTTTACCCGTTTTTGCAACATTTGTCATTGATGCTCAGCTCCTATTAGTCGTAGCGTGATGTTATATAGCCTAAAGCCTTCCTCGATAAATGGACTCATCATCATAGCCCATATACGTCCCCACCGAGGGGCTAGAGCCTACCCTATATTAGGGTGATTAGGCCTTAGTCAACCACGCTGGCCCAGTGCGGATTGGTCGACTTCACATACATCATTGAATTTCTTCGCAGATGTATGCAGGTTGCCTCACGATGTTTTCCTTCACCGTAGGAGCGTCAGACAAATGTACATGTGAAATTCGAAACGAAAAACACATTGGTACATGGCGGGTCTCGAACCCCGACCCCCCGATTGGAAGGCAAGTGCCGAGTCCACTGCGCCACCGACGCCGATAAATGGACTATCCAACACAAAAATAATTTTTCAATTTGAATCAGTAGTTCCTGAGATTAGCGCGTTCAAGCAAGCAAACAAACAAACAAACTCTTCAGCTTTATAATATTAGTATAGATATGACATAAAACATTTCATGCAAAATATTATTTTAAAAGAGCGTCGCAGAAAGTAAAATATAAAATACTCTTAATTAATAGTATAAGACAATTCATGTTAGTTACGCACTCTAAATGTAAAATTACACAAAAAACTTTAGAAAAAGAAAAAATTTAATATCATACGCCGAACTGTAGGTTAGTTATTGTTCGTAAAAGGCAAAGCTGGTAGAATTACATATGGTTATCTGTTCAAATACGATTTGTTACAATGAATATATCTTATCAAATAATTGTCAAAGAAACAAAACAATCACAATAATTGTCAAAGAAACAAAACAGTTGCTGTTCAAAATCCGACATAGAACATATTGTAATATCAAATGAGAATGTTTTTAGACACGTGACCTATTGCGTCAGTTTCAAATCCAGTGATCTGATTGGCTGTTGACATAGAACGTCTTACGGATGCGTTCATAATTATAATATCATAATAAAAAATCATAAAATTTTGACATAGAACGTATTGCAATATCAACGACGATATGTATTTAAAATGGTTCTTGGTAGTAACAGTATTAATAAAAAAATTATGATCACTAACTGTTATGAGCTCCGTTGGAGGTAATAAAAATGTAGGTATGAATAAAAAAAGTATGAAAAATAAAATTATGAAGAGTGATTAGTATTATGAACACAAATCGGTAGTAAGACAAAGAATAGGATTTAGAATATTATGTGAGCCAATATGGACCCAAAGTTAAGAAAAAAAATTGTAATGTCGTAGCACCTTACTTTAACAGATTATTTCCATCGCCAACATCCTTTTTTCTGACTGCCAATAGTAGTTTTGAAGATATCTAATTCCTTGGTACGCATCCCTAATGATAATGTTGAACGGTGCATTTTTCAAGTTCTGAGTTGCTAATGGTTGCATTAAAGATATTTAATTATTATTAATTTGCGAGAGCAAAAAAATCTAATATTGACAAAAGTTTAGGTGCATCCAGAAGACCATTAGCGAGTCTAAACAAGAAAACAATATCCAGAATGTGTTAAGACTTTCGATTCCGTGTACGGTCTACGTACCTTAGGCTAAATTGCAAGAGTAAGTGAAATGCCAAAGAAAGCACTTTCAAGGCGTTTTAAACAGACATAGTTAAATGGATTCCAGGACATACTCGTACTATAGTATTCCAATGCACAGCGCACGAGAGAGTTGTACAATAAAATAATAATAACAATAATGAGCAACATTTAGATTAATTGCTATTTATCATTAATTATCAAACATATTTACAAGTTTACTTCTACTTTAACTCCTAAGTATAAATATATTTAGGAGTTAAAGTGAGTAAACATGTTTGATAAATGATAAATAGCCATTTATCTAAATGTTGCTCATTAATTTACAGATACAGGATTGGTAACAGCCCGCTACCTGATGTACAGAAAACAGAGTACCGTTTCCCTTATTACATTGAAAAAATGCGAATCAAATAATTTGATTTCGAGTGTTTTATACGGAAAAATCTTCTTAACCGCAATTTAAAGCTAAGATTGAAAACTTTGTATAAATAGCATTTATTACTAGGAGAAAATATTCCCCTAACGTGTTAATATACTTTTTTTAGTATATTTTAAAAATAAACAAGACACACATAGAAATAAAGGATATTCACAAAAAAGTTAATTGCTTATGCAAATATTGAAAAGGAAGTGATATTATAAAAAAAGCCTGAATATTTTCCATTCTCTTTCTGTTTAATATTGACTGTACGAGGAAATGGTAAGGGTAAATGTAAATGGTAATGAATACGAATTCTTATCGCCTACAAAATAAAAACATCAGCTTTAGGCATCGTAAAATCCTTTCCGCAAACTTATATTATTATAGTTAGTACTGCAATAGAGTACATAGAATAATAAATACTTAAAATTGTAAACATATAAAGTTATTATTTTTTTTGTCTTAAATATCGAACACTTTAACATCTTCAACATTATTATGATTAAAACGAACTTTCTGTTGGTTTAAAAAAGATAGGGCACCTAAAATGATATTCACTTATTCGCACTGAGAGGTGGTTAGCAGCTATCCGCAAGAAGGCAAAAATCAACGACTGAAGCCACTTTATAGCTAATGTCTGTGTTACTCTTGGCTTATCATCATTGTTGAGCATTATATCCGTTCAATGAACACTATCCTTTAATGCACCCTTTCAAAATCTGTAAACTTTTCATTCAGATAATCTGGGAAATGTATTGGTTAGGCAAATGCATACCTTAGCCCAGAGATTCCCAAAGTGGGTGCCTTAGCAACCTAGGATGCCACAGAGCGAGATCGAGCGAGTGCCGCGAGGCATCCATGATATTTGTGCTAAAAAGCAAAATTCCAACAAAGGTACAACAGAAATAAAAGAAAAAAATGAATATAAGGTACCTACCGTGAGAAAATTCAAATTTTCTAAGTGTTTGAAAAAGTTTGGGAAGCCCTGCCTTAGCCTATTCTTTCTATTTGTAATCGATTCCGATTTCTATTCAGGTTTAAAATTATGCCTACTAACTATAAAAAGGTTTTAAGGTTTTACAATCTCGTTTCTACGAAACCAAAGTGTCACGATTTACGTAATTAGTCTATGTTAGTTACCTCTGACTTCGTTGTCTTTTTCGTGAAGCAGAGATAGGCAATTTTATACAGTGCTAACCCGCAGTACACCGTTAGTACTACTAGTAGTACTACACTGTAACATATTCTGTAACATGATAACATACATAACATACGCTGTAATATGATTTTTAAACTATATTTCGATTATGTAAAAAACATGATTTCGAATGAAGAATGTGATAAGTACTAAAAATACCTATCAAATTCTAGTATTAGTCTATTTTTGTATTTTGGGGAAGTAAAGTTTTATCAAGGTTTTCTAAATTTCACGAACCTACTAATATAGCAAGCAATTTAGCCAAGAATAAGACCCAACTTAAATAAAAATTATTGTGTACTATTTCATCTTTCAAGATTATATTGGATACGATTTGCAGGGAGTGCCCCAGCAAATCATATCTTCCAAAACATTTGATGAATGTCAGAAAGTATATGCTCTGAAATGCTACGACTACTTTACGTTTACTTATTTCATATCTCCATCAAAACGTGCGAAATTTCATGCAAGAAAATTGAATGTACCAAGTAGCAAATTCCGGTCGCTTAAAATTTATTTAACGCTCATACAGGAGCGAAATGCCGTTTAATTTAACACCTTCGCGCGTGATAAGCATTTCACTAGTCTCCAAAAGCATCAAAGATCTGAGCTTTCCTCGATGAAATAGGCAATTAATTTCATAAACTGGCAACCTAAGCCATGAATGATAGTCCAATTTGAACGATATACGAAATGAATTCAATTTTATTTTCACATGATAGTCTTTTATTTGCGAAGTTGATATTTCCATTGAATGCATTTTATTACTCGTAATTGTAGTTCAAAAGTAATGTGATATAGCTTACTTTATAATCTCTATCTCTATATATAATAAAATCGTATCTCTATATATAATAAAATCGTAGGGGTACAAAAATCTGTAATTGCGAAATATTAAGAAAAAAAATACACAGGTCGCCTTAAAATCATTAGCAGAACACGATAGAATAGTTTTTTAAAAAATTGTTTGTTTGTTGGTTTGTTTGTTTGTTTGTCTGTTTGTCCGGAAAGATCTCCGAAACTACTGGACAGAATTTGATATGGCTTACACCACAATGCTTAGAATTTTCCGGAAGAACATTTAGGCATAATTTCGTTTGTTTAAATTCACTTTTTATTTTTAGTGAAAAAATACCATATAAAATTTTCGAATTGGCTTTAGGTAGAAAAACAACATGGCGCACGTGAAATTATTTTGACAAGTCTGTCACATAGTACAGAGCTCAGAAGAATAACTAAAGCATAATGCTGTAGTGATTGTTCTGAGGTACAGAGAGAAGGTATTTTCTTCCACGAAGGAAAGGCAATGAAACTACGCCATACAGCCTGATCTTAAGTAATTGGATTTCGAAAATTGAAAGGCAGGAATGAAGTGTTTCACATAGTACAAATAAAATTTAATATTTTCTGTTAATGGCTGTGCCCAACTGGATTTCGCCAACCAAATTGTCTTTTTCTTATGTCGCACCGTGGTGGTAAGGCAAAAAGATCAAGCCATACAACCAATGTATAAAGCATTTTTTATGATAATACTTATCGAGTGACCATAAAATTTGTAGATTGGTTTAATTCTTGACTAATTTTCACAAAATCGGTACAAATTTTGAAATATATGAAATGTTGAAAAATGAAGATACTCTTTTCAAGGTATTTTGAAAGATGTTATATGTTTTTACATTAGGACTAAGGAATCAAACTCTATCATTCATTTAAAACTATTAAAAGTAATAGATTAATATTGATAATTTAAAAAAATATCTGACTGCAATGTTCTGGGTTACGCGTAGAGGGACGGGACGGGACTCTTGATCCTAATGTCTAAAATGACGGATCACATTTTTTTGGATCCACCCAAGGAACATGGATATCGAACGAAGAACCTAAAGAGTAGAACACATTGAACCTAGCCACGTTGACTTAATTTGACATGACTGCCGATAAAGTTCGTTTCCAAACTCAGCGATATGCATATCAAATGAAAGGCCTTGATGAGTAGAGCACTATGAACATAGGAAAATCGCCCTAAATTCAACATGGCCGCCGCTCAAATAAAACGGATAAAAGTTCGTTTCCAAACCCAGCAATATGGGTATCAAATGAAAGGCATTGATGAGTAGAGCACTATGAACCTAGCAATATTGACATAAATTCAACATGGCCGCCGCTCAAAAAAGGTGGATAAAAGTTAGTTTCCAAACCTATCAATATGGGTATCAAATGAAAGGCATTGATGAGTAGAGCACTATGAACCTAGCAACATTGACATAAATTCAACATGGCCGCCGCTCAAAAAAGGTGGAATAAAGGTAGTTTCCAAACCTAGCAATATGGGTATCAAATGAAAGGCCTTGAAGAGTAGAGCATTAGGAACCTAGCAAAATCGACCTAAATTCAACATGGCCGCCGCTCAAAAAAAAAGGATAAAAGTTCGTTTCCAAACCTAGCAATATGGGTCTCAAATGAAGGGCCTTGATGAGTAGAGCACTATGAACCTAGCAACATTGACATAAATTCAACATAGTCGCCGCTCTAAAAAGAGGAATAATAGTTCGTTTCCAAACCTAGCAATATGGGTATCAACTAAAAGGCCTAAAAGAGTAGAGCATTATGAACTAAGGAAAATTGCCCTAAATTAAACATGGCCGCCGCTCAAAAAATGGATAAAAGTTCGTTTTCAAACCCAGCAATATGGGTATCAAATAAAATGCTTTGATAAGTGGAGCACTATGAACCTAGCAACATTGACATAAATACAACATGGCCGCCGCTCAAAAAAGATAGATAAAAGTTCGTTTCCAAACCTAGCAATATGGGTATCAAATGAAAGGCCTTGAAGAGTAGAGCATTAGGAACCTAGCAAAATCGACCTAAATTCAACATGGCCGCCGCTCAAAAAAAAAGGATAAAAGTTCGTTTCCAAACCTAGCAATATGGGTCTCAAATGAAGGGCCTTGATGAGTAGAGCACTATGAACCTAGCAACACATAAATAAATTCAACATGGCCGCCGCTCAATAAAGGTGGATAAAAGTTCGTTTTCTAATCTAGCAATATAGGTATCAAATGAAAGGTCTTCAAGAGTAGAGCACTATGGACCTAGCAATATTGACGTAAATTCGACATGGCCACCGCTCAGAAAAGGTGGATAAAAGTTCGTTTCCAAACCTAGCAATATAGGTATCAAATGAAAGGCCTTGAAGAGTAGAGCACTATGAATCTAGGAAAATAGCACAAAAATCAATATGGCCGCTGCTCAAAAAAAAAACTGATAAAAGTTCGTTTCTAAGCCCAGCAATATGGGTATCAAATGAAAGGCCTTGACCAGTAGAGCACTATGAACGTAGCAACATTGACGTAAATTCAACATGGCCGCCGCTCAAAAAAGACGGATAACAGTTGCTTTTCAAACCCAGCAATAGTATTAAATGAAAGTAGGCCCTGAAGGGTCCGTGTCTGTATTCCGTGATCGGATATCGAATACGGAAAACGTATTTGTACAGTAACCCCCCCATTCATGCTATACATTAACTCTACGAAAACCGCCAGCATTACGAGCGACATAAGAACGGTTCAAAGGTCAAACAGTATAGCTTGACAAGGAGCTTATTGTACGACCAGTCAAAATTGGCCAAGTTGTCATATCCAAAAAATATATTTTGTTGGTGTTACCAACACCCATTATAAAATCTAAACTTTATTCGTATACAGTTCTAATTTATTAACAATTGTTTATTTTAATTCGAAACATGAATACGATAAAGATTATTCTTGCAACTGTGTAGTTCTTTCTACTGAAGAAGAATTTATTAATATCAATAATGTCTCTAAAACAATAATTATACTTAGTGTTTATAGTAATATGTAATGTATTTAATTTTGTGGACTGTTAGAAAAAGAGTATTACGAACCTACGAAAATTGTCCTAATTTCGAAATGGCCGATGCTCAAGAAAGGCAGAATAAAGTTGAATCATTATGGAATAAAATGGAGGAAAAAACTAAACACTATGTTAAGTATTTTGATGGCGAAACGTAGTTCGCGGGCACAGCTAGTATTTAATAAAAGTTGTAATTTTTAAAATAAAAATAACTGCCTTCAAAGATTTGTAGCAGTGCTGAAAAGCGGAGTATAGAACAATCGTGTATCTTTCTAATTCCAGTTATTGGGGTAAGTTATATATTAATAATAACAAATAAATCTTGTAGGTAATAGCATTACATCCAAAATTTAAGGAAGATCATAACGATATTAAAATTTGTTCCAATTAGGTTAATTGGACCAGACAAAGCACTATTTGATATTCTCGGGATATTTTGGTTTAGCCTTACAAAGAAAAGCTATTCGAATTCTATTGAAATATTAAAACTTTTTATAAAAAAAATATAGCTCTGATTTAAAAAAAAACATAGGACCCTTCAGGTGCTATTGATTTAATACAACCTGTACCTATATCATTGTAAGCTTGGAAGTTTTCAACGCGAAAAGATAATATTGTTACGCTGATGGTATAAGAAACTTCCGGCGTGGTTTTCTTGACCTTAGAAGCGTTTTCAGCAGCCTGAAAACGCAGTTCAGCGCGTTTCAGGAGGTGCTCTATCACGTACTAGAATATCAAAATTTTACCCAAGTTGCCGTTGTTTTCAGGCGCCTGAAACATGTTTTCAGTCCGTTTCAGGCTACCTTCTATCGAACCACACCATAACCTGAAAACCCGTTTTCAGGCGTTTTCAGGACCCCTTAGTTATGGGCCTTTGAAGCACACTTCGATATATGACAAAAATTTCAATAGGAGTGAGTGAGATAGCACTATAAGAAAGAGACAAAAATAGTGAGCACCTTCCAGAGATAAAAGATGATCGAGATGCATCTAGAAACTTCTAGGCGTGCTGACAGAGAGAGATAGAACATGCTCATAAAGACAAACATAATCGGGAATGCGATGGAACTTTCTAGAAAGACAAACGATCGATCGGGCATGGAATGTTCTAGAATAGAACCTTCTCGAACGTCTCGGAAGTTCACCGGTTCTACTTAAGAAGCGCGAAGGCATACACGGAACTTTCTAGAAGACAAACGATCAATCGGGTACGGAATGTTCTAGAATAGAACCTTCTCGAATGTCTCGGAAGTTCACCGGTCCTACTACATAAATTAAGCGCGAAGGGTACCACGGAACTTTCGAGATGAGAAGATAAACAATCGATTGGGTACGGAATATTCGAGAATGGAACATTCTCGAATGCCCCGAATGTTCGTCGGCCCTACTATATAAGCACGTAGGCGAATGCAGACGGACAGTTTTTTTTTCAAGAGAGCGAATCGAGCGGATCAAGCGATACAATGTGACTTGGAGCGATCATCTGCGACTTGGTAGCGTGTTATAGTGAAGTGTTGTGTGTCAATAGTGCTTATAGTGGTTTCAGTGTTAAGTGAAGTGACTTAATTAGTGCTTAATTAAATCTTATCTCATAATTGCCGATGTTTCGCGAATTTTCTATTGAACACCCACCCCACAAACGTAACATTTGGTGTCAGAAGTGGGATAGAAAATGCCGATTACGCCGCGAGATAAGGAGCCGGAGAGGGTTCAGACGCGAAGCCAGGCTGCTGCCGAAGCAGGTGCTGCAAGTACCTGTACAGCGACTCCACCCCCGCCGCAAGTAGATTTAAATACAATTCTTATCCTGATAAAAGGACAAAGCAAGTGGCAGGAAGAACAGGCCAGGAGGCAGGAAGAGCAGGCCAGAAGGCAGGAAGAACAAGCCAGACAACAGGCGGAACAACTGTGCGCCCTTCGGGACGAGCAGGCCAAACAGTTGTGCACCCTCCGAGACGAGCAGGCCAAGAGGCAGGAAGAACAAGCCAGACAACAGGCGGAACAACTGCAGGCCCTCCGGGAGGAGCAGGAAGAGCAGGTAAAGAAACAGGATGAACAACTGAGTATTCTCCGTGAAGTTCAAGAAGCCGCAAAGCAATGGAAGAGGGAATTGTCGGAGGTCCGTGAGGATCTTACCAATTTGGAGACCAAATTCCATAACTCCAACGAAAAGTATGAGAACCGCTTTCAGGATATAAGCAACGGCATGAAGAAGCTTGAAATAAAAGTCGTCAACGGGGTGGCCAGTGGACTAGAGGCAACGGTACCAGTAGGTGGAAGATTTAAAGTGCCTCCATTTGATGGTACTCGTCATGGACCGCATACAAACTTCAGTTCGAGTCCGTTTCTAAGACGAATGGATGGAATAAGGAGCAGGCCAAAACGGCACTGACGTTGGCGCTGGGAGAAGGATCTCTCACAGTCCTGGAGGCTCTTGGAAATGACAGGACTTATGACTGCCTTTTAGAAGCTCTGGAAGCCCGTTACGTGACAGCAATTTAGAGCACGTCTTCAGAGCCCAGCTGAAGGACAGAACCCAGGGTCGTAATGAATCATTACAACAGTGGGCCCTGGAGATAGAAAAGTTGGTCAGGAAGGCATATCAATCTGCATCGGCCTCATTCGTGGACAGCATGCTAGTGCAGGCCTTTATTGACGGGATTCGGGACTTGGAAGTGAGAGCTGCTGACAGGTTGGGTCACCATGGGAGTCGGAAGGACGCAGTTGCCCATGCCCTGGAGGTAGAAGCTGTAAGTCAGGACTCTAGGACATATAGGTTACGGGAAGTTTCCACCAAGGAACCGGCTGCACCCCCGCCGCGAATTTGGCCCGAGAGGTTACCACTGTGGAGAACGCGGCCATTTACAATCTAGTTGCCCGAAAAAGAACAAGAGGCGAGACATGGGCCCAACGGCGTGGCGAACAGTCTCCGATAAGCCAGAGCTGCAGCGAGTAAAAGCCAGAGCTGCGAGACGAGCGTTGGCCAGTACTCAAAATGCTCTAGCTATGACCTCACAGGGGAGTGACAGAAGAAGTCAAGTCATCAAGCGAGGTGTGGAAGGAAGACCGTGTCAAGATGACCGTAAACATCGTCAGAGACAAGAGGCTAGAGACTACGTAAGGATGTTGAGAACCAACACTGTTAGTGAAGAGTTGAGTGATGAAGTCATGCAGCGAGCTCAAGAGGACCGTGACATCAAACCCATTTTTGATTGGATCCAGGCGGGAGTACCTAAGCCAAGGTGGCGTGAAGTAGCTCTGATGAGTACAGTTACGAAAAGCTAATGGGCTCAATGGGAAACCTTAGTCATGCATAATAGGGTACTTTGCAGAAGATGGGAGTCAACCAATGGCAAGGATGCGCACTTGCAATTAATAGTCCCGAAAAAGAAGGTCAGAGAAGTGCTGAGACTTTATCACGACGGAATATCCGGTGAACATCTTGGAGTGAAGAAGACCTTGATGAAAATGCGGCAAAGATTCTATTGGATTCACTGCCGTGAAGATGTCGAAGACTGGTGTAAGAAGTGTAAGAGCTACTCGTCAGTCAAGATACGACCTCCGGATACTCCAAAATCCGTCACGGAGTACGTAAGCAATTTAAGAAACAGAATGGGAGATATTTACCATCACATTCGTGACATTCGTGAACATGGACTTCAGGCTAATGCAAAAATAAAGTCGCGATATGACCGGAATTCTAATCAAGCGAGATTTGAAGAAGGTTCGTTGGTGTGGTTGCACAATCCGATGCGACGTAAAGGGAAATCCTCAAAATTGTCTCCAGATTGGGAAGGCCCGTATAAGGTTGTCACCAGAATCAACGACGTCACCTACCGCATACAACGGAATCAGCGCAGTGCAAGCAAGATTGTCCATGTTGATCGACTGGCCAAGTATCACGGTTCTAACGATGCTCGGGACGAGCATGTTTTAGAGGGGGGTAGTGTTATGCCGATGGTATAAGAAACTTCCGGCGTGGTTTTCTTGGCCTTAGAAGCGTTTTTAGCAGCCTGAAAACGCAGTTCAGCGCGTTTCAGGAGGTGCCCTATCACATACTAGAATATCAATTTTTTACCCAAGTTGCCGTTGTTTTCAGGCGCCTGGAACACGTTTTCAGTCCGTTTCAGGCTACCCTCTATCGAACCACACCATAACCTGAAAACCCGTTTTCAGGACCCCTTATGGGCCTTTGAAGCACACTTCGATATATGACAAAATTTCAATAGGAGTGAGTGAGATAGCACTATAAGAAAGAGACAAAAATAGTGAGCACCTTCCAGAGATAAAAGATGATCGAGATGCATCTAGAAACTTCTAGGCATGCTGACAGAGAGAGATAGAACTTGCTCATAAAGACAAACATAATCGGGAATGCGATGGAACTTTCTAGAAAGACAAACGATCGATCGGGTATCGAATGTTCTAGAATAGAACCATCTCGAATGTCTCGGAAGTTCACCGGTTCTACTGAAGAAGCGCGAAGGCATACACGGAACATTCTAGAAGACAAACGATCGATCGGGTACGGAATGTACTAGAATAGAACCTTCTCAAATGTCTCGGAAGTTCACCGGTCTTACTACATAAGCGCGAAGGGTACCACGGAACTTTCGAGATGAGAAGAATCGATTGGGTACGGAATATTCGAGAATGGAACATTCTCGAATGCCCCGAATGTTCGTTGGCCCTACTATATAAGCGCGTAGGCGAATGCAGACGGACCCTGCACCGCCTCCTCTCCTGAGGGGCGGTCGCCATCCGATGAAGCCTTAATGACCTTCGGGTTAAAGGCATAAGGTGGAGTTTAGCCGGTAAGAGTCCGGCATAACCCGTGCGGCCGGCCGTGCGGGTATCCATGAGGGATTCTCCACCTCCACTCCGCATAGTGGTAGGCAATAGACGTGGGTCGTTACGTTATTTTCAAGAAACGTAACGAAACAGGTTACTTTGTCGGCGTCACCTGTTTCAAAACAAGTGATTTTTGTAACTAGCTATTTTTATTCAGCTATTGTGATTGTTTGCATAAATACCTCCACCAACTATACAGTTACACACGAAACGAAAATAAATCAGTATCAACGTGTTTGTAGCTATACAGTTAAATCAATAAATTAACTTCCCTTCATACTTTATTCAGTCTTAGGACTGACTGCATTAAATGTATTTATGATTGACTAGCTTTTCGCTCGCGGCTTCGCCCGCGTTATTATTGTTTTCCCGTGGGCATTTATATTTTCCCGTAGGAAAAATAATTTTGTAGCCTATTTAAGCCCGGATAATAAATTTCGTAGAAAATTGAGCAGATTTTAAAATTTTCCATTGAAATTTTCAACCCCCTTTTTTGCACCCTAAGGGGGTGAATTCCAATAGCTTCCAATAAACTATGAAACACGTGTTCAATTAAATATTTTTAAGAGCATCAATCTCAAGTTTTATCAAAATCGTTGCCAATTTAAAGATTTTTCCATACAAACTTGCAACCCCTATTTTATCCCTAAGGGTTAAAATTTTTAAAAATTTTAACCCTAAAGGGAAAGGGGAAGGGTTTAAATATTTTAACCCTAAATTAGTGTTTACTAGGAAATTATGATTTTAATAACATTTTTTTATAATTTTATAATATGATACACATTGACATTTTTTTAAACATTTTTTGTTTTATTTTAATCTTATGATAGGTACTTAATTGAGTTTATGACCCTATCAAAAATCTTTTTGGATCTAATTTAACATTTAAATACGTCAATTGAGCAACGACTCACACCCAACAATCACAGTACCTAATAACGCATTTACAAAAATCACTACTTGTAATTTGTCTCGAAACTAGTTATTCGGTTACAGTGGGGCTAGCACGCAGGAGAATCGAAAATCGAATCGAAATCCGAATCGAGGATTTGTATGGCTATTTTATTAGCGCCACGGCGGTGAGTAGCAGAACTAATAAAATTGCCATACAAACTCCTCGATTCGGATTTCGATTCGATTTTCGATTCTCCTGCGTGCTAGCCCCACTGTAACCGAATAACTAGTTTCGAGACAAATTACAAGTAGTGATTTTTGTAAATGCGTTATTAGGTACTGTGATTGTTGGGTGTGAGTCGTTGCTCAATTGACGTATTTAAATGTTAAATTAGATCCAAAAAGATTTTTGATAGGGTCATAAACTCACTATTTTATTAGCGCCACGGCGGTGAGTAGCAGAACTAATAAAATTGCCATACAAACTCCTCGATTCGGATTTCGATTCGATTTTCGATTCTCCTGCGTGCTAGCCCCACAGGCCGCGTAGCTAGTTATTGTAACTAGTGACGTAAAATAACGCCCACGTCTAGTAGGCAAACTGCGTTTGCCGAAAAAAAAATGCAGACGGACAGTTCTTTTCAAGAGAGCGAATCGAGCGGATCAAGCGATACAAAGTGACTTGGAGCGAACATCTGCGACTTGGAAGCGTGTTATAATGAAGTGTTGTGTGTCAATAATGCTTATAGTGGTTTTCAGTGTTAAGTGAAGTAACTTAATTAGTTCTTAATTAAATCTTATCTCATAATTGTCGGTGTTTCGCGAATTTTCTATTGAACACCCACCCCACAAACGTAACAATATGAAATGAATTAAACCTTTATTTACCACATGGTCGGCAAGCATACAAATTAACTTCACATTCCTGATTGAAATTGAATTGAAACCATTGTATTATTTTTATAATGTAAATTGTATAATGAAGTGAAATAAAATAAATCTATATCATAATGCAAAGCAGTAAACGCAGCCTATGAACGCTTTCGCTTCTTCCGCCTTTGTAGCTTGTTTTATTTACTTGTATCTATACATACTAATTTTAGATAATATTTGATATCTTGTTGATGTATTTATTATATAAATATGTATGATATAAGTAAAAATTGTTATTTTCAAACCATTTTTGCGTATTGTTAGGGTTCCGTAGCCAAATGGCAAAAAACGGAACCCTTATAGATTCATCATGTCTGTCTGTCTGTCCGTCCGTATGTCACAGCCACTTTTCTCCGAAACTATAAGAACTACACTGTTGAAACTTGGTAAGTAGATGTATTCTGTGAACCGCATTAATATTTTCACACAAAAATAGAAAAAAGCAATAAATTTTGGGGGTTTCCCATACATAGAACAGAAACTAAAAAAATTTTTTTTCATCTAACCTATACGTATCTATGGATAGGTCTTCAAAAATCATATTGAGGTTTCTAATATCATTTTTTCTAAACTGAATAGTTTGCGCGAGAGACACGTCCAAAGTGGTAAAATGCGTGTCCCCCCTGTAACTTCTAAAATAAGAGAATGATAAAACTAAAAAAAATATATGATGTACATTACCATGCAAACTTCCATTGAAAATTGGTTTGAACGAGATCTAGTAAGTAGTTTTTTTAATACGTCATAAATCCTACGGAACCCTTCATGGGCGAGTCCGACTCGCGTTTGGCCGGTTTTTTTTTATTTTATGGCGGCACACTGCCTTTTCCAACTAAATATCCGTATACAAAGGTTGTGTGGAAGAGATCGCTGTCAGCAATAAGACCGCCTTTGTCCAAATTAGTTTTAAGATTTTGTTATTGTTTGATATTTTTGTGTGCAATAAAGTATTAATCTATCTATCTATATCTATTGTTGAATTGATACAACGAGCGAAAATGCTAGCGACCGACCTCACGAATGCGCAACAACACGCAGGAAGTACTCGTTTTTCATGAGTTGGATTATTTATTACAATGTAGCAACCGCGTTACCTGGCGCCGTATTATAAGCTCTTAATTCCAGGCAGCTTAACTGACTTGTTTTATTTCTTATTATGATCTATAATATAACGCGTCCATTTTTTGCCACAACCGCTACATTCTACAATATATAATACAAAAAAAAGGGAACGCTTAAAGTTATTGTTTATCATAAAAAAAATAAAGCAAGTCTACTGAGCTGCCTGAAATTAAGAGCTTATAAATACGGCGCCCGGCGCCGGCGCCTGCACCTTTTTCTCTTCGTTATCGTAGTTTAAGTAGGGCTGCCACCTCTCCGGGTTTCACACGGAGTCTACGGGTTTACAACGTGCATATCCGGGCTACGGGCTGAACACCGATATCTCCGGTCAGACAGGGTGACAGCGAAAAAACACTTTTAAGGGATATTTAAAGGGAAACATTTAATTGGGAGCGAATTTGGGGATTTCCGATGATAAAACCAAACTAAAATGGAAAAATTAAATACCTTTTAGTCTTGAAAATTGTGATTACTTTCTAATTTTGAGTCGGCACCAACTGACAAACTAATTAGTTAAGTAGTGTTAGCTTGAACGTAGGTCGTTACTGTAAGCTTAGTTATTGAAACTAAGAAGATGTTTTATATTTTTGTCTTTGAGTTTCCTTTGTCTCCGCTGCATTTTGTTGTAAACAAAAGCAACGGGTACGAAATAATGCCATTTTATATTCTTTCCCTTTTACTCCCTAGCAACTATTTATTCCATCTCACTTTCGCGTACTTTTCAAACTCATGAAAAAATATAATCTAATTAAAAAAACGACCTCTAAAATCTCCGGACCTCTAAAGTCTACTTTTTCTGAAAGGTGGCAGCCTTAAGTGTATGCATGCATAGTGAATGATGCAAAGTATGAGAGTATGGATAGGTGTGTAATAAAAAATTAATTGATGATGAAGGTTTGCTTTCACTCGACCTGACTTTGTAGTATTAGACAAGTGAAAACTACCAGTGTCATGATTTCCAAATGGTATAAAATGAGTTCTTAAAACGAGTTCAAACTCCCTTATTACAATAATAATTAGAAGTAATAATAAAACCATAGATAGAAAGATACCAGTACCATCCAGAAGCGACCACTATCCACATAGGAAGTGACTGCTAACCTTAGTTATCAATTAGTGTTATAGTTCCATAATTTACTATGCCGTTAACATTTTTATTATAGTGACAGGCTATGGGAGGCACCACCACCAACTAGCAAGTCGAATGCAACCGAAAAGAACATTTCCTGACACTAATGAGAAATTGAAATTGAACCTTGGTTCTCTCAACCACTAAACTGATCATCCGTATCACACATAAAACTTTCAGTTCTATACATTGACGTGTCAATGGTTCTATAAGTAGGCTTACTTCGTAATTTAAATAGTATTCTGAATGAGTATGTAAATCAAAGATTGCACGAAAGGCTATCTACGCCTTTTGGCATCAGAATCTGTTGAATGTACTGTGCATTAATCTACTTGAATGCAAGTAACTTTAATGAGCTACTGTAGTTGAAGGGTGTGTTGTTATTATTTTATCCATTAAGTGTTCTTTCCTAATAAAAAGAGCTCATTATTATCCGCCTTTACACGATTATTACTCTCCACAAGACTTATGAGTAAGGCTGTAACAAGAAAAATTGAAAGAGGTTGCCTGTAGCAGAATTTTATTATGAACGATTCTCCTCAATATATTAAATCTAGCTTGCATAGTTAACCGCTTTAAGTTGCCTTAAAATGATAAAATTACTTAGAGGGATAAAAATACTACAGCTACAGCTGCGTGGCAGTGGCACAGCTCAATACAGCTCAATAAGTACATACTGGAGCAATGAAAATTTTCTGCAGTTCAACACCTCCAAATGTGTATCTATAATTTTTACCCGTGCGCATAATACCGCACCGCAGCATGTTTATAGAGTAGACGGGACACCGGGCTCTTGTTGGGGAAGTCAGGGATTTGGGGATAAATCGTAACAGTGAGCTGACATTCAGAAATCATATCGAGACCGAGAATCCTATATTCTTGCATATTATATTATGCAAGAATATAGGATTCTCGGTTTTGTACTTCGTAGGGGCAATGGAATTAAAAACGTTACCGTAACAACTATTAAAGACATTACATAACGCGTCAGTTAGAAGTCACTTAGCCTTCATATGGGCTCCCCATGAAACGAAGTATAATATCATGCTAGAAGGGGTACAAAATAAAAAAATAAATTCGTTAGATTTCTGTATTTTAAGCTTTATGGTGCCTATCCGTTTTATCCTCTGATGTATCCTACTTTATTTATACTGGGTATGGTTGGGTACAATGAGTTACGCGTTAGAAGGGTAATGACATATAAACTATACATTTTTAAAATAATTGAGGGAAAAGTACACTACCACACACAAGTATGTGTGGCGCAGGCGCAAGCCTCGTCTGCTGGCGATGTCTACGCAAGAACTAAATTAATTAAATTATTAAAAGAGGCGCCATTGACGCGTACCTTGCGGACTATTAACATTGTGTCTGATGACATTGACATAATATTTGGTTGCGCACTGAGCGAATTCACAAGGGCGGCAATGTTTACGGTTAGTTATAGAAAGTAATAGGTTACTTGTTTGTTATAGAATTAGCTTTGGAGTGGGAGCCTAAATAGATTTAGGATAGTCGATAAAATGTTAATATAAGTTTAGGGCTTTCCTATCATATTAGGATAATTCCTGTAAGGATAGGTATACGTATGGAAATAAATAAATGAATATTAACTTTATGAAATCCTAATTATAAGCAGCTAGTGTTTTCATGTATGTTTGCTTGCAATTTCTACTTCATGAACAATGCGTGGTTTTCATGGTTCCGACTAGAGAAATATCGGTGATTGAGCAATATAGACGTCGATTTATCAAATAAAAATATCTCGGAGTGTAAGGGGTTTCCAATGCCTAACACCATATATTAGTAGAATACAATTGTCATTCCGGCGTCCAGCCCTGCTTACGAGGAACATACATAGTATCTATTTTGGAATAGAGTGATAAAATGTATATTTTTTCTTACAAAATGTTAATGATTTTAGTTTCTGCTTGCTGTTATCAAAGTTCAATAATATTGCATTTTTCATGTTTATACAACATTATTTTTTAGTTATGACAATAATTTTGTGTGCTTGTTCAGACAAGCAAACTGAACAACTTTCACTATGGGACCAACTTCGAAATCGCAAAAAAAAAATCAGCTGTTCCATACAAATGTTCAACATTCACTGAACCTAAATGTATGGAACAGCTGATTTTTTTTGCGATTTCAAAGTTGGTGCCATAGTGAAAGTTGTTCAGTTTGCTTGTCTGAACAAGCACACAGAATTTTTGTCATAATTAAAAAATAGGGGTGTATATCCTTAAGGTTTTCAATGCTTACTTTTCCGTCAAACGACTTTAAAACAGCACATACCTACGTACCTACGTATCCAAAATAAAAGTCAGTTTGTAAAAAGAGTGAGCCTCACAATCCGGCTTTATCTTATTTAGACACTCGCGACTGCTGACTGATTGTTTTAGCTCAAGCTAGATGGTCTCTTTCACCGTAGTGTTTCCCTAGCCGTAACGGCAACTACACATGCCATGTTAGGAACCACAAAACTTACAACTAATAGTTAAGCGTAAATTCTTAGTTAAAATTCCTTAACTCGATTCCTTCCTGCAATTTCAGGCGCCATTTATAATGCTTCCAAGGGCGGATAGTCATCCATGCATAGGCCTAAATCTATATATAGGTATAAAAGGAGATGTTCCTATCTATAGACGCACGCACAGCCGTAACCACTAATGATAGAAACGTGAAATTTGGACTGTTGTTTTAATTCAAAATGAGGACGCACACTAAAAAGTTATTTAAAAAAAATTAACCCCAAAGGAATAAAATAGGGGTTGCAAGTTTGTATGGAAAATTCTTTAAATTAGCAACGATTTTGATAAAACTTGAGATTCATGCTCTTAAAAATATTTCATTGAACACGTGTTTCACGATTTATTGGAATTTACCCCCTTAGGGTGTAAAATAGGGGTTGAAAGTTACTATGGAATATATTAAAAATTTGCTCCAATTTCTATGAAATTTATTATCCGGGCTTAAATAGGCCACAAAATAATTTTTATAAATTCCCACGGGAAAACAATAATAACGCTGGCAAAGCCGCGAGCGGAAAGCTAGTATAGAATAAACAAGTGTGTACTCGTAAATTATGTAGTGAACCAACACCAATTTTAAGCTAAAATTTCATTATCAAATTAAATACCTTTTACCAATTATAAGTTATGCGATATTATTGACTGATTTACTCAAAATAGATTTAAATTAAATCAATATAGAATATGACGGTATCGGTATACTATACTGAACCAGCTCCCAAGAATAATTTACCATTTACAAAGTACCTGCATTAGCCTATTGTATTTCAAGCCTTACCATGTTTTAAGTATTCTCGTTTGAAAATGTTTGCATTCATACTTAATCCCCTTCAGACCTGAATTTTTAAAACGCAGCAGAAAAATTATTTGTGTTGATTTTCTAAATATTGAGGTAACAGTTAATGATTTTACGTAGAAAAAATTTATGATTTTTTTAGTTTTTTAAAAAGTGGCATGTCCATTCAGATGGACACCAGGTCTACACTGTTGTTTGATATACAATAGGCTAGATGACTAAAATTTTTTTTTGCTTTAATAGAAGCTCATTCATATAATAAACAGAAAGAAAAAATCGGTTTTCGAATAACTATAAAAACAACCAAGATATAACGTATTAAAGATTTTTCTCCATCTCTTTCTAGCAAAACGGCAATTTACAAGGAGTTTATATGGCCGTACTCAACAATGACGTCACGGTTGATGTCGGATCTCTCTGTCTAATCGCCTTCAAATTAACAACGTAAAATGCTTGTATCTAATGTATTTCTAAGTCGATTTTAATTCTGATTTCACGTGATTGCATCTTTTTCTACGGTATTTTAATATTTTATGACGAGGCGTGAAAATTAGAATTCAGTCATCATCCCAATTTTCAGGTACCTCCAAATACTAAGTATTTCCTCAATAATAATGAAATAAATGAAATGTGGTGCTGATTTTAAGTTTGCTAAATAGAGACAAACATTGATTATACGAGTATGCAATAACCTTTTCTAACTAAAAATCTATTTGGTTCCATCGGTTTGGTGGAATTCTCAAAAACAATTTGTTACACCAGTAAAAGAAATATATGTCGCACTTCAAACAGTACACAAGTGTTTTACATTTGCATGCCGACTTCTTACATCATGTTGCCTCCTTCCTTTTAACATACTCAGGCAAATTATATATAATATCGAATTGAATTTCCCTTGATGGCCAAATTTTAGAACCACTGCTAGGACGTCTCTTTGATTGAAGACACTGGAGCCAGAAGAACTGAATTGAATGCCAGTCTTTGTTTTCTAACAATCATCAGCTGTCCTATTTTTATGAGGACATCAGTAACTCGTTGTCTGTAGTGGAAAATGTCTGGAACATCTTATTTTGGAATGTTACAGGTTTTGCCAACCATTACTTAGTGCCAAATCGATGGCGTAGAATATCATCCCTAATGTCCATTTTTTTGATCTGATAAAGATATGGTATAAACTAATAAGATGATCTGTTTTGCCTACGCCCCCCATTGCATTGTTATATAAACGCACTAACTCAGGACGTGAAATTACATTTTTTTTATTGCAGAAGGTGGCAAACAAGCAAACTGCCCACCTGATGATAAGTGGTAACAGTCGCCTATAATACAGGTAGCTCCTGTGAGATTCACAGCAAAACTGCAACCCCCACAAGAACCACAGTGTATGTTGCCAACTTGTGACACCAGCTGTAAAGTCACAGTACCCAGTAATTTTACTGCTATATCTTACCTTTCAAACCGGAACACAGCAATGCAAGCACTGCTGCTTTGCGGCAGAAATAGGTGAGACGGAGGTACCTAAGCAGACGACCCTAGTACAGAGTCTCCCTACATTACAATAATGTAGTCTCAAAAATATTTTAGTTATGAAACAGTGCAGAGCTTAAAATTACACAGAATTTTTTCTAGTAACATACAAACTTGTCTAAAACCAAGAAATCCAAGGTATGTATTGTCAGAAACACTCAATTGGTGCAAGTGAGCTAAGGTGGTGGAGCTGACCAAAAAATCGAGGTGACCAAAAAAAAGAGGAAATGTTTTCTGCGTGTCATGTTGAGGCTTATTTGATTTTTTTATGCTTGATTCAGCTTTATGTTATTCTTATTCGATTTATTCCTTCATCATTAAAATAATCAATAGCAATTTGAGGTTCGTTTGGATGTATAGGTATCATCACCCCCCACACACACGAGCTACGTTTTGTGGTGTATTTTGAATTATTTCGTCGTCCCGTTCCTCAAAAAGGTCTGATACTGCTCTGTTTTCTAATCAATTGAGTAAAGTGTTGGTATTTTGACTTTTTAAGCTATCAATACCTATAAGAAATCATAAAAAATACAAAAATGCAACTCAAATTTACTTCAGAAAATATTTTAGCTTGACGACTACTGAGACCTGACGCGTCCACTGAAATCAACACATCTTTGGTTGCATATTTCTATATAATATTGTACAAATACGATTATACTATGATTGTTACGTATTAATAATTACCTAAATTTTAAGAAAAAAATTGGCAGAGCAAAATACCATAAAAAAAATTGAAACAGAAGTGAAGCCTTACCTGCATTGCGCGCAGCCATGGCGAATGCCATCATTTGACTGGATGTTACGATTTACCCATACAAAAATTGATTAGGTTTTGTTTGAAACAATATTCTTTGGAAATAGAGAGATACGTCTCAATATTTACATTTAGTTTTTATTAACGGATTTTCATACTAAACGGGTTCGAAAATAATGTCCATTAAGATGGACGCTAGGACCGAAGGGGTTATGAAGACATAATAAGGCAATATTTTAAGTAGGCACACACAGCCTTTATACCTGAAACCATGATACTGAGGCCAGGACACAGCTGATGCAGTATTCCTAATTACAAAACTCGCATTTATATTGACCTTGCGATAGAAAATGTTTGTTTTCTTCTTAGTAGAACTTTTTTTTTCTTAGTAGAACAAAGTCAGCTAACGGGTAGACAACGAACAATGAAACCAGGCGTTGCTGTACCACAAGGTTTATTCCTGCATAGCCGACTGGAAACATCACGTATTAATGCGTAACTAAACTAACTGAATATATCACAAGTTATTATTCCTTAACGTTTTTCACCCAAGGAGCTTTATTCGTAATGGCAGTAGCCAGCGGCTGCCATACAGTAATGGTGGGTGGTTAATTTAAATAGCTCAAGTTACAAGTTTGGTTCTTTTGAAGGACTTGATCGATAACGCTTTTTATTTTATTGTTACATTTAAGTGAGACAAAATGACCTAACCTAACCTAAGACGCTTTCAAATGATTTCCGAACTGAAATAAAAAAAAAACAATTGATACACCGAGATGGCAGTAGGAATCTGATTAGAAATTTCTTTAAGATAAATTTATCTCATAATGTTATAGACGATTTTTAATTCAAATTATATCCATTTCACGAACCTATAGTTACTCATTGTTGTTTATACTAGTAACAAAACAGAAAAACTATTAGAAATTTGTAATAAAGGTGAAACGAATGAAATAAACAGATTTCTGTATAATAAGTATAGAAACCAAACAAGCAATTATATGTAAATAAAACTAGAATCAATTATATTATAAGACTAACATTTGTGAATACTTTCATAATAGAGAAAGGCGTGAGAAATAATAAACACTGCAAGTGGCAAAGTATTTAAACCTATTGATAATTATATAACAAAACATTTTGAGTAAAATCTACATACTACTTTTAACACTTTTGCTTACGATTTCAATAATAATGTCAAAAGTATTTGTTCTAAGCCCTGGTTTGGACAGTATTCGTAAGAGATTTTGATTATGTATAAACAGAAATAACACCTGTGGTTACGCATTTGATATAATTATACATGTATTTCTACGTCCTTGTAGGTATCACGACCAATTAAAAAAGTATAATAAGATCAATCCACAAGAAGGGACTCCTAAATGACGTAAATAATAACAGGCCTTTAACTAATCTGTGAAATATTCACAAGATAGTTAAGAGGTACTTACATCGGAAACGAATTTATTAGTATAATGTATATTTTGCCAAGAAATCATAAAAACAGAAACACTGTGGTGCGCATAAAAGTTTGTGACAGTGACCTCATATCAACAGAACAAGGCAAGGTCAATCTTAGGACGGAATATCTTGTATATATCAAAAATATGTGTAATCTCTTTACTGAAGGCTCTGTCTATCAATTTACAAACTACACATGTTTAGTTACGTACGAGAAAGACACTAGTGAAGCGCAGGACATGATAAAAGGTAATTTCAGTCCAGAATGTAAGTGGGCACACGACGTGGGTCTGGTAATTAATTCAAACAAAATAAAACTTTCACACATTAGGTCTCCGGAAATGAAACACTTTCACGAACTTTTAATGATGGCACAAAATCACCAATGCCAGCCCACGACGTGTGCGTGACAGGCTAGAATTACCAATTCTATATCTTTACATAGGATAAAACAAAGTCGTTCCCGCTGTCTGTATGCTTAGATCTTTTAAACTACGCAACGGTTTTTTTAATGCAGTAATCAGCAATAATTAAAGTGGTTTAAGGAGAAGGTTTATATGTATAATACATGCATATTATAAATAGTAGAGATAAGTGGAGAAATGGAAAGAGATCTGTCATCTGTTAGGGTAATACGAAATTTACCGGGTCAGCTAGTTACTGATAAAACATACATACCTGGGCCTTAAAATAGATATTCAATTCAATTAGAAGCCCCACATAGAGTACGTAGGTATGCAAAAAGCTTAGATCTCTCCATGTCAAAGTAACCATACTTAAATATAAACCACCATAAAACATACTTTTGTATCCGTCACTGACTGACTATGTAGTAATATACGGTCTAATTGTTATGGGCGTACTCATTAAAACTATTATAAATAATATGTTTATGCTATAGTTAAATATAATTAAAACTATATATCACTCAGACACATAAGAAATATATTCAAAGAAAATGACAATAATGTATTTAATACTGTGAAATAATGTCTATCTTTAATAAAATAAATATGTTAATGAAACTTGATGAGTACCATTAAAATGGAATTATTGACAAAAAATGTAGGCCTACTAAACTACGCACCATCATAGATCAGCAAAATATGTAGTACAGTCAACTACAAAAATATCGATATAGTTAATATTTCTGTCTTTAGGGAATATTATTAATTCTTTAGGGAATATTATTAATAATGTTTCTGTCTTTTATATTTGTGGTGGTACAGTAAATCGAAATCGTTCGAAGACGGGAAATTAACCCTTTCATCATCAAAGCTCATATACGTCCCCACCGAGGGGCTCGAGCCTACCCTATGTTAGGATGATTAGGCCTGAGTCAATTACGCTGGCCCAGTGCGGATTGGTCGACTTCACATACACCTTTGAATTTCTTCGCAGATGTATGCACGTTGCCTGATGATTTCCTTCACTGTAGGAGCGTCAGACAAATGTACATATGAAATTAGAAACGAAAAACACAGTGGTACATGGCGGTCTCGAACCCGGACCTCCCGATGGCAAGACAAGTGCCGAGTCCACAGCGCCACCCCTTAAAATATGTTATTCTACGTGGCATTATCGCAATGTAATTAAATTGTTGATTGTATACACATTTTCTTTGTACAGACATGAAAATTTTAAAGAAGAACAACTACTGTGTAGAAACGCTTTGTTATTCAGTGACTGAAGTTCTTCTTAATTCTCACCATTGTCCGTAAGTCAATAAGTACTTTGTGCTCCCCCGTTGGCTGACACGATTTGCTGTGAGTGCGCTTGTGTTTCTTTTATTCCTATTGTAAAGCTTCGCCTGATATGACAGAAAAACCATAATGAAAGTTCAATTTTAATTTAACGAAGAATACATTTTTCTTTTGTTATATTTTATTTACCCCCCTTTCAAATAAAAAGAAAAGATTTTTGGATGTTAACGTTACCGGATTTACTCGTTATGTCTAGCGAAGATAAATATTTGCATAACCTATAGGTACAGGGAACAAAACATATAATTAATGTCTATGGTTAAAATACCTACTCATGTATATTTATTAAAGTACTAACAATTAACATTACTCAAGTTCTTAAGATGTGAAAGTAGTAGAGACCACTATTTTGACGGGACCTGCTAAGGGAGAAAAAGTGTATGTACCGCGATTCCGTTAATACCAATTAATCTCCCTTTTGAATTCAAAGGCTCCAGTTTTCTCTGAAGGTCTGTTTCACCATGACGGTAAATAAGTCGCAGGGGCAAACTCTCAAATTCGCCGGAGTAGACTACAGGGGCCCTACCATGATCGCTTATAGCAAGGTTAAAACAATATTAAAACAGAGACACCGCTCTTGCTGCGTATAGCGCCATCCCGCTCTCAGCGCGGTTTTAATATTGTTTTAAGCGATCATGGTTAGGGGGTAGGACTGTTTCTCTCGCGATCAGCAGGCTTACTCTTGAACCAATTACGGTCGATCGGCATTGAGATTGTGAGTTTTCGTACGCTTATTTAGCAACACTAGCGACAAAGTGGATCCGTATTTTGAGAGAATTAAATAGCACTGAGTTTGGTTCACTCAAAATCAGTACAATACGGGTCCAATTCGGCGCCAATGTGGAAAATCAAGCGTCAAAAAAATCACAATCTCAATGTCGATCGATTGGAATTGGTTCAAGAGTAACCCTACAGTTCTATGTAGCGTGCTCCCGTGTAAGTTCACCTGAAAGTTTGGTTTTATTGCTACCACTTTCATACAGACACGACAAAAAGTATTGTTCATAAGGTTGTTGAACACTTCATCTGTTTTTTATTTCTGTCTCCACCTTCTGTTTAATACCTGACTTGCAATGACAACTTCACAAAAAAGTTTGATTGTAAATAGAAACATAACCGTGTATCCAAACATGAAAAATTGTAAAAGATTGTGATATGAAAGACCAGTTTTCTTATAATCAGTGTTTAAGCACTCTACTGAATGATTTTGCTACTGCATTGCCAGTGTTTACCAATGTATTTCCGTCCTTCAAAGAACTTCAGCATTGATAACCGCTGTTTGGTCGTTATCAGACCTTCTACCGTTGTTACTGTACTGCACAGACACTTTTACTCGGGGCCATGTAAGTCACGCCTTTATCTCATCGGCACGTTCCCCTTAGGCCTATCGGAAAAGTATGATGAAAGTCTTCGATCCTTATTTTTGACGAAAGAAATTTCTGATATTATAATTCCGAAATAAAATTAAATGCAACAGTTTAGCCGGTTCTCAAACTGTACACTGGCTTTTATTCATCTGTAAATGAAACACAATAATTATTACTATTAATACTGGCCAATCTCTCTTAAGCTATCAATTTGCTACCCGGTCAATTTAAAATGTGGTCTAAATAAAGATGTGGCCGTTTAAACAACCAGTCGTTTTGCTACAAAGTCTTTCGGAGACCTAGGCTTTCTGCATAATGGTCCTTCTAAGATGATGATGCGGTCGTTTTCACAATGTAGTCGTTATGATACCAACCCATCACATCGTTAGTAATCTTTTTACCGGTCATAGTATCAAAATTGATACCTATCATAAATAAATAATAAAAACGCAACATGCCTCGGGTGTCAGGCGGAGATTGAACCCGCGCCTTCCACGTTCAGGGTGGATGTGCTAACCAGTACACTAGCGAGACCCTATGATTCATGTTGAATTTCTATTACCGTTTGTTACTTTTTCCGTTGCAAGCCAGCGTAATTCCATCAATTTTGTAGGTATAACATCTTCAACTCCATCCGGTCATAGTACTTCCGTCCTAGACAATAATTTTAGGCTTTACTTACTACTTCTGCAAAGTTCCTCTGTTCTGATTAAAAACCTATCAAGTTATGTGCAACGTCTGGATATGAAATATATCTTTAAAATTCAGCTTGATCTTGAATTGTACTTATTGTTTTACGCAGAAAATCTCGCTTTTTTAAATTAAAATTACCCCGAAATTGACGCGAGTAAAAGCTAGTAGGTACCCTATAAAACAGCTGTAAGAATCTGGACAAAATTTCGCATACAGATGGCTTAAGGCACTACGAAAGATAACTTTGTGTGGTTATACCAAAAGTTAGAATTCTGTTTGAAATTGAAAGGGGTAGGTACGATAAACTACACACGAGCGAATAGTACAAAGTAAAGATCGTTCAGTGTTAAGCTATGGCCCTTAAAACAGTAATTAACATTTTATGGTTGAAACAATCAATACAAAAATACGAAGATTAATAAAAAATATCAAGTATTGTAAAATGCGGTCACAAACATAACATTTGTAAGTTTGCTTGATCCAAACTAATTTTAACAATAAGATGTTGACACAGTTTTTAACAGTGTCATGGCGTCAACTATGTATGTAGGTTCGAAACCAGCCCTTGCTGAATTTTATTCTTGTATTGATTTATTTAATCATGAGAATAGAAAGATTTATATTTTGGTTGAAAACGTCTACCTAATAAAATAGGTAGCTTATCGCTCGTCATCGCCTGAATTTTTTTCCATTACTACCATAAAATTATACAAACAGCACAAACGCGACAGTTGAAAGGTTTCGACAATTTTGACAATGAATCGGTCAAAGAATGCGGGTCCCGCTCAGGGAATAGAAAAGCGGGAAATTTACATCCGAAATTGTTTGAGCCGACCTTGGTGAACAGTGTAACTCAGTTACGGTTGTTAGAATACAGGCGGGGCGGTAAATTAATATGACTCTTCATTCTGTACTGAGATTTGACATCATTTCAACCAATTCTTTTTCAATATCAACTTAACTGTAACGAATTACGTAATCACACGAAGATTCTGCCATAACAAAATTGAACCCTTATTAAACAGTTGATAATAACACCAAAATACCATAAAATTAATTTTGAACAATCAGCCTAAGAGACTTCGGCCAATCATGAAAATTTATTTACTACTATATTTAACAGTAATTAATTAGTTAGCAGTTTATGTAAAGGAATATGTCCATGATATAGTATCAAAGTTTTAAAAAAATATAACCAACACCAACATAAAATAAAGTACACAATCTTTTTATATATCTATATAGAATATCTCTTTTGAACGTCAAAGCAGCTACGCCATTGGTTCACAAGTCTAATTCATGATGAAATATTTGTTATGAAAAACTACCTGGTGAAGATATTTATTCTTTGTTCAGCCCAAAAACCATATAATAGTCGTAACATGAACACCACAATTTCACTGTTGATCGGCCTCTTCGAACACGAAGGGATCTAAGTTAGAGAGATATATACTTTTTTATTTATTTATTGAGAAACTCAACAGCTGTATCACAATTTATAAACTAGCTTATATAGACCAACAATTAACCCAATTACAGAGTTTCAAATCATGCTTATGTAAATACGGTGACATTTATCCAGTTTATTCTGATCTTTGTGTACGCTTCTACAATAAAATCTCAAATAATATTAAAACACTTAGCTTAAATAAATTTAAGTAAGCGCACTTATGTAAAAAGCATATTATAAAGTGTCTGATTATATGACAGATAAAACTGGTTGGGATTGACAATAAGGGCCTGTTTCACAATCAAAAGGTGGCTCTTCACAATGGGCAAGTATATACAATCACGATTGTGTAGAAGGCATGATTGTCTATGAGCGGCCATCATCGCCGGTAATCGTGAGCAATCGGTAAATTGTCGGTACATCAAAGGAATTATGGCCCATGATGGCATACGCGTCCACACAATCGCCGATTACTCAGTACGTATTTGTCTCGAGTACAGTGTAGACTTCTCGGTAAATAAATTTTACTCTATGATGTTTCTTTTTTCACGCACATTAAGTAGATGATTATAAGAGCTAAGTAAAAATATTGCCGCTGCCGCGAAAATCTTTTCGATGTCCATTTTTAACCGACTTCAAAAAAGGAGGAGATTCTTAATTCGATGCTTATGTTTTTTTGTGTGTATGTTACGCGATTACGCCGCCAATTGTGGACCGATTTTCAAATTTATTTTTGTATTCGATAGAGTATACTCCAAGAGTAGTCCCATGGTCACCAAAGTTAGGATCTGATGATGGCATCCCATGAAAATCGAGGAAAACCCTTAAATTTTAAGGTTTGTCCAACATGTTTTGTGTGTATGTTACGCGATTACTCCGCCAATTGTGGACCAATTTAATTTTTTTTTGTATTTGATAGAGTATACTCCTCGGGTGGTTCCAAGGTCACCAAAATCAGGATCTGATGATGGGATCCCAAGAAAATCGAAGAAAACGCAAATTTACTTAGAACTAGCGTTTTCCTCGATTTTTTAAATAAGGGTTTCTTTTACTAAAAAGATTGCATTCACAAAAAAATAAAAAATATTTTACAAAAAATAAAAACCGACTTCAAAAACACTGAAAGTGAAAAGTCAAAAATAATTTAAGAATAGGTACATACACACAACATCACACTTCTATAAGTATTGAAGTCGGTTACAAATTTTAAGATTTTCTAGGAGATCATCGTGATGTTGTTTGTACCTATTCATATATTATTTCTAACTTTTCAGTGTTTTTGGAGTCAGTTTTTAGTTTTTGTAAAATATTTTTGATAGACGTCTTATCATAATAGTAAGCAGTTAGTAAATGAATGTTCACGATTGTGTGGAGACTTGCCCGATCATGGCGGCATTGACGGACGATCATTTGATGGGCCATCATGGTCCATTGTGAAGAGGCGCCTAAAAAGTAAGTTTTGAATAGCTTACTTGACAGATGATTTGACATTTGCTATATGAAAAATGTGTCAAAGAATCTGTCAAGTAAGCTACTCAGAACCTCAAAACAATCACTACAGCATGCTTTATGCTTTAGTTATTCTTCTGAGCTCAGAACTTACTTCTTGATTGTAAAACAGGCCCTTAATGTGATAATTGACGTTCAAATGGTGTGGAACAGTTACTCGAATGAAATTTATCCCATTATTACTTAGTGTTATGTGATAATGGGATAAATTTCATTCGAGTAACTGTTCCACACACTCCGACAGGCATTTCTATATTATTAAAAAAATGTGAAATATAATATTGTAATGTTGGCATTTTAAAAGAGGAGACAAAAAAAATACGAGCTTCCGAGTTTCTTGCCTGTTCTTCTCAAATGAATGAAGGAAATTCATTTTACGTTAATTTAGAGTGTAGGATTTGAAGTTTCCATAACACATTTTACTATTTATTTAAATGATATTTTTAATCTCTTTTGAAGGCTTTAAACATACCCATATTTACATTCCACGCGTTTAAGGACTCATTTTTGCACTCGTCACGTAAAAAATATGACCAAAACATGAAATATATTCAGTAAACATTTATTCTCAAATCTTCTACAATAAACTTTACTGCTTAATTTTTTTCGAAATTTTTCAGTTTCCTTATTTAAATTGGTTTAAATAGTTCTAATTTTATGAATTTTACCACTTTTAAAATATCACTTTTTCTATAAGAAATCATCCTTTAGCGTAATCAAACTTTAACCACTTAGAAACGAGCTATTATAAAGGCAAATAATAAAAAAAACTGTATTTATAAAATCATTATAGGTCAATTTTATACATTCAAAACTTATCGATTATATGAGCTATACATTTTTTGTGCCTCTGTTGCGTCAACGTGAGCCATACAATGACACACGCTTGAGATTTGCGCTGATAAACACAAAGACTATGACTTTTTCCGAAACGCACTTTCTTGATAGGTTATCATTGATCTAGTAACAACGCTTACACAGCTGAGAGCGAAGCACCCATTGCCTTGAATCGAGATACTGACGTTACGCCCTGGTTTGTTTTGCCAAGAACGTCTTAGAATCTCAATTTATATTTGACTTATTGTCAGTTGTTTTGAGCTACACACCGAGAAAATCTTTGTATGTTATGGTGGATCTTAACTTGAAACGTCTAAGTGCGTTGTCGCGTATCTAGTTATTTGGTGCTCTCAAGAGACAATATTTGCAGGGTCATAATGTTGATGAAATGTGATTTGCACGAGTAGATTTTTTCTACAAGACCTTTCACCTTTATAGGTTCTAGCGACACCAAAAATGCATTTATCAGAAGAGTGTTTGTTGGGACACTGACAAAGCACGGCTTAGCAATTTGAAATATATTTATTCTTTTCAGAGTTAAAGTTAAACTTTTTGAATAAATATAACTATGATTAGTGAAATTTAACCACCTCCGTAATCTAGGTTATTTCCCCGTGAAGGCAGAAGATTTTCTACTTGATTTGGTTGGTGGTAGGGCTTTTAAGAGGACTATTACAAAAAAACGCGCAGCTTAAGGTTTTTAATCGTTCAAATTGTATACCTTATTTCAATCGCAATAAAGAACATTACCTTGATAAAACTAGTTCATATTCTTATCTACAATAATAATAAAGCGGTTTTTAGATTATATTTTTCTTAATTTAGTAGATAATAATTATTTTCCCGAAGCATGTTTAGGCAAAAACTCACGCAGACCTGATTTGGGAGCTCTAATTTACATATTTTGTTAAATATCAACTATCAAAATATTTATTTTGTGTGACACAATATCCTTCACTTCAATAATAATAAAATATATTTTCGTTATATGGCTCCTAAGTAAAGAAATAAATTCTTGATCTAATCAAATTTTCTAACGAAAAGGCGTCGAAACAAGTCAGATTATGTACGAAGTTCTTCATCGTTTAAACGCAATTTTTATGCCAAAATATTATTTAATGTTTGCCTAAACTGTTGTATTATTTGTATATTTTTATATGGATACTTTACTTTTTTATGAACAAAATAAAAATACCATATATTTTGCCGCGCCGGCGATGCCAGTTTGTTTTGTATGGCGCGACGCGATTTTGTGATAGGCCTCTTAAGCCCACTTGACTAAGTACCACTATCTTACCTAAGTTTTTCGCCATTTCTTACCATCAGGTGAGATGATCGCCAAAAGCTGCCTGGTCTGTGTAAAAAAATTGCGCGGTAATACAATGCAAACCATTCCAGATTTTTATTTCGTTACGGTTTATATGTTCTGAAAACTAAGGTATCATATTAAAATACAGCTGTGCCCGCGAACTACGCTCCACAATTAAAATAAATTCTGGAGAGGATCATCCTTATCACCTAGGGGTGTATAAAATAGTCTCCTATATACCCATTCATACACCTAGCAAATATACATAAAAATTTCATGAAAACCGGTCAAGCCGTTTCGGAGGAGTTCGATACAAACACTGCGACACGAGATTTTTGAAGGTATATTAGATTTGAGTTTTACAGTGAGGTATTTTGATAAAACGGAATTCTATCTTTAATATTTTGATGGACGTACTTGATACATAATTATTTATAATAATATGTTTGATTCTAAATATACCTAAATTTATATGAAAATGGCATTCAGACGAAAATAAGCAGTTCTACATTGGTTTGTCATAAAAAAATAAAGGAACGCTGGAAGTTCGTGCATTGGTCATTGAAGGGCCATCATTGCTGACCGAATAACCTACTTGTGACAGGGGCGCCGTAATAGAAAATTCATTGCAAGACGATTCCGAGAAATTATATCTGAAATTTTGATTTCAGTGCATGTTGCTTATGCTCAACCGTGCAAACAAACACTAAACTTTCAGGTTTACATATGCTCGACGTGGAATATATTCTCTACAAACTACGGAATGAACAAATTTTGAAATGCATATGGAGCAGTTTGTAATGGCATAATAGTTGAAAAGTGGCGAAGCTCTTACACGATAAACTGTGTCCGATGCTAGCAACAATGTCAATATAAATAACCTAATGATTGTGTTGCAATTCCACCGAATTAAAAGATTTACAAGCAAACATTTTATTCCTGTTTAAATAGTCATATACTCTATAGAATTTATATATATACAGGTGAATTTTTAAGTGTGCCTGGATGGCCAAATCCGATCACCAATCCTGGATGGCCAGATACACATACACACACACACATACACGCATATATCAAGGAGTTTGGTCATTACCCTATCAATCCGAAAGCTACCCATGTTAACATTGTCATATAAAACCTATGGCGTCATTGAAAATTCGAATATTAATTTTACAATTTCGAATCTTTAATGACGCCATAACTTTTAATTGACTATGTTAACATACCCAAGCCGAAGCTTACCCAGGAGACTATTTTTTATACAAGGCCAAGCAAATGACCCTATTCCACCTGGTGGTAAGTGGAATATAAAAATGTGAAGATAGCAAGTGTGGGAGAGAGATTAAACGCCGCACTAGCCACCCTCATCTTGCCGACCTGCAAGGTGCTAATTTACGCCTTTTTTAAAGGACCCGCGATTGTAAAAAAGAACACATACGCTGGCAGAGACTTCCATTTCTTAATCGTACGACATAGAAATGAGTTGCACTAATTTCTTGGTACGCGTTTGATTGGTAGTCACAGTTAGACGGTGAAAACGTAGGCCAGCACGTGTAGTTCTTAAAAGGAAAGGAAACGGTGGTATTAGTAAAAAAGCTCTTGAGAACACTTGCCGTGGTATAGACGATAGAACGCGCTTAGTGACGCAACATCGCGATGCAACTGCAGAGGTTCAAGGTTGTTAGTCACCTCTACATAACCAATGATGCGTGTTGCGCGCCGCAGCAACCTATCCAAAGTATCGAGGGAGTACTTGGCGGAGTACTTGGCGGACCGTACTTGCGTTTTGTATAGCAAGCACAGTTGATCAGCTGTAAAGAATTGGCACACCTTGTTCAAGACATCGAGTTTTCGTGAAGTTGTTTTTAGAAGGCTCTCGATGTAATCCTTTGGACTTAGGTAGCAGCGCACGTCCATACCGAGCATGGTAAAAATATTACTCTGCAGGTTCAGTTTTGTGCCCCGAAGAGAGGGAACGGTGACGTTTTTGCCGAGAACGCACACACCTGTATTTTCTTGAAGAACCAGATTCTCTGTGTCCCATTTAGTTATGCGGTCTAAGATATTGTCGAATCCAGGGGGGAGGCCAGGGCAGCCATGTCTCCCCCCCCCCCACACCCAAATGACCAGGAATTATCCAGCTATGTGTCCTGCCCATTGCCACTATAGTTCGCAATTCATTGGGCTAGGTTGGTGACTCTATTTCTCCTACGGATCTCATATTTTTTAATGCAATCGCGTAGAGAAACCCCGAGCATAGCTCTCTCCATTGCCCTTTGACTGACCTTGAGACTTCTATTGAGACCCATTGTAAGTGGCCATGTCTTAGTTCCGAACGTAATCACTGGCAACACGCACAAATTGAAAACTTTCGTCTTCATAGTCGATTTTCTTTTTGAAAGTTGGACTTACCGAGCTGGACGATTAGCCCCAGGAGTATTATGTTATCTGTGCCCCAGGTAAACATTTTTGTCAACAAGTTCCAGTGTAAACCCTCCAACATTCACAGAAGTGAATGGGAATTCGACATAATTTTAGTCTTATCCATGTTTATTTTAAGACCCACTTGTTGGGAAACTCTACAGAGGTCTTCGAACATTGTGCCAAGATCGTCTACGGTATCAGCCATGACTACTAGGGTGTCCTTTATATATGTGAAAAAAAATGTTTTGATATCGAAATGCATACCCCCTATTTCTTTTGAAACTACCCAGACTTACTAAAATAAAAAAAATATCTTCCTATGTCAACATTAACCCGTGCCGAAAGAAGTCTGAAAATTTTGAAAATTGCTCTTTTTAACCCTTTCGATTATGTACCTAAATCAATTGAAATACTTAAATTTTATAAAATATTTATTTAAAGTAGATAAAAAAACAGATCAGGCAGAATATTTTCTGTTGAGGGTCTCTTTTTTACAGTCTGGATACAGATTTCTATGCTCGTGAACATAGCGCAGCAAAAATTGCTATTGCTCTTCCTTTGCAGTGAACAAACCATGAAAATCTTGCATAAGCTTTATAGCTCTTTCAGCTGTATCGTTAACTGCCCTTAAAGAAAGCACTTTTCTTTTTACATCTAAATAGGCAACACCTTCATCCCATGTAGAAACGGGTCTCTGCAGGAAATTGTTATCAATTTTTAATCAGGAAAATAAGTGTGCTCTTGACAGACACAAAATCACTTAATGATTTTCCTGCAACAATAAATAAGGCAGTATTATTATCAATTTATTGAAAATACTATAAAATATAGTATTGTATTGTATTCCTACTTACCATACAAATAATCAGACATATCTTCTTCAGATGGAATGTATCTCTTCCTATTAAAATATAATTGTGAACATGGAAGGAATCTAGAAAGCAAGTTCTTAAGGAATTTAACAGCTTAATAGCTTTTAATTTAAAGGTTCTAATGAATCAGTTGGAAACACATGAGCAAATTTAAACAAAAAGTAGGTAGCAGTTTCGGGTCTTATCCAGAGCAATTTCGAGGCTGTTCATTTTTTATGCGTATCGGCATTCTATTTATGTTTGAATAACTGATGCAATTGATTTTACTAATAAATTGCAGTATATTGTCTAATAAGTTGACTACGGTTAACAGTTTTATACACCGTCTCATAAATACAATGTTAAATTGCAATCAAGGTAAAATGGACAAGTTATATAATAATTTACATAATCGTGCAATATAAGTTGTTATATAATCGCACATACCAATATGTTTAGTTTGATTAAAATTGTGTCAATCCATATTTAGTTATTACCCCACAGTCCACACGGTTAGTACCGTATGATGAAAATATCTTCTTATTTACCTTGTTAGTCTTCTTTTTTTGAGTAGGTACGCAGATGACTGTTACCGTTTCCTAATGTGATTGTGTCTGCGTTGCTGTAATCCGTGTACGACGACCTTTTTTTTTTTTTTTTTCCGGGGGGAAATGCGCAACCGCACCGTACCCGCCGTTGGCTAGACGGCGGGCGTGTGTGGGGCTGGCCCGGCAGAATAACAGGCCGACCCACTAAAACCCCCCGGTGTTCTCCCTGCCCTTATGGGCGCGCATGGTAAGGTCCACACTGCGACTACCACTACCAGCGCGCCCGGGCAAGCCCGACCAAGATGGTCGGGCTATCGCCAAGGGGGGATTGTCCGAGAACACCAGGGCAATTCCCAGACGGAGGGCCTTACGGCGGCATGCACGGGGCCAACCGTGCACGCAGGCCTCCACGGCAGGGTCATTAGACGGGCATCGCTTGAGCGAATGCCCGCCTTCGCCTGCCTGTCCGTCTACGGCGGATGGGAGCGGCTTGAGGATCATTCTCCCGCTCCCTCTCCGCGGCCTCCTTCTGCAAGATGACGTCTTCGCAAAAGGAGGCCACAGCCCCCCATTCCTCGCCGCGGAGCATGGCGACGACCATGCTCGGCAGCGAGAGGTCTCCACCTCCCAGCGCAGCGTTGAGTTCACTGCGCTGGCGTCGCCAGGCCGGGCACACCAACAGGGTGTGCTCGGTAGTGTCGTCGGGAGCGTCGCAGTGATGACACTGCGGCGTTTCCTCCCGACGCGCGACCCGGTGCAGGTAGTGACCAAAACAACCATGTCCGGTCAGTACCTGCACCATACGGAATGAGAGACTGCCCTGCCGGCGCCCTACCCACTCTTCCAACACCGGACGTATTGCTTCTATCGTCCGGTGGCCGGCAGCTGGGAAGGCGAGTGCCTCGCCCCATCGACGCAGAGCCTCCCTCTGCGCCTGGGTACGAACCCGCTCCACTTCCTCAGGAGCGGATCGTCCCCCCCGTTCTCTTACAGCAACCCGATGTCGATACACCTCCGCATGGACGCGTGCATCGACATCCCACGGCGTTTGGCCCGCAAGAACGCAGGCCGCGCCGTGGCTGACCGTGCCATAAGCTCGCACGGCCCGGGTTGCTATGACCCTCTGCGGACGTCGCAAGAGGGCCACCGTTCGGGGGGAGAGGCACACCGCCCATACCGGGGCTCCGTAGAGTGCCATCGACCGTATCACCCCGTGATACAGTCGACGGCATGCCGATCCTGGCCCTCCCATGTTAGGGAGGACCCGTCCGAGTGCGGCTGCGGCAGCACAAAACCGTGGAGTGAGGAGCTTAAAGTGCTCCTCGAAACTCCATCGGGGGTCCAGAACCAAGCCGAGGTACTTGAGATGCGCCTCGACGGGTATACGGACCCCCTCCACTCGTACTCGGAGCCCCGGTGGGTTCCTGCGACGGGGGGCGTGGAAACTCATGGCCCTCGTTTTGTCGAGGGCCACGTTCAGGCCCAGGAGGCGGATGCGTCGGACGACTAGTGAGGTGCCGACCGACGCAAGGTGGGCCGCCTCCTCCCCCGTTTTCGCTCTCGCCGCGACGAGCGTGTCGTCGGCGAAGCAGACGACCTTCGTTCGTGGCAGAAGGTCGCCTCGCAGGACCCAGTTGTACCCCAGGTTCCATAACAGAGGACCTAGTACGGAACCTTGGGGCACACCTGCCGCCATTGTCCACGTATGGACGAGCCCATCTGGCCCCTCGTAGAGGATGGACCTGCCTTGCAGGTAATCCTCCACGAGAGCGCAGAGGTACGGAGGCACCCGGTGGAAGTGGAGTGCCTCCTTTATACACTCATGGGGCAGGCTGTTGAAAGCGTTGCGGATATCGAGAGACACCGCAACAACAGCCTCCCCACGTGCTGTGGCCTCCTCAGTCCACCTCTTGAGGAGAGCTACCGCGTCCAACGTAGACCGGCCGGTGCGGAAGCCGAACTGGTTATTCGCCAAGTCCGGCCCCCGGTCCTCCAGGTGCTCGACGATGCGGGAAGCCAGAATTTTTTCAAGGAACTTCCCAGCCTCGTCGAGCAGCACCACCGGCGCCTTCTTTTTGCGCCGGAACTTATCCCTCACCGTGTCGAATTCCACTTTCGACACGGGAGGGATGGCGACAGCCACTTCTTCCGGAGGACTGTCCGGGGGACCATTCTAGGGGGTTGGAACGGGCCAGGGTCAGGGAACAGAGTTCCCAGCACCCGGTCCAGCAGCCCCCTGTCCATAGCAGAGGTGGGGGGAGCGGAAGCTTTAAACTTCCCCCTTACCAACCGGTAGGGACGCCCCCACGGATCATCGTCCAGGAGCTGGATGAACCGCTCCCTGGACTCCTCCTTGGCCCTGCAGATTTCATTCCGCAGGGCTTTCTTGGCTGTCGCATACACCCGACGAAGCTCAGCTTCCTCGTCGGGTGTAGTTCTGGCGCGCCTACGACAGCGCACGTAGGCGCGCCTGACCCTCATACTCGTGGTACGTAGATCAGCTATCTCCTGCGTCCACCAGTATACCTGCCTCCTTTCGGGGCAGGCCTGCGCCCTTGGCATGGCGGCTTGGCAGACGACCTTCATATCATCTGCAAAGAGCTCCGCCATGCCGTCAACATCCCCGGCGAGGTGGGGCGGCACTTCTGCCCACGCCCGCACCATCGCCGCCTCCTCCGCCACATCCGGGCGGAGCTTGGTGAGCGCCCACCTTGGAAAGGCGCTCACAGCGGAGCCCCTGTGGCTCAGGGCTCCTTGGGATGCCGTGGAGACCTCATATCGGACATATAAATGGTCCGACAGGGTCTCCACTTCTTCCTCTACTCGCCAGTCGTTAATTCGACGGGCGAGTGAGGGCGTAGCAAAGGTCACGTCCACTATGGACGTACCTTGCACCCGGACGCAGGTAGGGGTGGAGCCCCTATTTAAGATCTGGAGCCCCAGGGACAAAACCCAGGACTCCAAATCTCCACCCCTCGGACTGGTTCTTGAGGACCCCCACGCTGTAGACCACGCGTTGAGGTCCCCCGCGATCAGCACCAGTGCCGGGGCCGTCCTCCGGACGACCCCTTCTAACGCAGCCAGGAAGACGGCGAAGTCCGCCCGGCTGCGATTGGGGGAGAAGTAGGTAGACACGACCAACATTCCCCCCCACATGGCGGCCACGTAACCAGTACCCCTCTCTCTTAAAATGAGAGAGGGGGCTGTGCCACGCGCCACCCGCATTAAGGCGGCGGAGCCATCCACGGCCACCAACCAGTTGGGCGATTGCGGCGGAGCGTTATACGGCTCCGATACAATCGCCAAATCCACTCCCCACTCCGCCGCGGTCTGACACAAGAGGTCCTGTGCCGCGGCGCAGTGGTTAATATTCGCCTGGAGGAGCTTTATGGGACCACTAGGCATTGGTGGTTTCCATGGGCTCCTCCTGGGCCACGGTGGCGGCCGGTGCTGACGATGGTGCAGGTAGTGCCGGGCTCCGTGGGGCCATGGTCACCTTAGCTGGGGCCAACCGGCCTCTAACCTGAGGGGGGTTACAATTAATCCCCCCCCCCCCCTACGGTGGTAAGCCGGCCTCTTGGCGTCTGCACAGAAGGCGCAGTTCAACGCCACCATGCAGTCCACCGCCTTGTGGCCCTCAGACCCGCAGCGGAAACACAGCCCGCTGCGATCCTTGGCGGAAGGGCACCGCTGGATGGGGTGGCCTATGCCCATGCATCTGAAGCAGCGCATTGGCTTCTGCTCCAGCAGTTGGATGGAGGCAGAACTCCATCCAACTTCGATACGCCCGGCCTCGGCCAGACGTTTTGCCGCCTCCACCACCGGCACAGAGGCGAAGGCCACCCCAACACCCCGCACCCCCGTATGTACGCGGCCCACCTTTATGTGGTGGGCCGGGCAGCCACCGGCCTGTGCCAAGACCTGGCCTAGCTCTTCGGCGGACACCGAGTCGTCGAGGCCGATGACCCGGATGTCCGCCGTTTTGACGGGACGCGTAACCTTCGCCGCGTCCCCTAGGGCCTCACCCAACTTCTCCGCCAGCGACGGGGATGTCTCCTTCGGAAGCTCGATAATTCGAGCCCTAGTTATCCCCGCCCGAAATTTGGCGAGTCCGATTCCGAGGGCGCCAAGGCTGACGGAAGCTTTAGCCTTAGCAAATGCCTCACCATAAGTGAGGCCCTTTGCCACCGCCTCTGGTTTGAGGGCCACCACCACCGCTAGGGAGCGTGGCGCCTTAGGCAGCTTCGGCGCTCCCTGCGTCGCAGTTGCCCCGGAGGCTCCGGCCTTCATGGGCAACGTCCCGTCTGTGACTGGTTTCTTGCGGCCGCGTCGCACGACCACGGACCAAGAGCCCTCGGCCGGTGCCGTGACCTCTGACGAGGGGACCGCTGCAGGTGTTGGGAGCGCAGTCCTCCTCTTGACCACTCTTGCCGCTTTTGGCATATTAGCCGGCGCGGCAAGAGTAGTATTGCCCATTGCGGCTGTCACTGGTCGCTGCTGCAGAGGCTGTGACTGCGGCTGACTTGCGCGGTCTGTTGCCAGAGGTGGCCTTCGAACCTGGGCCGGCATAAGCCGCCCATCCACCTCCAGGCCTTCAAGGCGGGCTGAAACCATTAAACCCACTTGAGCCAGGAGCTCTCGCTGCAGGAACTCCATGCTCTCTAGGAGCTCCCCCCTGAAGATTCCTACAGCAGGTGCGGCGGCTGCGGCCTCAGTCGGCTGAGTTTCCGGCAGTACCACTTCCGGAAGCTCTACCTCCATTTCGTCGTCGGAGGCAATAGCATCCGACTCGACGTTTTCCATAACCGTAGTAGCGGCCACCGTTCTACGGCCCCTAGGGCGTTCGGTTCCCCGCTCTGAGAAGGCCCGACGAAGGGCCTTCATTTCGCCCATTAGACCGTCCACTTGACTACGGAGGCGCTTGTTGTCAGCTTGGAGCCGACGTACCTCCTCCGAGGTATTTCTGGACGCCAGTGTCCGGACGATTTCGACGAGCGAGTCGGAGGCGTCCTTAATTTCTTTCATGGTCGTCCCTTTTAGATTCCGGGACTTGCGTGTCATCTCTACGAGCGTCTTTGCGCTCTCTTCCGCTTTGCCGCACAAAATATCAGCAGTGGGCTCAGGGGAGCGCTTTCCCTTGCCCTTCCCCTTTTTGAAGGGGGCTGCTACCTTCTCCAGCTCCGTTTCGCACTCTGACTCGGAGCCGGTATCGAACTCCGGCTGCTGGAGCTCCCGTCTGGCCTGGGAGAGCCCTACGCCGTGTGATAAACCTCCCCTACCTCTACGGGTTCGGGGAACCTTCGGGGAACCTTCGGGGCATAAGGCGCGGTTACCTCCTCCGCCTCGGTTGTTGCGTCCAGGTCCGTGACTAACGGATCCTGAAAGAAGCGGCCTAGGTTCGACCGCTTCCTCGCAACAACCTGCTTCAGGAGCTCTATTTCCCTATATGCAGGGCGAGTTACAGGCGTGCTGTCGACATTTTGGTGGGAGGCACTCCCATCGACACTCTTCATTGATAATACGGGGGATACCACCCCCGCGTTTCCCTTCTTCCTCCCGGATTCCACCGGGAACACACGTTTTACCGGGTCCCTAATGGGACCCCCCTCAGTAGCAGTGTCCGTTTCGGATAACATGTCCGTCTCGGACATACTCCAATTTTGGGCCCAGCCCAGCAACGAGTTTGTAGGCGAAAACAGTCTCAAAACTATTTCCGCAACAAACAACAAGGAAAAAACGAAAGAAAAGATCAGAAACTTAACCTACAAATTTCTACCTCGACGACTTCCCCCTAACCAGAGGTATATGGGTGACAGCACAAACGACGAAATCGTCGAAGTTAAAATCCTAAAAAACACAATAAGAAATACAATATTTACATTCACATAAACCTATGAAATACCTTACAACTACCTAAAAAATGCTTACAAGGAAATAAAAACAATGAAAAACCTACTCAAAGCACGAATTCTTGGACCCAAAAACGTGCCACCTACAACACCGAGGTGATGTAGGGAAGCCCAATTTTCGGCACAAAAATTCCCCGACTCAAAATTTTACCCACTTGCAGAGCAACCAGCACGCCACAAGTGGTGTCAAAAGTTGCGTCTAAGGGAGACCTACAAAATTGCAGAAGACCCAAAAGCCCTACAACTCGTAGATCTCGAGATAAACAGAAAAAACAAAAACGACGCACTCACGCAAAATACAAAAGTGAAAAACTAAAAAATAAAATATTAACAAAAAATCAGGCAAGATGCCACCTATACTACACAAAAGAGAAAAAAATCTACAATTTTTCTGCAGAAACAGAAAAACAAAAAACAAAAATGGAAAAATGTTATTCAAGAAAAACAAGAAATTGCTATTTTGGTTTTTAGGGGCCAAAAGGCATAAAATTCACAATTAAAAATAGAAAATACAAGTTTAAAAATCTACAACCAAAACAAAGAACTATAGAAAAAAATAACCTATTTAACTATAAAACAACGAAAAAGAAAAAACAAACAGAACCAAAGTTAAAAGTGAAATTCCGAAATTTGCTATTGCAAAATTTGCGGCGCTCCGTACTGTGGTGGACACGGGTGAACAGTGGCACGTCCGGCACGGAACTCCCGTGTACGACGACCTACCAATTTCTTTTGGTATTCAAAATAGCTTTGTAAATAATAGCCTCAAAATATAACATCTCAAAATATATTGTTTAAATTAATAATATATATCTATTTTTTGGTTTATAAATTTAAATAATGTATTTGTGAGTTTTTGTTAGGATTTAAGGACATTTTACATAATCTGTCGACAATACAGTATATAAAGCAGGTGGTAGTCGCAGTGTGGACCCTATCACGCGCGCCCATAAGGGCAGGGAGAACACCGGGGGGTTTAGTGGGTAGGCCTCTGCCGGGAGAGCCCCACACACGCTCGTCGTCTAGCCAACGGCGAGTACGGTGCGGTCACGCATTCCCCTCGAAAAAAAAAACCAAAAAGTTAATAATTAATTCCGATTCAGTTAATTGAACACTCGATTTCAGTTGATCGATACAATAATAATTAACGCCATATCATTATTATTGTACCAGTAAATAACATTATAGACGTAATCAATTAGATTCAGCTATAATTATTAATATTAGTTCATCATTATTCTACGAAGAATATGCTAAATTATTAATGTTTTCTAACAGCTCCAAGAAATTCGACAAATCTTTAAGCTGGTATTTTCAATAAAACTTTTGGAAGCTCTCAATGAGGATGACATTTATTGTCACAGTTTCATATTAAATACTCTTTTCTACGTAAAACTTTAAGTAGGCTATGGTCTAATAAGCCTACTCATATTATTAGTACACATTTACATTATATAGTAGGTACTAGTTTAATCTAGTGGCTTTTCTTGAGATTTTTTCTCATTGGCTTGATACTTTTATATTGTGAGTTTATTTTTACAGCCGGTTGCACCAAAATTGCTTTTTTTATAAATTCAGTTATACTTATACCAAGCTGTCACTATTACGAATCCGTAAATTTATGTTGCACCAAAAAAATACGAGTAAAAGTAACCATAAAATGCCTTGCTACACGTTGTAGCGTGTACCATTTCAGCTTAGTAGATTTTTACTACCATGAAAGTTTTTTTAATGTAGTAAGACATGTGTTATTTATTTGTCAAAACGTGATAGTGTTTTTGTTTACCTACATTAACTGAATTCGTAAAAACGTCAAAGCTACTAAAATAAGAATAAAAAGCGTTATTGTGTAGTGATTTATATTTGTATGCCTGAGTACTTTTAATAATGAAACATATATGTCTTTCATTATTAAAATTACTAATACTGTGTATCTGTGTGTAAAAATCGCTGCCTTCAGTGAGCATGACTTACTCTAATGTTTGTTCTTCGACGACGGCAACCATCCAATATATGAATAATTTTTCAATATCACTGTCGGATAGTGAATTGTGGAGTGAAAAGTGAATTAAAATTGTATTTTAAACGCGTTTTCTAACCTTAAACATGAATAACAAATACGAACGAACTGTCAAAATGTATACTTTTACGTTATGAGCAGGGCGTGAGCTCCGTAAAAAGTATCCGTATAGGTAAGTAATCCGAATAGGTAAGTGGTGCAACATCTTTTTACGATATACGTTTACTTTATACGTTACTTTTTACCAATTCGTAAAATGAATTTTTGGTGCAACCGGCTGTTAGTGTTTATAAGAACGAGCTTATCTCGTAACCATATGGTGACTTAAACTAATAAAATATTTTCTCTGTTTTCTTGAAGAGTGTTATAATGACAGGCTGTAAGCTCTAAATATTTAAAATAAGCTAAAAGCTTATACTTAAAACAGGTAGAAAAACTAACATGAATATCATCATCATTACAGTCAAGGGACATAGACCTTCCCCAGGGATCTCCAAACCGGTGCGACCATCACCAGATCGGCCTACCAAAGCTGCGTCTCCCGCTACGCGGCCGCCACTCGAGGACCATTTCCAACGGCCGTCACTCATGCGAACGATATGTCCTGCCAACTGTCACTCAAGGTCTGCAATAGTTGAGCTATGTCAAGAGTCACCGCTCTTCGAGGGTTTTCTATGGATCTCGTCATTTCTGATGCGATCGTGTAGAGAAATACAGAGCATGGCCATATTATGCCCCTAGAATGACCTTGAGCCTTCTTGTTAGACCCTTGTAAGCGGTCACGTCATTACTGGCAACACGCTCGAATTGAAGACTATCGTCTTGATACACTACGGTAGGTGAACCGATAATATGCCTAACAAACCATAGCACCCCTTAATAATTGTAAATTGTACTCGTGCTAAATAAATTATTACTATTATGAAAAATGTTGATAAACTCATAAACATTTAAATCAATTCGCATCCTCGTAGGTACGAGTATAATGTGGAGTTTCATTTGACCTGATATTTTGACGTGACCTAAGTAGGTAGGTATTCATAATCACATACATTCAAGTCAGAAGTACGACCCTTAGTTACGAATGCGATATACAGTTGAAGTCTGCTGTTTAATTTCGCACGTCAAATCAAACAATAGGCACGTTAAATTGTTCCTAAATTCACGATCAAAGCCTTGGATCTTATTACCTGCCTTGGTGAACCTCAATTGAAATCTTTGGAAAACTAGGTACGCGGCGTTTTATCCTTACCGTATTTAATGTGAGCTCAAAAAACCTTTTCATCGGGAAAATTTTCATAACTTGAAGCCCACTACCGCAATGCAAGCAATACTGCCGCGAAACACTGCCTAAATTGATAAACAAGTGCCTATCGTTTTTTTAAAGAAAGGAGCACTGGCGCGACGCCCCTGTGAGTGTGGAGAATTTTCCCAACGTTTCAAACCGAGCCGGTCCATATAAATATTGAGCGGCGCCAATGGCAGTGAGCCGAAGGCTTATTAAACACTATGGCGGACTCGATGGTCTATAGTGCCAGAGGTCCGTGGTTCGAACTTCAATACGTTTTTAGCCGACTCTACCTCTTTATTATTTGATTTATATTATTGTAATTCTAAGGTTATTCAGGTATTTGCGTCTAGTAGTCTTCATCTCGTTATGTTACTGAGCTGATGATGGATAGTTTTTGTAGTATTGGAGTAAGGGGATTGTTCCTTAAATATAATGCTAATGTATTGGCCGGTATTTGTATTCATTCAAGTGATTTAGGTTAAGTGATAGTGGAAAGTATAACTTCTTATCGACTTGACAACAAGACTGACTATAACGGTGAAAAATTCTTTAAGTATAGTCTAGCTAGAGCGGAATAGGTTTTATTTTAAGCTATTCTCGTGTTTGCTTGGGATCAAAATCTAATACGCCTATAATGAATTCACTAAAAAGATTGAAATGAAAATGTTTTACAAAAACCGACTTCAACATCATAAAAAAATAAAAATTTACATACAACTTTTATAACTCATAGGTACTTCTAATTTATATTCAAATAACTAAATTAATCTTTTTGACTATTATTGCATTTTTTAACGTAAAAGATAATAAAACATAACTTATATTTCATGAATACACGCATAGAACTTCAACATTATCAATAAATTATAATAGTGTTGCACCTGGCGGGATTTTTATCTTAAGCCCTTGGCAGTGAATGTGCTAAATATCGATCATTTAAATGATGTAAAATATAAAGATACAACAACAAACAAGCGTATTGAAAGCTCAAACTTGTTTCAAAAGTATAGCTTACAATTATCATAAAATAAATCAGAAAACATATAATGTAAAACTGGGCAAAGTAGGACAGACTTTTAGAAAGGAATGTTATTGATTCATTTCATTATTTTCGTTTCAAAAAAATATTCTTTTATAAGGTTTTACCTTTAAATAACATTTTCCACACCGTATATTATTCCATATATTCCAGGTTCCACACACTTTTAACTGACAATTGAAATTTAAATCCTTGTGCCCTGACCTAAAAAGCCCACACCTAGGAATTTCTATGCCCGCACACGCTCGGTTTCAATTGTAGGCTCATTCGTTTCGTTCATCAGACGGCAACACTTTAAATATTACGGTTAAAAATAAAAATGAGTACTTAAATAAACACAAATAGTGGTTGAGTTAATAGTATATTTTTATAATGCATCTGTTTTGTAAAACAGTGCAGTGTTGAGGGCGCAACGCCTCACGCTGGTTCTGAGCTCGCGAAGCTCTGGAGCTCGCACCGACCTCCTACAGACCGGGCACAAAACGGGACAAGAGACCAGTAACATGTTTCTTTTCGCTTTCTCGTATCACAAAAAAAAACGAGACGGGACAAGGGTTAGACACTTTCTCTTCAATAGTTCACGCGCCGTACTAGACCTGTGCATTATTCCAAAAAGGTGGTGAACATAGTAAATGGTTGATGGAAAGAAATATAGGAAGTCGAGTTGTTGGTATGACCATGGGTGGTGGCCCACAATCTATAACAACGACTTGATGTGTGTAAGAGCTGGGAACTCTTCATTTATGTCGTCATTATTAAACAACAGACAAATATTTACCCGACTCAACACAAATTGGTTCGTTTCGAAATTCAAATTATATATTTCAGAGAGGAACTTGAACCACACACATGAAATTTCAGTGCTCTCATTATTTAATTAAAGCAAAACGCTCGCGTTACCAACGAAATGATATCTTACGCAGAGAACATTTAATTCTGATTCATTCGTTTTATAGTACTACTCGTAGCAGCGTGTACTTTAATGTATTTTCGTCATCATAACAACTCATATACGTCCCCAAGGATGGGCTTGAGCCTACCCTATTTTCTTAGTAAGTACGAGTACATAATTTCATATTGACACATCCAGTGGGACAAACTTTTTACTTAATGTTATTATTTTAGTCGTCGAGTTGTCGTTTTAATGACTATATACTCGTACATGGGTGCTGAGCATGAGCATGCGATGAGTAGAGAAGAGAGTCATATTACCAGAAGAGCTATGAACATGAACGTAAACGAACACAAGGGTAGAGGAGAACATATAAGAAAGTATGGATGGATTGCGTGAAGAAGGATATGCATGCGAAGGATGACGTATGGTAGAAGAAGGATGGAAGAAGAAAATGTGTTGTGCCGACCCCATTAAGAGTGGGAAGCTAGGGCAGGGTGAAATTCATGACTCATACAAAGATATATAGGTACCTACTAATTGATATATATACATATCTTATTTGGTTAATTACCATTCGTTAGAATCAAACACTAAACGCTCATTTATTGAAGACAAATTCAATAATTTTTTGTTCATTCTAAACTATTTTTGAACCGTTCTTAACTCAATTTATATAACACTAGCTGTGGCCGCGAACTTCGTTTCGCCTTAATAAGGTTAAATACTCGTACTGTAGTTAGTTTTAACCCCTGTTTCACCCCTTCAAGTTTTAATTTGTTAGGTGGTATTGGCTTGAAAATGTTATAAATTTGGCGTTTATATTTAGTTAGAACGCTTTGTTTAGTTCGCTAATACCATATTATTTATTTCAGGTATTACCATATTATTAGAGACTAACTTTTCGCTCGCGACTTTGCCCGTACTATTTTAGTTTTCCCGTGGGAATTTTATATCTTTCCGTAGGAAAAATAGTTTTGTAGCCTATGTTACATAGGAACAATGTTGCATTCTAACGGTGAAATAATTTTTCAAATCGGTTCAGTAGTTTCGGAGTCTATTCAATACAAACATACAAAAATATACAAAGCTTAAGCCATGGGGAAGGACCTGCATACTGGACAATATTAATTAGACTATCCGGATTTATTTTAACATCTGTTAATCATTTTGATATTATTTACATTCTAGAATATTCTGGAATTTTTCAGAATATTCTAGAACGTGAAATTTTCCAGAACACTTTCGATTACATATACAGGGTGTCTCAGAAGCCGACGTCAAGCCGAAAGCAGATGGTAGACTAACTCATATATGTTATCAGAAAAATATAAAAAAAAACTAAGCCACCTATTTAAAAAAAAAATCTAACATAAAAAAAATCTAACATTAAAAAAATTGATATAATTTACACCCTGTGACGGTTTTTTTACTCTTGTTGCTACAAATCTTGACTTTTCTAAACATTTTCTTTTGTTTTGTAATCCTGAATAATGTTTCTGTATACTCTAATCTAAAATTTAAAGCCAGCTGCTCCAAATTAGAAGAATATGCCATTTTTATCTAAATTAAATATTCAAAATTAATTTTTCGCATAGCTTTGACAAGCTGTACTGAAAAAAAATGTACTATGCGAGTTTGGCAAGTAACTGCAAAAGTTGGCGCATTCAATAAGGATTCCAAAATGGTATGATACTTGGTAGATAATTTCTACGATTGCAGACAATATTTTTTTTTCCAAAAACAGGCAGTTTTGAACAAATTTTTCTTACGTACTTAAAATTTATTCTAATGTACCCATGGTTTGCTATGGCTGTAACTTTAACATACTAGTTTGAGTGAGACCGGGACAGTCATTTTACGAAGTGTGAGAGAGACAGATAGTGACGCTAACGTGACAGAGACGGAGAGATTCGAAGTATGAGCGAGACAGATAGTGACGCTAACGTGACAGAGACGGCGAATCTCACATCCACTTCGTAAAATGACTATTTTACGAAGTGGAAGTGAGACAGATAGTGACGCCAATTATTCGCTAACGCACAAACAATACACATCTGTACGTTTCGCTCCTTCGCTTACTGCGCATCTTTTTGTATTCGTTCGTGTTGATTTCGTGCTTACCACTTTCTGCTTCGTTTATTAGACTTGATTGCTTGTGATTTGGATTCGGACGTTTAGTTTCTCTACCGACGAACTTTGCTTTACTCAGGACTACTTATCGTTGATTGTGTAATTGTGTAGTGCCACCATGTCTGCGTACACGACACAAGAATACGCCAACATGCATTTAATTTATGGGGAATGTAGATGCAATACCAACGCTGCAGCTAGACTTTCTCGTGAGAGGTACCCAAATGCAGCTCGTTTTTCCGGATCATCGAGTCTTTACATTTAAAAAAGATGGTTACATGAACCTACACAACTTACACAAGTGGCATATCGAAAATCCTCATTTGATGAGGCAAGATAGATCACAATATCGATTTAAAGTGAATATGTGGACCGGAATTTTAAATGGACAAATAATAGGTCCTTTTGAGCTGCCTTGACTGGTAAAGTTTATTTACATTTTTTACAAAATGATTTACCAAATCATCTGGAAGATGTGCCACTTAACATTCTAAGAGATATGTGGTTTCAACAAGATGGTTGCCCAGCTCACTATGCCAGCTCAGTAAGAGAATATCTCAATGAGGAATACCCAGGCAGATGGATAGGACGATCTGGTACTATCTCGTGGCCAGCCCGTTCCCCAGATTTAAATCCATTAGATTTCTTTTACTGGGGAGCGGTGAAAGAAAAAGTTTACGCAAAGCCAATCAAAACTGTGACTGACCTACGGCAAAGAATAATAGAAGCAAATAATTTTGTTAATAATGGAAGATTCTCCCGCTTGATAGCCCGATCTTTTTTGAGAAGATGTCGAGCCTGCATTAGAACTGAAGGAAGACAGTTTGAACACCTGTCGTAAGTCTTGACATTTAAATAAATTATGTTAAACAATTTTTGTGTATTTAATTTATTTCACTATCTGTCTCTCTCACACTTCGTAAAATGACTCTCCAGGTCTCACTCAAACTAGAATGTTAAAGTTACGGCCTTAAAGCAAACCATGGGTACATTAGAATAAATTTTAAGTACGTAAGAAAAATTTGTTCAAAACTGCCTGTTTTTGGAAAAAAAATATTGTCTGCAATCATAGAAATTATCTACCAAGTATCATACCATTTTGGAATCCTTATTGAATGCGCCAACTTTTGCAGTTACTTGATAAACTCGCATAGTAAATTTTTTTTTCAGTACAGTTTATTAAAGCTATGCGAAAAATTAATGTTGAATATTTAATTTAGATAAAAATGGCATATTCTTCTAATTTGGAGCAGCTGGCTTTAAATTTTAGATTAGAAAATACAGAAACATTATTCAGGATTACAAAATAAAAGAAAATGTTTAGAAAAGTCAAGAATTGTAGCAACAACAGTGAAAAAACCGTCACAGGGTGTAAATTTTATCCATTTTTTTTAATGCTAGATTTTTTTTTAAATAGGTGACTTAGATTTTTTTTTTCTGATAACATAATATGTTATAATATGATATCAGCCGAAAGCAGGTGATAGACTAACTCATATATTATATGAGTTAGTCTATCACCTGCTTTCGGCTTGACGTCGGCTTCTGGGACACCCTGTATTAAAAATAAATTCCCTAGGAAACGCGTGATAAATAACCGAACTCACAATATAACTGAATTCTTTACAGACAAAGTCGCGGGTGGCAGCTAGCATTAAATAAAGATCTTGCTACAGAATTAGTTTGTCCGGTTAATTGTCATGTAATGATGGATGGTGATTAATCTAAAGAAATTTGAGATTTTAAAGTAAGTAATGAAATAAAATAAATCTTGTTTTGAGAATTTTGAGATTTTAAAGTAAGGAAATAAAATAAAACTTGTTTTGTATGTACTTAAGTTATTTCATTTCATTTCTTTACTATAAACACTAAATTCTTTAGATTGATCACCGTCCATCAATATCTAACGCTCTGTGACATAAACTTAACCCGACAAACTAATTTGTCATAGTTCGTGGCGTTAAGTTAGCGTCCTAATGACGTATTATGGCACAACACAACCGATTTAATACCGAAGATACCTACTTTTTCCAGGACAATTCTTGTTCTTGATATCTACTTTATATATTATAGATATAATATTGTTATTAGTGTTTTGAACAAGACTCAAGTAAAACGATTTGAAATCACCATGCCATAATAATATTAAATTTCAGTACGCTTTGTTAATTTCCTAAGATCTCAAAAGATACGATGGCCTGATATCTACATCGGAATTACGAATTAACAAAATTTTCATAACAATAATATTGTGAATTTCGCTTTGAAACAAAATGAAAATGATATGATCTTTAAATATACCTAGGTACATATATAATTGAATAACATAGAAAAAATTATAACCGAAGAATTTTCGATATCTCTGAGTATTTATGTTTCTAAGCTCAAATCATAACATTATTATTTTAGTAAAAATGCCATCTAGTTAAAATGTCTGGATTAGCTCGAAACAGTTAATTGCAATAGGAAATATGCATAGAATTTAAATTTGTCTCAAATATTTTTTTTAGGTTCATTATTGTCTTTGCAATATACTTAAAAAGTATTTTTTTATTTAGTTATTATGTAAACCCAGAAAATCTATGAAAAGTGAGAAACAAGGGAGGGAAAATCAAACTTACAAAACGCGTCACCATTGGTCGAAACGGAATGTGACGTCAATGGTCTCGTCATTGGATTTATCGGCATCGATATTCATACTGTGTTAGTAGTGTTTATGGGAAAAATTGTTTAAAACTGTATTCCTGTGTGATTACTTGTGAATATATGTATATTTGTAGTCAATCTAGGACGATGACAAAAACTAGTTTTGTCAAAGCACAATCGGATAATCTACCGAAAATAGATGCATTTATGATGTCAGCCAGAGATTAAATCTCTGATGTCAGCATATTTTGCATCAAATCTTGATTTTACGAGCGCAGAGATCAAAGGAGTGAAAGCTGCAAGGTAATTATTATGTTACATGGTATATTTTACTCTATTACATATAATTTTTTTCATTAATGTTTAAATAATACTAACAACAAAACATAATCTATACCATGTTGTACCTACAAAAAATACGGACGTAGTGTTGCATTAAACAATTGTGAAGCATGCAAGGTAAGACACTTTCATTTGTTATAGATAAATATCGTTTAATTTGACGATATATTTGTCATGTCTTTTATTGGCATCGACAAACTTTTGTCGACATTAGTTTTAGGTTTTGAAAACGGATTTCGGCTTTATTATTTTATTTGAAAATGAAAACAGTTCATAAGATATGCTAATTGCTAACAAGCCTAACAAGGCATTACTAAGGGATTCGAATAATCCTTTTGAAGCTAAAATATACAGCATAACTACTTCCGTACTAATAAGGACTTTCGGAATCTTTACATCCGAAAAGTACCTACATATATTACCTATACGAGTATAGTATATTTAGGGCGCGTTCCAGATAAGCACAGATTTGCAACATTTTTATCATCGTTAATTTTTATTATCAACACGTTTTATTAGCTTTTCGTGGTGGTTTCGTGTGGTACATATAACCATTATTGCCATGAAAAGTAAGCATCAAATACCCAGGCTAATAGATGGCTTCTCTAATACCACCTTTTGGCAGTTTTCTAATTTGAAAACCTTTTTTATGAATCACAAAGCTTTTTCAGACGACTATTTTTCAGGCAACGAAAAAAGTAGTATGTGTTTATAACTTAGTGACTTTAAAAGATAGTCTATCGCGCTCTTCTTTATATAATGTCAAATTTTGTGAAACTTCGTTGAATCCGCAACGTTATCGGCACTCCGGACCCATCATACCCATGGCAATACAATGGCAATGGTAGGTGCACCGAGAAGGCGACACAACTACAGATAACATAATACACAACTACACTAAATGGTCTAAGACAACTACCTTAGACCATCTACAGATATCCTAGCTAAGGTACTAAGTATAATATTTGCGAATAGTTCAACAGTATTTTTAAATGTTTTACAAAAATGCGCTCTATATTCTCGTGAAGAAAATAGGAATGTAAACTATTACCGATGTTCTGTTGGAAAATGAAATCTATTTCGCGTGAACAATGAACATAGAAAACGCAAAATCCTTAGGTACCTAATCATTTTATTTTGTATTCAATAAGATTGTATGTGTGTTTGAATTGACTCACCGTAAACCTAGTTATATTTGGAGACGGCATTATTTGTTTGACTGTTGAAGTGGGTAATTTTTGCAATCTATTAAATAATGGAATTTTTCTGTTTGCCAATTTAGTTTATTAAGTTTCGCAGAACTGGTTTATTTAGAAAGAAACTTTATTAGCACGTGTCAAACGTTACGCAAAAACGTGCCAATAGTAAGCAATAAATGAAGTGACAAAAGTAAACGTGTTTTTAATTCCGTTTCATCGCAGGAATATTTTGGCGAAAAAGTAAGAGTTGGAAATATATATTCTGTGATATTTCCGCAGTAAACGAAAATCTATTTACCGACAGTGTTTTGTTGTTTTTTATTCCTAAACTTTATTAAACCCAAAGGACAATAACAACATATCCCTTTGTCCACGTCTATATGTCTTTTCTTTAAATTATAAAAATCTTAAGAAACCTTTATACAGCTTATTATGCTACTTGCGTAATCATTAATCATCTTCATTAAATCTGTATCCTCTGGGCCTCTGTATCCTTGTGCCTCAGAACTCATTAGAATCGTAGTTTTCATTTTAGTTTCAATTTTAGGTGACATATCATGTTTGTCGGATGAGTGCAGAAGGTAATTTGATAAAATATTCAGTAACAATTTTAACTTTATTTGTGAAATAATCATGCATTATAGGTACGCACGCAATAATGCAAATCATTCATTATACGCCGGCTTATATAATCATATTATCTTACCTTTATCTTTAAGATCTGTGTTTTTTTAGTAAATAAAAGAAGAACCATTTATAATCCGTTTAGTAGCTTGAGATGATGACTACCAGATGCAATTCTCAAATAGCTAAAACTCACTGTAGGTACAAAGCGGCATCTAGTTAACTAACTATATAGATCCTCGGTCTACCTTGTGGGAGCCTATACTAACGCTCAGTCTCCCTGTACGCCGCCGCTACTCTAGGACCTTTCCGCCTCGACGGACGTCAATCCTGAGAGCGATGTGGCAGGCAGTGATATGGTAAGTACTATATGCGTATAAATTTCTGGCATTTGATCTTGACATAGTGATAATTTTAGAAAATATGCGACATAAACGGTCTTATCGTTTGATCGCGTTGGCTTACATGTTTAATTTTCTCAGAACTGAACAAGCCTGTGGACCCGAGTATCTTCTTCTATATAAATAAAAATGGATCGTCGAAATGTATGTACGCCCATAACTTTCGAACGACTGCACCAAATTGGATGATTCTTGGTTTTTTTTTTATGAGATAGGGGGCAAGCAAGCAGACGTATCACCTGATGGTAAGTAATTACCGTCGCCCATGGACACCCGCAACCCGAGAGGAGTTACAAGTGCGTTGCCAACCTTTGAGGTGGGAAACGCTCTTTTTTTGAAAGTTTGAAGGTCGTATCAGTCTGGAAATACCGCAGGCGACAATTCGTACCAAAGTTTGACTGTGCGAGGCAGGAAACTTCGAGAGAAACGCACAGTTGTGGACTGCCAACCATCTAAGTGATGGGCATGGATTTTTTGCCGCGTGGAACGATGGCGGAAAGAGGCGGCAGGTATAAGTCCGAACAATTCCTCGGAGCATTCCCCGTAATAAATACGATAGAAGATGCATAGCGAAGCGACATCTCTTCGCAGCGCCAATGTATCAAGCCGATTTGAAATTTCCTGGCAGTCGACGATTCGAGTCGCTCTCCGTTGAATGCGGTCCAGCCGGAGTAAAATACTGTCTCGATCTATTAAGCACACCAAGCTTCTTAGAAGCTAATTTAGCTTTACCCTCTAAGTGGCCATGGAACTGGACTTCGCTCGATATGTCGACACAAAGGATCCCAATATTGGCTGAGGCAGTTAGGGGAATGCCCTGAAAGCGAGGAGATACGACAAATGGCATTTTCTTTGCGGTGAACGCGCAAACCTGTGTCTTCGAGGGGTTGAAATGGACTAAATTAAGTTGACCCCAGTTAGAGACTTTCTCTAATGAAGTTTCAATTTCAGACACAAGTTTATTCCGGCACTCAATGACGTTTTCCCGAGAAATGTTCGCACGGCCGTTATAGAAGGTATCTTTCGTGCTGTCGTCTGCATAACAATGAATACTGCTGATTTGCAGCATATCATTGATATGCAGAAGGAATAGTGTAGGTGAAAGCACACATCCTTGGGGGACATCAGCATTTACAGACAGTGAGTCTGAGAATTCACCATCAATCAAGACCTTAATGCTTCTGTCTGCTAGAAAGCTAGTGACCCACCCACATAATTTCTCGGGAAACCCATATGAAGGAAGTTTTGAGAGGAGCGCTTTGTGCCATACCCGATCGAAGGCCTTCGCGATGTCCAAACTAACTGCCAGTGCCTCCCCCTTCGCTTCAATTGCCTCTGCCCAATGATGTGTCAAGTAAACTAAAAGATCACCAGCAGAGCGACCCCTACGAAAGCCGTATTGTTGGTCACTAAGCAGCTGGTGATCCTCTAGATACTGAAGAAGCTGGCGGTTGATAATCGATTCCATTATCTTTGAAAACAAAGTGGTTATAGCGATCGGCCTGTAGTTGGACGGATTCGAGCGGTCACCTATCTTAGGGATCGGATGCACTAAAGCTGTCTTCCATGAGGTTGGGACTACGCCAGATGAATGGATGGAGCGCACGTCTTTAGCACGATAGGAGGGATACCATCAGGCCCACTCGACTTGTGGATATCTAGGGTGATTAGTGCTTGACGAACTGAGCTTTGGTGGAACTGAATATCCGGCATAAAGCTCGTGCACCGTGGTATGGTCGGTGGTTCCTGTCTCCCGTCATCCAAGGTCGAGTTGGATGCAAAGAGTTGCCCTAAAAGATCGGCTTTCTCTTTAGCATCATGGGCTAACGAAGTGTTATCCTTGTGCAGTGGTGGAAAAGATGGCATGCAGAAATTTCCCTGAATAGCTTTGGTGAGAGACCAGAACGCACGAGACCCCGAAGGATGACGCTTTAGCCTCTCGCCAATTCTACTGATGTGCTCCGACTTCGCTCTTGCAATGTCCCTTTTTAAGGATCTGGAGGCATAGTTATACTGCTTTTTTAAAGCGCTGGTATTTCCATCCCGAGACGTCACCGCGTTTACCCAGGCTTGGTAGGTTTCCTGCTTCCAACGAGAAGCCTTTTTGGAGGATTGACCAAACCAAGGTTGGAATCTGCCACCAATGGGGATAATTGAGGATGGAATGAAAATTTCTATACCTTGCAACACCACATCGGCAACAGACTCAGCGGCGGAGTTGGGATCATCCGGCATAAAGCAAACCTGCCTCCAAGGGTAGGACGCAAAAAAGGACCGCATCCCATCCCAGTCTGCTGACTTGTAGTGCCACACACGGCGGCTACGTGCAACTCGAGGTCGTTGCAAGCACGTGAGTGGCACCGAACTCCTAATGAGGCAGTGATCTGAGGAGCCAAGACGGGCGCCGACAGATATGCGATAGCCGTCGGAATGAGAAGTCAGCAGAAGATCCAACAGTGAAGGTTCCTGACTCTCCACATCGGGAATTCGCGTGGGCGTAGTAACCAATTGTGTCAAGCCATATGCAAGAGCGAAGGCGTGGACAGATCTCCCCGCATGATCGGTCTTGCTTGAACCGAGCCATTCGGTGAGCGTTAAAATCGCCAAGTATCATGATCTCTGCGAGTGGGATCTGCTGCTGCACTAAGTCTGCAGCCATTTGAACGTGCTCGATGAGTCGGTCGGTTTCGGTATCACCGCTATGGGACCTATAGAGGCACGAATAGACGCGGGGATTATCGTCGCTGTCTACACGGAGCCATAAGGTGGAGAGGTCCCTACTTTCAAGGTGACTGAGGCGCCGAGAACAAATATCGTCTCTGACGTACATGCACACACCGGCCTTAGGTGCGAAGAGGTGTTCTAGTCCGTACCCTGGGTAGGAAAGGTAAGAAGTATCCGCCAGAGACGATATCTGTGTCTTGGTCAAAAAGAGCAAGGCCGGCTTTACTGTCTCGAGGTGGTGGTGGACAGCATTGAGGTTGGATGGAAGTCCCCTAATATTGCAGAAGTCCACAGTCAGTGTGGCAGGGGGTGCCGTGGGTTTGCTTATGCCCCAGGTATGTTTGAGCGCGGTTTTGCCCCCCCCCCCCCCCCCCCAGAATACGAGGGGCGGCCTAGGCGTTCACGCCCAGGTATATTGCGTCCTGAAAGTGAAAGAAAAAAAGAGCGTCGGTGGCGCTGTGAACTCGGCACTTGCCTTCCAATCGGGAGGTCGGGGTTCGAGACCCGCCATGTACCAATGTGTTTTTCGTTTCGAATTTCATATGTACATTTGTCTGACGCTCTTACGGTGAAGGAAAACATCGTGAGGCAACCTGTATACATCTGCGAAGAAATTCAATGATGTACGTGAAGTCGACCAATCCGCACTGGGCCAGCGTGGTTGACTAAGGCCTAATCACCCTAACATAGGGTAGGCTCGATCCCCTCGGTGGGGACGTATGTGAGCTGTGATGATGATGATGATGATGATTATAATAAAATACACTTAGAGCTACAGATCATATAATTATGGTTTCGTCGAATAGAATTCGGAAAGCATTCACAGTTTGTTTATGGTTAATTTTACATTACGTTTTGTTTTTCAACCAAACTTATAACTTTGGCTGGAAATACTTATTGCAGATGGTAGAATTTCGAAAGATTCGTATGTTGACTTGACACGCCTTGAAACAAGTTAAGAATCTTACGAGTGTTATGAAATGAATTTGGTTTCGTCGCCAATACGACGCCTAACATTCGGCAAACGGACCTCGGTTCTAGTATCTGCATAAATGCAAATCTGTGCTTAAATGGAACGCGCCCTATCTCACCGTAGTTTGTGAACGCGTCTATGCTATGATCTCGGAAATGGATAGGTACCTAGTCTGTGAGACATCGACCGAAGTAATTTGTTATTGATTTGCCAACAGTATTTCAAATCTTAATTTCTGCGAATAAAATCCATAGGTATTTCTCCCGTTTTCCGTGTGAATTTAATTTGAAAAGCTACAATGAATTTTCAAAAGTCAGTTATTTTTGTTTTCAGCTTGAAGAGTAAAAGCTCAATCATATTTTTAATCGCCGGTGCGCGATTCATTAAATTAATTGAATGAAATAAATTTTATCAATAGATAATACTCCGCCCACACTAAGGTATCTAATTAACTTATTATATTTCATGATTTAAAACAGATTTTGTTAATTTTATTTTTATTAGTGGGTAAATTGATTATTAAATCAAACATATTACATTTCCAAAATTCGCCTTTTTCATTCCCTATTTCATTAAAAAACCTGATAGTAAGCGGCATCTTAGTGGGATTAATGCATATATTGAGTAACACTTGCGAATTTCAGGTTAAATTCTACATTTTCACAATATTAAGTTTCACATACTTCTTTGGCAAATAACTCACAAATTAAGCTGCTTTCTTTTTATTAATAGCAATAATTATACACAAAATAGGTGCTCTCCCCTCCATATGTCCTTTTTATTAACTAACCAATAAGAAACTTTGACAATTCATTGAAAATTATGTTTGGAATTAACTTGCAATGTTTATTTCATGAAATTCAAATGTATTGACTGGGATTCCTTCGGAACTCAGTGTTAGACCCACTGACCCTAAGATTATAGGCATATTTAATTATATTTTTAACATAACACTGTGCTATGAATCTCCAGGGCAGTTCCCGGAGGCCGTAGGGCTCCGCTGCTTAGCATAACAAAATAACCTGATATCAAGGAGAAATTCTGTGGAATTAATGAATTTCAGAATAACTTCTCAGCTGTATGTTCACATAAGGGCGCTCACATCGGGAGTTTTCTATCCGTCGCGCTTCATTTTTACAAGCTTTTATTTAACTTGCAATGTAAGTATATAAGTATGTACGAGTAGGTATGTTCGGATGAAATCTTGCAACTCAATTTTGAAGCAGATATCTTTAACCGATTGAGCTGAAATTTTGTATACACGTTCAGTTTGGATGACAATGCACGGTTGACTATGTGACGTCATTCTAAATCCAAGATGACGGCATACCCAAGATGGCGGACCAATTATTTTTAATGCACTCTTACAATATGGGTATCAAATAAAAGGTCTTGCTAAGAGTAACTCCAAAATAATATGACGTCACTATTAATCGAATATGGCGGACTTCTAAAGCTTGAAAATCAATTTTGAAGTAGATATCTTTAAACAATTGAGCTGAAATTTTGTATACACACACAGCTTGGATGAAAATGCATGGTTAACTGCGTGTCATCATTCTAAATCCAAGATGGCGGACCAATTATTTTAAATGCACTCCTACAATATGGGTATCAAATGAAAGGTCTTGCTAAGAATAACTTGAAAAATGAAGTGATGTCACTAATAATCCAATATGGCGTACTTCTAAAGCCAAAAAATCAATTTTGAAGTAGATATCTTTTACCGATTCAGCTGAAATTCGGCAAACGACCTTGTAACAATGATGCGTTGAATGAGATGAATAGACTGAGTAACGTGTCCAGTGATATTTAAAAAGTAAAAAATAAATTAAATGTAAAAAAAACCTTTTTAAAAACAAGCTTTTATTTAAATGTGCTAAAAAGGAAAACTAAAGGTTTACACTAAAACTTTTACTTATAACGTCATTTCACATTTGACACAATTTATATGACATAAAAGCTTGTCGCGAGATTTACTTTTGTAGATGAGTAGGTACTTAAAAGTACTCTTTGTAAGTACTTTTAACTTACTACACACAAGTAAATCTCGCGACAAGCTTTTATGTCATATAAATTGTGTCAAATGTGAAATGACGTTATAAGTAAAAGTTTTAGTGTAAAACTTTATTTTTTCTTATTAGCGCATTAAAATAAAAGCTTGTTTTTAAAAAGGTTTTTTTACATTTAATTTATAAACTCCGAGCTGGCTGACACAAATAAAACATAAGGACAATGTAAGGGTGTTCCTAAGAGCCCTTTTTTAAACTACTGGAGTGCGTCACTAGCGTCAATTGGTCTGCGACGTCGACGACATGCAGAAACCACTCTTGCTGTAAATCATTTTAGTAAACTTTTTATTTTAGTTGAAAATGACTGATGTAATTGATAAGGAAAGACTTTTAATAGAGTTTGAACAAAGACTAGACCTGTATAATAAAGCTTTACGGGAATATTTAAATAAGGCTATCTTTATAGCTTAAAGCTTTGGCTCTTAATTCTGGGGCCCACAATGGCTAGTAATTTAAGAAAATCTTACCGTGCGTTTACACTGACGAAACATCTACAAAAAGCATATTTTTTAAACATGTTTCTGTCAATGTTTAAGAACGCGTTTCCATTGTCAACACCCCAACAAGTTGCAAAACTTATATTAAAATTTTAGCAGCCGAAAGTGCGAACGCAATCGTTGACAAATCCATAAAAAACGTTGACAGACAACAAGTTTTGAGACGATCCTAACGCAATCTGCAACAAATTTTAGGATTTGTTCCGAATCCAACACGATTGTCGGCAAGTGCGGTCTCAAAAGCATACACAACAAGTTTTGAGATTTATATCATATAACAGGTTGTAAAAGATTACAGTTTTATGTTTCTCAATGCAAACGCACGGTTAGAATACTCAATTGTTCCAATAGTATCACAAATTTCCACTTCGTTCATTAATAAATGCATGCTCCTACATTTTTGTTTTTGTTTTTCGCCTTCTTACAATGCAAATACAATTTGCTGCAATCCTAGCCGAATCTATGGCGCAGTTTGTAACCAGTTCATTTTTGAAGCGTTTTTTTGTACAGCTTTGCAACAAGGCGGTGGAAAAAACTCCGGACGCTCCTGTGCGAACGAGACATCATTGTACTGTCTCTATGACCGATTCAGAAACAGACCGTTGAAGCGTCTTCTCCTCATGTCAATCAACTGAACTATTATATATCTGTAAAATAGTTTTTTTTCGTTCGTGTGAGTTTGTTTTCAATAAAAAATATATGATTAAGATATTTCAATAACGATTTTACAAAATTTTATAGCTAATCTACCCGCTGTGACTGACATACTGACGGAGAATTGAAAATTTCAAGCTTTAAAGAAACTAGATTGATTTATTATTAACCAGATGTATGTTACAAATTAGTTTCCACCTAGACTTATGCACTAGATATCCTAGATCTTATGAACTTCGATACAGTATTTCACTCCTACATACTATTCCTTTGACATAGATAAATAAAGTTTAAACAATAAATTCATTAACGTAACAGGGAAACCGTTTAGAATATTACTTTTGAATATACATTTGTTGGCTATAAAGGATCACCCTACTGGCCTCGATAGAAAACTACATCAATGTAAAGGAAGTCGAGCAGCTAATGCGCATATAACTTCCATCAGAGCGTATCGCAACTGTATTGTCCTCGAGGCGGCGGCACGCATACAGAGAAGAGATCCAACTATTATAACTAGTATGCTGAACGATCTCCGGTGCTTCGAACTTCAAATTGAGTAAATTATTCTAACTTCGTTGATGAGCTTAAGTTATCGTTTAGTCAATGGACATTTACGCCAGTAGATATTGGGGCATGATAAGTAGGTACTCCATGTTTGAAGAAATTTGCGTTTCGTAGAACGTGTCGGGTAAATGATGAAATAATCACATAATTGCGTATCTCAAACGCAAACATAATTTACAATATATCATTGATTTTTAAATATACTATTTCATATACTTGCCTGCATATAACTACCTATCATTTAATTATAATAATAATAATTTCATTACACCAGTATTGGAAAACCTGAGAAAAAATGATTATTTCATCAAATGATTTTGTTCATAAGCTCTTTGTGAATTGCGTCTCCTTTTAAGCATAACGATGCCAGTGCCAAGAGACACCGCTGTTAGGGTACGATGTCAGACAACCTCTTCTCCAACCCGGCCGATTCTCTACGGCGTGCTAATAGTCTGACTAGAGGCCCCTGTGGAGGGGGGGCGTGGGATGGCCGGGTTTTAACCCGGCGGGACACTTTGTGTGGCCACTCACTTCATGCGGGGAAGGGCAAAGTCCCGGCTTCTTATGTCAAGAAGTAGTGTAACTCTCACTGGAAGTCGTTTCCGGTGGTTACTTTGGTGGTAGCAGGATCGAGACTATGCCGCTTCAGGTCCGTTGGGGATTTCCCTGAGCTTCAGCTCACCCGCGCGGCGGTGGATTCAGTGGGATGTGCCGTCGGGCAACCCGTTACCCGCACTGAGCGGGCCGGGGCCGACGGGCCGCGCAGGAGACAGCCACAATAAAAAAAATTAGTTTCGGGATGTAGAGCAGCGCACGCGCCGCTCCACAAAGCAGCAGAAGCAGACGGGTAGTGCGGAAACTAACACTATAATATGTTATATTGTTCAAAGATTTTTGTAATCCTAAACAAAGAGAGAAAAACGAAAATCCACTGGTGGAATTCACAAGTGTGGATCGAATGTAATCTATTTCTCTATTTTTAACCCACTCAAAAAGATTTAATTTCTATCACTGGGGGAGTGAAGCCCTACTGAAGCTTTGTGGGACTCACCTCACTAATAAAGGCATACTAATCAAGTCCACTAAAATACTGAGGGGTTCAGTCAAATCGCATTTTCGACATACTAAGTGAACCTTTATTATCCTTGCTGTTCCTTCTGTGTTAGCACTTCCTCGCAGAAGGCGTTGACATTTTAGATATAAGCATTATTATATTACCTATACTGTCAGACAAAATGAGCACTTTAACAGAAATAACTTTTGTTGGTACTATTTCACAAATCATACTGAATCAGTTTAATATTTTTTATACATTTCATATCAAAATACTAAAATTGTTAATAAAGCAATTGTTTAAATGAAAAGCTGTTTCTCAACAACGCACAAATTGTGATTTCTATCACAAAACGTATTCCGCTACAGCATTCAATTATCATGTCAGTTCATGAATAAACATCGATTCAAATTGTTATGGAATTGTTTTACATATATCACGTTTTGTTGTTTGTTATAGTTATAATCAAGTTACTAGTTTATGTATTGGATACGCAATTGTTGTCACAATGGCCAAACTGTTTTACAGAACATTTTGAACTGAAAAACTGAACTTCGATCTGGCATCATCAACATCCTTATTACAGCCAAGAGACGCCCACTATAGGAGTTAGGCCTGTCATCTGGCACAATAAGAAAAAACTATTATATTTCCAAAAAAAAACAGTGATTTTTTTATTTTTTTCCAAAATTAAAAGATTTCAATTCGAGTGTATAAACAGAATATATATTATGAACTAAGCTAATGTTATTAATGTTTAAATCGTTCTACTACCGCGTCCTGAAGCGTCCCTCAAATTATCCGGGGTGAAAAAACGTAACCCGGTATAAAAAGAAGAAGAAAAATAGGAAGAGAAGAAGATTATATGAATGAATTTTATATAATACTAGCTGTGCCCGCGAACTACGTTTTGCCATGTAGTTTTTTCCCGTTTTTGCAACATTTTTCATTGATGCTCAGCTCCTATTAGTCGTTGCGTGATGGTATATAGCCTAAAGCCTTGCTCGATAAATGGACTATCCAACACAAAAATAATATTTCAATTCGAATCAGTAGTTCCTGAGATTAGCGCGTTCAACCAAACAAACAAACTGTTCAGCTTTATAATATTAGTATAGATTTAAGTTTAGGATTTGAATTGTGTAGTTTTCTACAATGACTAAAATTTGTTTTGTTGGTAAAAAGTTTGTAATTTACGAGCATTACTGCACTTGGCACATATCGATATCAAATCTTTTGTTGGCGAAGTCAACAACGACGTATATTCTTAATATTCAACTTTGCTCTCATTTCCATTTATGTTATTGATGGAATTAAAGGTTACAATAATTCCCATAGAACTGAACATTGATATAATAGTTAGGAGTATAATTATAAATTAACTGGCAAAATTCCGTTTCTTTTTTTGCATTTTTCAGCTAAAGTGAGATTTACGGTAAAATATGTAGTTCAGACAAAAATGTAGATCATCCAGTTCTCAACACTAAATGATTAGGTACACTTTTTTTCGTAAGAATCGCCATTTCCAAGATATAGCGATACTAAGAATTGAAAAAATATTTTCTTCGTAATAATTATGTACACGTTTCCACACCACCTATGAAATAGTGTGCTTTGTGTTTTTATTTAACGTAGTTTCCGCGGTAGACCTATTTCACGATCTATTGTGTTCCTATTGAACTAAAAGGCGGTGTAATTGTGTAATTAATTAAAAAATTATAAGGGAAAATTATTCGTCGGATTCATAATTATCCAATGGAGCTTCTAGTCTACTGTCTTCGTTTGCATCACCGTATTCTTTTTCCCACTGAATACAAATATGTTGTGTCAAAAGTGATGCATCATATTATGTCTCATCACTTATGACATATCACAACTGTTCTCATCTAATATCGACGAAATATTGAAGCACGATTCGTCTTGACAATTAGTACATGCTAATGAACAAAACAGTCGCAACTTTTTTACAACAGTCGAAACTTTTATTGAGAATTGGATGGTCTACAATTGTCTGAACTATTTTTACTGCAAAACTCACCGTTTAGCTAAAAAATGCATGAAACCCTTTTTTGCAAACATAATCATGATGATTATTTCTTATTAGTTGTAGTTATGTGTTTAATTAAACACTTGTGAAATAGGTACTTTAGAATAAGATAAAGATTTTTCGCCCAAATCGGTCCGAATATTAGCCTAAATTGGTAGGACGCTTTACTGTCTTCTTTCTTTTAGGTAACTGTACAACCTTTTCATCCTTTTTTAAGGTGGGATAATCTATTACGATTTCGCTAGGATTCCCCGAGGAAACTCTCCGGCCATGTCTTTCGATAACAAGAAGTCCCAATTCAAGGAACGAGGTCACTGTGCAACGCATACCTAACTAAACAGACGGTGGTCTACTTACTACTTTACTTACTAACCGATATTCGGTCACGGCGGCCAACCTCAATAGAGACTAGCCATCTGCGCAGAAGATATTATAGTCCACAAGTGAATGCGCAAACGCAAGTGCACTCTCTGTTTTGTCACTCACCTAGTTAACGTGCATTCCGAAGCACGGAGGAGCTTGACATGGTTTGTGTTTTGGTCACCCATCATATGACTGACCACAGTCAACGTTACTTAACCTTAGCAATCGTTCGCTGCTCCGCCAAGCTCCTCGTATTAGGCATATACACTGCCGTTATATCTAAAAGTGTCGTATATTACTGAAAATTATGAAACCAGCTGTTTAGTGTTAATAAAATAATGTCTGTCTAAAAACAGTTTTAATATTTACATGTAATGCACAATCATATATTGTAAGTAAGAAACCATAAACTTTGGTTCTGTCATCCAAAAATCTTTTGTATTGTTGCTTACATTTACTCAATTCTTCGAAATTGCTGTTTCGTTTAGCGTAAAAATATATTGAGGTTAGTTTGGACGATCATTCCTGGAAATATTTTTTTGTGTACCTTTTATTATTATCCGCTTTTCTTGGCAAGCATAAGTATATTGAAATACTTCCCGAAGTGTCATTCATGTTCATGTAGTTACTTTTATGTCAGATTCAGAATACATTAAGTCACAACTCTTTCGAAAGCGCGGAATATGTAATTCCTGGTACAAACTAATCTAACAGACTGGATGGAAAAAATTACCTTAGCAAGTGACCTACATTTCACCCTGGAAAATTTAAGGGAGGCTTCACGACATGGTATTAGAATATTTTAAATATGAATAAAAAAATAACTCACTACACAAAATTAAGTATTTTATATTAATTTTCTAAAAAAAACAAAAAATGCTGCACTGGTTGAGAGCAGCATTTTTTGAGATTTTGTTATTTTTTTATATGATAATAGATGTGTCCTGAAGCGTCCCTAAAATTTTCCAGGGTGATAAAAAATAACCGTGTATACATGGACTACAACATGACCTCTCAACTATTCATGCGTTTTATCAATAGCCAAATGGATTAATGGCATATCGAAAAATATTCCAATTCTTTATCCGTAAGACCAATTTTCCGTCTCTATCTACCTAATTACATGATTTAGAAAATCACCTGGTATTACGGCGCTTCGATAAAATAAATAAAATTCACTACAACAAAACTACCTGAAACTATTTATTTAAACTAATTAATCCACTCGTAACCAAAATAAAACTGTTAACGTCGTACCGCAATGTTCTTCAATGTTTGTGCTACGATTTAGGTGCGTAGCAATTGTTCTACGAGGCCGTAGCGGCGTAGACATTTTATTTAGTACCTAACAGACGAAAGGAGGTAAAGTAAGTTTCTTTTTTGATTCATTCATGATTTTTAATTCTGTGTCAGTAGAGAAATTTGTAAAGATCGGGCAATGAAGGCTTTAATATAAATAATTCATCGACTGTATACCCGTTATGTGCAAAGCCAAATTATAACAGTGCAAAATGAATGTGACAACTACTGTGTAATACAACAAAACGAATGTGTAATACTAACAAGTTTGTATTTTAACTTAATTATAATAATGGAAAATAGTTATTAAAAATTATAATTATTTTTTGCTGATATAATGCTGGAATAAAGAATAAAGTTTATTTTCCAAATTTTTCTGGCACCATTCCAAAGTCGCTTTTTGATTTTCCCAATTAACAAAGTTATCTTTCAAACGCTTAACTACCTTAATGTGTTTATACCAAAACTGGCTCATATCATCCATGGAGGTGTAGATAAATGAACGGCCACTTGTTGCTCTAATTGAGGGTTATTATGCTTGATTCACTCCAGCTCACAGTAAATTCGCGTTCCAGCTTTAGTATTTTGTAAATTGATTCTTCATAATACACCTATCTACTCTACGTACATAAATAAAAGCTTTATTATATTTAGTATAAATTAATTAAATACTAATTTATATAATAGTTTTTTTAAATCTACGGGAGGACGAGTAACGAATTTTCTACTACCTTGATTAGATGCGTAATTATAAAGGGCTACATTTCAAAGATTTCCCAAATTTGCTTAGAGGAGCGATTCAGTATCCGAAACATAACGGGTTTTGTTTAGTAAAATTTCATTAGCCGTTTAATTTGCCGGGTCATACATATAAAAAAATGTGTGGAAAGGATCCCATCTCATTCATAATTAAAAAAACAGTAATGAAATATCTTTAAAAACAAACTTTTATTTTATTGCCATAAAAAGAGGAAAATACTTTTCTATATTTTCCTCTTTTTAAGACATTAAAATAAAAGCTTGTCTTTTAAAATATTTCATTAACATAAATATTTATTTAATAGTTCGTAACAATAATATAATACCTTTTAACTTGTTCTTGCTTGATATTGGGAATTCTAATAAAAAAATATTCGTATTAAAAAAATGTTGTCCCATATAAAAGAGAAGTCGGCTCTTTCTCTATCTTAAAAACCATACCTTATTATTTCACCTTGATGGGTATAAACTTTATAAATGAGAATGGAAACCAAACCGTCATAAGACAGGACATGAGCTGATGGCCAGATTCATCGTACCCTCTGTTATCGCCGAAAATATTCTTAGATGCTTTATGTCAAAGTGCCAGTCAGTCTATCAAATAGAAAAATAAATGGATACATTATCTTTTTCTTGCATATATAATTATAAAAGTAGAAACAGCGATAGAAAGAAAATAAAATTACAAGACTAAGAACTTTATGAAAGTAACAACAATGTTTTAAATAGTTCGGAACAAGTAGGAATAACGATACAAAGAATGTAGGTTTACTAATTTATTTAAATATTATAATTATGTCATTTAGATTAATATTCGATTTCTATTTTACATGTTATTTCTATAGTTAATAAATTTATGATATGTACAAACGATATTAGCTAATATTAAATTCAATTTCAATATCGTGTACAACCTTTAACACACGCTTAATATAATTGATGAGTACAATTTAATTCAGTATATGAGTGACAGATAACATAGTATTTGAATGTCAGACTAATATTTATATAAATCAAATTTATTTATGTGGTAATTGTCTACACCACCCTCAAAAACAATATTTATTATTCGTTTCATTCAACACTTTTATTACAAAGTTTATCTTAAAATACGCCAGCAGCCCCTTCATTAGTTGTATGGAAGTCTAATAACAGTCCAAAGATAGCACTCTCAAAATAGAGGCTGGAGAATGCTAGGTATCGAAATCAATCTTGAGAACTACCTATCGAAAATGGTTATTATAAACTTGTAAGTAAAGTTTTGAGCTTCGGTAAAACAACGACAGATAAGTGTGATTTCTCAAATTACTAACCCCTTTATTTATAGATTATTTCTAACACAATTCACTTCAAATATCCAAGCTCACTAAGGCCAAGTGAACATTAAAGTGCAAGCTTTTATTTGAAATAGTAACTAGTAATAATCATCATCATATCAGCCGAAAGACGCGCACTGCTGTACGTTGGCTTTAAAGATCTCTGAACTGCGCATCCAATGGCTTTCCGTGACCTGCATCAAACTATTAGTCCACCTTGTGTAGGGGGGGGGGGGGGGAATGGCGACCTACGCTCTGTTTTCTAAAAGCGGCTGAGGAACTTTTCAACCCGATAGCCGTGTCCTATGCACTGCCACTCAAAGCTCGCAATTCTTTGGGCTAGGTCGCCGGATTTTAGTTCTACTGAGAACTTTGAAACTCAAATTATTTCTCCATCCATTTATAGCCATCTTATAAGCTCCATTATAATTAATAATTTATCGGTATTGTACCGGTATCGGTAAGTCAATAATGGCAACACAATTGGATGAATAGTTATGGAGATATAACGTTACCTGTCTCATACCTCGCTGAAGCGGTTTCGGGTTTTGGTCCTGAGAATGGACTGATATAATGACGTTTTCATACAATGACTACAGCACTTAGATATACCAATAGTCATCTCTGTATTACCGTAGATCGATCCAGCCTCGACCGAATTGAAAGATTCGCCATAGTCCACAACGCCAAGCATACTGGCAATCTATACTCTTGGTATCTATACTAATATTATAAAGCGGAAATATTTGATTGTTTGTTTGTATTGAATAGGCTTCGAAACTACTGAACCAATTTTGATAAAAGTTGGTATAGATATAGTTCGAGACCAGGGGAAGGACATAGGGTAATTTTCCTACGGAAAAAAAATCCCACGGGAAAAAAATAACGCAGGCGAAGTCGCGAGCGGACAGCTAGTTGTGTATAATCTGACGAACCTTATGTATGTAGCTTATGGTTCGAAAGTCTTTTCGCAAGTCAAAACCTGTGCCCTAAAAGATTCACAATATAACTCTTGAGAACAGTTTGTACACATGACTTAGAAGCGTGATGTGTCTGTAGTTTTTCGATTGAACCATGTCACCTTTTCTGAAGAACAATGCCACTAATACGCCCCACGTCTTTGACGAGCTTTAGACTGTTTGAGAGCTACACTAATCTCGTACAGGCTGATATCCAGGATATTTTCAATGTAGTGTCAGCTTAATTTAGTTCTTAGATCGGCTACCTATAGCTGAACAAAAAATGAAACTCAGCTAAAAGCTCAGGTCGAGATGTGGCGATCCTTCCGTCTACTGTCTTCTTAGCTTCGTCAGCAAACTCTACCCAATCGGCAGGCGAATACCTAAGAGTCTATGTTAAAGAAGGTCTATATTAAATCAACAAATGACGTGTGCTAGAAATGTCTGCTACTGTTTATTGTACTGTCGATGCCGACGAGCTTCCTCAGAAGAATGCAGAACCGTCCTACGATTTTCCTTGTTCATTTTCAATGCCAACGCAGACATTTATTGTTATTTTTTTTGTAAGGATGGGTTTGCGGTTCATCGCAAAGCAGTTTCCACGATTTTGTCATTTTAAGGTCCATTCAGATTTTGTGGTTGGAGTTGAAAGTGTTTGGACTTTTAGAGCTGGATAGCTTTAGAAGGCGTAAACTTCAACAGTCAAGTTGTACACTGAGATTCAAGTAACATATGTACATAATTATCGAACATACCGAGGTACATATGTACCTCTCACCATTCGTTACTCATTCCTAGTGTTAAGCGAATTCATCACTGAGACAACATTGAGTATCCGAGGCTTTGATGATGAAGTCAATCTCAAAATAATAATAACAATAAATGTTTATTCCGGAGTAACAATTTGACCTAACGAAAATTGGAACTAGAGTCATAATTTGCGAATAACCGATAGCGTTGTTACAGATTTAAAATAATCCACGATCATACTAAACGGTAATCGGTTGTGATGTCATGTAAAATTCTATGAGCTCAAATTCTTTTATTTTTTATGTGCCGCTTTTCTAGTCACTACAAACGTTGCTCGACTTTAACGATTGTTAACGAAAACGCAGCGCTGCGCAACCGAGCTTCTCTTAAAAGGCATACTCCAACTTAACCCGCCGCTAGACGGAACTAAGTATTCGTAAATAAACCAACAGGATAGACACTCCCCCTATATGTAAACAAATGACATACTTTTAAAATATTTTATTCGTTGTTTAAATTATAAATATCTACGAGATACGGAGATATTGTAATACAAATCACCAAACCGTTTATTCAATCGTAAATATTATTTACTTTCTTATTCATTTCTAACAGACACCATTTGAGTCAGCTTATAAATTGAATGTCGTGTTTAATCCATTAAACATTAAGCTCTATTTCATTCGTTCTTTTTGCTCTTGGATTTCCAAGTGGAATATATTTATCCCTAAGCGTTAACTTTGTATTTTAATATTATCTCACGTTGTGTTCGAGAGTAAAAGTATTATGTCGACATGCGTTATTTAATTTCGCTTCTTTATTTAGTCTTTCATACTCGGCTCATATATCAAATTTTTTAACTTCCTGGATAATGAGTTCCCATACGTAGTAACTAAAATGCTTGAAATATAAGAAACATAACTTTAATGTTTTTTTGAAATCAAATTCAATCTAGCTAGAAAACTACAAGCGTTTTATTGCAAATATAAATTTGCACTTGTCCCGCATACGTCGTATTCCAGATTTGTCGTATTCAGAGTTCGCCATTATACAGTCGATGCCATATTCCATTCGTTATAAAACATATTCATAATAAAGTTCGAAGCCAAATACGAATTTTTATGGTAATTAATAAATTAAAATAATCAAATAAAAAATCCAAAACGGTTAGCGACAAAATGAAAAAATGAATAGAGCAAACAAATCTCGCTATATAGCTTCTTGACAGACCGCATTCTATGTGTCCTTTACACTACACGCATAAGACGTCATTGCAAAGTCATTCTTACAGAATTCAAAATATTTATAATAACGTGGCTGTATTTTTATTTTTATTTAATTGTTATTTAAATATCCAGAAATTATTTAAGTTTCTAGATACATTATTATTGACAGCATACTCCTTAACAATAAAACTACTAGCAATGAAATTGGCAGGTGGTTGTACCTATATTACAATATTGTAAAAAGTATAATAAAAACTTAATTGTAGCGTCAGCTGTAATCATAAAATATTCTTCACACCGCTAACCAACGACGCTCGTGGAAAAAACTTCAACGCATACAAAGTGCATAGGGCAAAGCGACGGAACTCCCTCACAGGCATTTAATCCAGGCAGTTAAGTTGAAGCTTCACTGAGCGCGGTAAAATATTTTCATGCTAGGAACTATTTTCGATTTTTGTCATTTTCATTAATCTATAGTATGTTCTTCAAATAATTGAAGAATATGACGTAAATTTTAATTAGTTTTTAAAATTCTAAAAAACTGATTAAAGTAATAATTATGCAATCTCATAAATAAACATAATTTAAAAGAGATTATTTTGAAATTCATAGCTCCATTTCATAAAATAAATCATGTCCTTTTAGTACATTTCAAATATATATTAGCAGATTCGATTTGTTTAAAATATAAATACATACCAAAAGCTTGAAGACTGAAGGCTCTCAGCAAATATCTTGGTGAAACGGACCACAAAAAGCGCCACGCGAACTTACTGTCATCGTTGTGATATACAATTCATTAAGCCAAAATTAACGCGGCGAGAAGACATCGCAGAAACGCGAAGTCATCTGCTGATGGTGCGTGGATGAAGCGAAGATAAAATGGCGGGTGTGTAACAGGCCCGGGATTACAGCCGCTTTAACCAAAAGTAAAAGTGAAAGCGTATCTCGCTCGATATCGCCCTACCTGTTGCGACGCCCCGCCAGCTCAAACTTTTACGCGCCCTCCGTTCACGCTCCGGCGGTGAGTGCCACACGTCTAAAGCTTCTCGTACTCACCCGAACTTTCTGCCTGAGTATCAGCCGCGACACCGGAATATTTTTTCACAACTTTTGTAATAGTTGAAAACAGTTTGAGGCTTTTTAATGGAAAAAATAAAACAAAACTACATTGCGCGTCGAGCGCGTAGTTATCGCGAAAGAACTCGTCGAGTGTAGGGCGTGCGGCCGCGGTGCCGATCAGAGAGACAGTGAGTGAGGCCAGAGGCTCTCACCGCCGCCCCGCGACCCTCAGTCCTCCCTGCGCACCCTCCGAATCCTATCCGACCTATCTTCAACCACCTTTTCTTAATTGAACCACATCCACTATTACATTATTGAAAATTCAACATAAAGATCGATATAAATAACATCGCAAAAGTAATAAAAAAAATTTTTTTTTAATTATAATTAAACGAAACACTCGTTTAATTATCATAAATATTATAAATTTTAATTTTAAATAAAACTAATCAAATTAATTTCTAAAAAACATTTTTTAATTTTCATTTTATATGGGTCTAAAACAGTCTAAATCATATCATACAGTACTTAATTACTCATTTCGTAGTTACTCAATTTCGTGGTTACTTAAAAATAAGTAGGTATATAAGAAGGCTTAACTAATTTTTCGTGCCATTTGAGGAACGCGCATGAACATGAGACAAACCCAAATCTACGACTTGTTGCGTGGCTAAATGCTGACGGTCGGCGCTTTATCTTCGTAGACAATCAAGACTATGAATAATACTGCTATAATATTGGACAAAAATTTTATGTTCCTTTTCATTATAGCAGGATTTCCACTATCGGTGGATTTTTACGGGTTGTTTCAATGTATTTGTAAATAATCAGAGATTTTCAAATGACATTGCAAATTACACTGTGCCATGTAATCCCCACCTTAAAATTTTCATAGTACACCTTTGTTGTTAAAGTACCACATGAGTTGGAGATGTCACGTCATTAATGAAGAGATTGATTAAAAATGTTACACCATTATATTTGGTCACACCGCGGTGATGTAGATATTAAACAACTATACTGCATCTGAAAAAACTATGCCCGAAAATTGGACATGAATTATTCTTGAATCGATTTCATTGGTGTTATTTTTTAAAGAAAAACCGAATTCCGCCATTAGTATTGATAGTTCGAACCGATACTCGTACAAATAAAACAAACAGATAAATAATCTTGCCTACACTGAGGTAGAGCTGTAATTATTCAGACTGCGCCAGTTATTTAAGTGCTCTAATGAACTCAGATTTCCTTATTAAAAAAGTGCTAAAGCTATTTCCGCTTCTGCTCCGGGATCTGGCGACTAGCTGTCGTATTTGTGACCAACTAGACTAAACGAGAAGTTTATGCTAGAAAATCTCCCGGATGCCAGAGAACTAGAAACACCATTGAAGTGATAATCTAGTGCATGATTTAGAATACCACATTGTACATGTCATTACGGTGGCGCTGTGAATGGACTTGGCACTTGACTTCCAATCGGAGGTCCAAGGTTCGAGACCGCCAGGTACTAATATATTTTTCGAATCTAGCAACATGTCATGTTGAATTTGGATTAATAGCAACATTAATCCAAATTCAACATGACCTTCGCCCAAATAGATGGATAAAATTTTGTTTTCAACCCCAGTAATATGGGTATCAAATGAAAAGGTTTAAAGCGTACAGAACTATGTGCCTAAGAACATCGCCCTAAATTCAATATGGCCGCTGCTCAGAAACGGCGAATAAATTTTCGTTTCGAACCCCAAGTAACAGAGCATCCAATCAAAGTGCCTGAAGAGTAGAGTAATACAAATCTAGCAACGTTGACCTAAATGAAAAATAGCCGCTGCCAAAAAAAACAGATAAAAATTTAGTTTTCTAACCCAGTTATATGGGTATCTAATGAATGGGCCAGAAGAGTAAAGTCCTATGAATCTAGCAATATAAGTACTCTTAATTTTATATGGCTGCCTCCCAAAATAGGTAGATAAAACATCATTTCAATCCCCGTAATAAGCGTATCAATTGGAAGGGCTTGGAGAACGGAGTATTATGAACCTAGCAACATTGCCCTATATTCAATATAGTCGCCTCTCAAAATTTGTCGAGCTTTATCGTCTTTATCGTATATAGATATAAACAAAGAACACAGAGACGAAAAAGACAAAAAAGAACACTAGCAAATAAAAAAAACAATAAGAAACTACTAAACAAAGTAATGACAATTATATGCCTACACTACAAAAATCGCCTATCCTGCAAATTTGGAACATCGTCAATGAGGCAAATGCTGAACACAAGTCGCCGACGCTGCAGATTTGGAAACACTTCTTTTTAAATAATCAAATTAATTTCTGTAATTCTGTATCCACATTTCGAATAGGAAGCATAGGCTTATTAGTATATAGTTATTGCAATTGTTTTTATTAATTAAAGTTAGTTTTTAATCAGTTATGTTTTTTTCGGTCTTCGGGCTGCACCCCAGTTTTTACTGTAATCTGTAACTTTTTTTATTCATGTAATACTACATATTTCAATGATGAAATCCATTAAAAAAGAGTGCATCACATCCATATCCATGAAAACTTATAACAATTTGACAGAATTCACCATTACAAAAGTAAAATGATTTTTATAAGAATAAAGAACATTTCATTAAAAGTTGGTAATTTTTTTGCGTCCAAATTATTAATTATCATACAAAAATTGTCAAATCCTAATTTGAGCTAAATCAGGTCAGTGTCAAACAGCAATAACTGTGAAATCATTGTGTGTATAATATTTTCTTGTTTTAGTTCTTTTAATAGAAACACGACTAAATTAAATGCACGTACGACTCGAACGAAAAAAATTGAAAATTTTGGATTGAATGACATTACGTGTAAACACATTTTAATAATTAGTTTTAGATAACGCATTGATTATTTATTGGTTATTATGAAACACCGTGTATAGTAGGACCGTGAAAGAATGCGAAAGACACTCTGAGCCTTAAAATTTTGTTTTACAAAAAATAAAACCAACTTCAAAAGCACGAAAAAGTCATAAATAATATAAGTATACAAACAACATTTTATATTGATGTTGGTGCTAAATTTTAACCGAGTACTTACAATATTTGTTCTTTTTGCTATTTGATCTTGCTTGGCACTTTGTGCTCTAAGCTTGGCACCGACTTCAATATAAAACTGTGATTTTGTTTGTATTCATATATTATTTATGACTTTTTGTTGTTTTTGAGGTCGGTTTATTTTGTAAAAAATATTTTTTTTCAGTCTTTTTAGTTAATTAATAATACCAAAACCTTGTTCTAAATGTAACAAATACTATTCTGAAAACCTCATCAAAATCAATACAGCCAAACGCGAGATAATCGCGGACAAACATACATACAAACATACAGGTCAACCCGAGAACCTCCTTTATTTAAGTCGGTTAAAATATTACAAAAAAACTTGAACTAAGGAACCTCACTTGTGTGTAAAGCATTATTCAGTATAATTCAATTCTGCTTGGTAGAAGCGGGAAAAGATAATTGTGCTGTGGAAGAAAATCCAAGGAACTTATAGAGACACTTGATTCAGCCGTTATAGATACATCTATACTATATAAAGCTGGATTACGTAGCATGTGCGACAATTATCGATGTTTTTATTTAATCGACTAGTTAAAGCACTTAGCTTGAATAAATTTAAAGTCACAATTAAGGGCCCACTTATGAAAAAGCATATAATAAAGTGTGTGATTATATGACAGATAAAACTGCTTGGGATGGAAAATAAATGTGATAATTGACGTTGAAAGGGTGGTAACACTTTGTGATAATGGGATAAATGTCATTCGAGTAACTGTTCCACTCACTCCGACAGCCATTTCTATATTATTTAAAAAAAAAATGTTTGCGCAATATAATATTTGTAATGTCGGCATTTTAAAAGAGGAGACCAAAAAAAATACAAGACCTTCCGAGTTTCTTGCCTGTTCTTCTCGAGAAGACTCTCCCAATTTCCGAACAGGTGTAGAGTCAACTTTTTTTTCTTCTGACTTGTATTTGCATACATCTTAATAATGGTTGGGGTGTGTGTACATACAAGTTGATTGAAGATTCTTATGTTTTTTTTGACGTCAATAAGTGCATGTAAAGGTCTATATTGGATAAAGATTTTTGAGTTGACTTTGAGTTGTGATTCTTCCATGAAGCCGATGCCCGAAAAATCATACATCCCATTTCAGAAGTTAGAACATCAAAAAAGGTCTTATACTGTAAGCGAATTATACTTGAATGAAGATTTATCATAAGAGTAACTAATTACCTATTAGACAGATTTCATGTCGCGCTTGAATAGCCATATTCTGCGTTGTACCGTGAACTGCTCCGTTGCAATATCATGAAGGCTTTCTGCGGGATTGCAAGGTTTCTGATTCCCAGTAAGGGACACTTACTTATATCCTCACACATGCGAAGCTGCCAGGACGCCAGGTTACACGATTAACGCAGCTGTTATAATATTCTCTATTTTCGATGTCAATGCAATTCAAAGGAGAAAATATGTACATAGATTTAAAAAGTGCAGAGAGTTCGTCCATTCTTACAACTTTACTCGATTTACGCCGCGGCCGCCGCTCGTTCACTTTGGATTAAAGTAAAGTTTCAGACTACTTTTTTAAATCGCATAATGTTGCATTCCTGAAAGGTTTTTTTTAAACTCGCCAATGTTGCCCTTACCACAAAGTTGTTGATCGGTGAGCCAACAGCCAACAACACGATTTTTTTATTTCCGCTTGCTAGCTCGGCGTAGTAGTAGTCCTGTGTTCGTTTGATGATAATAAACAATAATATACTTCAACTAATATAATATAACAAAATATACGTCAATATTGTAACATTAGGGGGCTGTAAGTTGAAGTTGCAATGAGTATTAGAGGTAATAAGGAGGCTGATAGGCTGGGTAAGCTTGCAATAACAGAAGGACTAGATTATCAAACGAGACCATATTATTCAGAAATTTGTTACAAAATTTAAAATAGACTGCTTTGATACATGGAAAGAACAATTCGATCTTATTTCGCTAATGAAAGGTATCTGATACAAGTGAGCCTCCTCACGTACCTTGGTGTGCAAACAGCGATATAAGTAAGGGGTAGATGTAGATGTGTGGGGTAAGATCGATGAGTAACACTTGCTGGCGGAATGTATTAAAATCATACAGGGAGAGGCAACTTTTGCACCTCAACCTCAACGCATCTTACATAGGAGTTTTCTAAGCAATTCTGGCGAACCATATATCAGAGGCCACAAAACTTTTCCGTGACACGGTGGCAATAAATATAGTTTTGTGTTAAATAAATTTATGTTTTAGCATACAGTGGGGCTGGCATATATTTTAAAAGTCCCGAAAGTTAATAAAAGAATTATAAAATGGAAAGCTTAACTGCGTGCCTGGTTACCTCTCTACGTTGAAACAAATATTATTACTGAAAATAAAAATTAAAAAATTAATGAATAACCAATCTGTTTTTGAATGCGTTCAATTTATTTATTTTTAATAAATAAATATAAAATTTGAAAAAATACAATTTTCCAAAATAGAATGTGGTAGTGGAGGGGATACTGTTGTCCTATGGAGTGGAAAGAGGGTCGTGCTAAAAGTAGCTGGGGTCGCACAATCACTTTGTTAATAAATCAAGTACCTATAACTCAAACAGCTGGTAAAACCTGTGATAGGCGTTATTTTGTTACGACTTTGTTTAATTTGTTATTTCTAGGGACGAAAAATCAAATTACACATTCTCTGTTAAAAGAATTTCTGATTCTTTGACAAAAATTTGCCAGTTTATATGTTGTTCAATAAGATCAAAAATGATTTCTTTTTTAAAGTATCTCAAGACTTATAAATTCATATTACATCCCGATTTCGCTGCCTACCGTCATTACCGTATCCCAGACGTACATGTGTGACCAAAACGCTCGTGCAGCCGGGCTGCAATACCCGATTCCTGGCGAATTCTTTTACAGCGACAGCTGTCCGGTGACAGCTCATCCGTCAATATATTCAAAAATAAACTAAAAGAGCATTTTCTAAAAATTTCTAGTTGATTATATATTTATTTTGTATAAAATATATATGTTTATATATATAAGGTATTTAGTTGATATAGTTTATATTTATTAATTTTGTATATATTTAGTCTGTGTACTACTATTTAAAAATTTGTTGCTTTTTTATCTTTCCCGCTATTATCTTTTTGTCTCCAAACACCCAGTGAGGTTGGCTGGAAGAGATCCCTTTTAGGGATAAGTCCACCTATGTACATGTCTTTCCTGTATGTTTGTCAAATGTATGTTTTAATGTGCAATAAAGAATATATATACCGGGTGTAACGGAATACCGCAAAAATATTTAAGGTTGTTGATTAACAAAAAAAATGTTTTATGACTATTCTTTGTATTTTTATTATATGCCTACTTTTGATTTAATACGCTGAACTGTTAAGCGTATTAAATCAAAAGTAGGCATATAATAAAAATAGAAAGAATAGTCATAAAAATATTGTTTTGTTAATCAACAACCTTAAATATTATTGCGGTATTCCGTTACACCCGGTATATATATACATTTCGATAGCGTCATAAACATAATTATAATGAAAGGTATTCAAATCTATTCAAGAAGAGTATTTAAAGTGTAAGAACGTACAACTACAATCAAATTTTTGTACGTAAGTCCGACTTTAATTAAATGTAGCAGCACAGTCGCCTCAAGATATTATCAAACTTTATACTAAGTTCTCCTTAGTTCGCTGTCTCCGTCAGAGGAAACTTTTGTGCTCGGTGGCTGCTCACAATACTCATTTAGCAGACGTTTCTTTTTAAATTAAATGAGAATAACACACATTAACTAGTGAAGGCACGTTATTCGAATGTTTAACATAGTATTTTAGTGCTTGTCATTAAAAAATATTTATGAGAAAGTGGAAGTGATGATCGAACATAGCGATATGTATGATCCAAAACATTAAAATCAGAAAAAAGAAATTAGACGACCAAAAGGTGGTTTAGTGCAAGTATACAACTATTTTATTGTAAATATACAACTTTTTCTACACTCAATAAGATAGTGGAGGAAAAGGTCGAATATTATTATAGAAGCGAGCTTTACCTGAACTACCCAACAACTGAGGAACTTGCTATCTACTTTTAATTTTAATATTTTTTTTTAATTTAATATAATTATTTTTTTTATTAATTTAAAAAAAAACACGTCGCCCCACTCTAGGATTTTTCTCCTGTGTCGTGGGTGCAGTTACAAACATAGAATCTCAGATGCACATACGCCCAGACCGGAACAAATATCTGTAGGCCATACAAAATATTTGTCCCGTACGAGAATCGAACCCGCGACCCGTTGCGCAGTAGGCGATCACTCGACCTCTGCGCTAACCGTGTCGTCGTGTCGACTTTTAACTATGGGAACACACCATAGTTTTACTTCAATCCATAAGCAAAATATTTCTTATTCAAATATTACTTGATAGAAAGCTCCTTTGAATCGTCCAAAATTAAATTGTTTATCTACTGTTATTGTGGCATCAAGCTTAGGTAAGACGGTGATAGCTAGCCAGGTGGGCTCAGAAGCCCTACTATTAACCAAACCCCTTGGAGGTTCTGCCCCATGGGGAATCAAACACCGGACCTCCAGATCGATACCGGGTTGTCTCAACCACTAGACCGCAGAGGCGGTTAGACTTCGCAATAATGTGCCACATAACTATAGAACACTGTGCACCGAGGGCCGTAAGAAGGGGTTTTCTAACGAGACTCTAATAGAAGCCCGACGGCGAAGGTGGAGGGCTTTTAATGAGTCATGTTTGTAATCCTCTTACTGCCCGTGATACACACAATATTTGTCATCACATTTACGAGGAATTTAAAAAAAAGACAAAATAGTACATTGTTACCCTAGGGGTGAAAGTAACTTATTTAGTCCCGAGGCGGTGTTTGGCGCCCGAGCGTAGCGAGGGCACCAATAGTTCGAGGGACTAAATAAGTCTTTAACCCGAGGTAAACACTGTGCTTTTCATTAAGAATACAAGGAAAGTAAAAATAAAACAATGAAATAGCTAAAACTCAACAACTTCTGCTTAAGCCCGCTTTCTCTTATAAAATCAGGCGTTAACTCCATACATCAATCAGATGAACACATTGTGTTAATTATTAACACAATGTTATACAAATATAATTTACAGTTAATACAAACCTCTGTTATACGGAAGTATTAACAAAACTCTACAAATGGAAAAAACAAATGAAGATCGCATTGCCACTTTCCCGCTTATTTTGATTTTTTTTCTGTGGCCGGCCATCTAATCAGCCATTATTTATATCATTTTCATAATTTTAAAAATGGTAAATATTTGCCCAAATCAATGTTATTGTAAAGAAATAGTTGAAAATAAATTTCTTATAATAAAGTCATTTAAAAAATATATTCTTTAAATACTTAACATTATGTTATTTCAATTTTACACCGCGCTGTAATTGAGTGGCTGTATAGAAAGTCGGACCATAGTTCAATAAAAATGTCAAAAAAGAACTAGCTTCTTTTTAAAATTTGACAGCAGCTGTCAGTTGAAAGTGATTCTCCCTAGGGCTGAAAAGTATTACTTTCAACCTGCTCCTCAGGCAATTTCAGACCTACTTTCAGAGTATGAGTAATGAAAAATATTTTTTTTTCGCTGGCAGCTAATCGTTGTTGAGAAGTTGAGCCGCATTATAACAATTCTGGTGGTGTTGATATCACTACAGATTCTCCTAACGCGGATTCTTCCGATGATAAAGTCACATCTAGTTTGTTTCCTCATGTCAAAAAAATGTACGCTTCAAAAACAAAAATGTAACGAAAGAATGGCACTCGACTCGCGCGCGAATAGAGATTGTAAATTTTTGAATATAGTCTTCCACAGGACAAGCCATATTGTCAGATTGTACCGATTTTCAAAATGAAATTTAATAAAATAATTGCAAATGTCTCTGTAATAATAGTAAAATATAAATACATTTACGATAAAAGAAGTGTCAATAGACTTGTGTATTTGTTCGGAAAACGCTGTTTCTCATTTTTACGCGATAGGCAATCTCTGTGACTGTGCAGTGTTATAAGTTAATAGACCATTTAAATTGAGTTGATTTTTCAAAAAAAAAAGGTAAGTATTTATTAAAATTTTAGTTTTCAGTTTGAAAGATAAATAAACCTAAATCTCTCACAGTAACTGCTGATCTAAGGTGAGCTTAGGCTCTTGTTTAACAAACGGAGTTAAAAGATATTATTTATTGATGGTAGATTTTGATTTGTCGAGCTCTAAACCGAAGCGTAAAGGTGGGTCGATTTCATTGCAGGTAAGTGTATAATGCAGTCAAATGTACCCTATAAGTTTTTATATACAGTAATATATTGATTTGTAGCCAAGTTTTGAATATTGGAATTATACCTTGGCTGATTTTAAACCTCCTTAGTCTGAAATGACGTGCGAGTGGGTTTTATATTTTGAAAACTTAACTCATAGCTCTCTCGCGAGTAATAAAAATCCATAACTCCCGTGGGAAGTAAATCGGCTATAACTGTTCTAAACGCGAGCGTGTAATAATACCCTTTACGAGCAAGTGTGATGAAAAGTAACTAACTTTGCCATATAATCTACTAGCTTTCCGCTCGCAGCTTCGCCTGCGTTTTTTCTTTTTTCCATGAAACATATATTTTCCTGTAGTTATACCAACTCAAACTAACGCAAAAGCTTTTCAAAAAGTCACGCTGAAATACGTTAGTGTAATACTCAAAGAAATTCAAAATTTCGACCCCCATTTCTCATTTCTAAGAGATGGATTTTCAAAAACGCGTTTTCACGTGTTTTCTTACTAAAATTCATGCTTCTAGCTTCGACAATGACTGACTTAACTACAAACTTTTAATCCCTTTTTCACCGCCGTGAGAGTTGAATTTCGTAAAATCCGTTCTTAGCTTACATATTTACAAAACTTAGTCAGCAATTACTTTTGAATCACATTATATTAAAAATGCAAGTTTCGGTGTTGCGCGTTCCATATCGTAACGTATATGGCGAAGCTTGAAGTAATAAAACTAGTTTAGCGGTTTTTATTACTTTAACGGAAAAGCACTGGTAATGGCTGCAATACTCGAAGGTCAAGTCGAAGGATGTATGAATCTAGAACAAGATGCGCAATATCTTGTATTACACGCCTCCGCAAAGCTTTTAATGTTATAGCTTTTCAAAGCTTATTCATTTTCTTTTGAGATTTAATTTCGTAGCTTCTTGCTAGAAAGCAATCCATGATTTCCATTTATTTCATTATGAAGTTAATTACTTAATAAATTTCGCTCTAATAAAGGGTATTAAACTTAAAAGTCACGGTACATTTCTAACTTTCGGTGCTTGTTTGAATAAAGTTTTGCTTGCCTACCCAGTTGCAACTATGCCGTTGTCTCTTACCGAGCACCTACGTAATAAGCTAGAATGCTTACGGATCTTTCAGTCTACTTTAACTTTCGTCTTAGAATTATTTCATCACATTGCACCTCTTCTGCTCTATAGAGGTAAAAATACAATAGTAAATAATCTTTGGGTCGTCTTGAACAATTAAACAAGAAACAGCAAAATACATTTCAGTTTAACTAGAAAGTAAATAGGTAAATAATTAGTACCTTTACATACAAACGTTAAATCCTGTAACATTGTGATAAATATCGTTGGACTCTGTAATTAAACGTATACATTCACGTTTAATTATCTTGCTAACATAATTAGGTAGCTCAAAATAAACGCAACTTCTATCTGTGTTTTAACATATGTTTCTCATTTTTCGGTCCAGAAAGGTAAAGTTAATGAGTACTTTCATGCGAAAGTAATCAACACAATTATCACATGTGCAAAACACTTCAAATTACTGTTACTAGATCTTAATAGGTTTTACGAGTATGTACACAATATTTGATTTGTTTTACATTCTCATTTCCATTTAAATAAAATTAAAAAAAACTTACTCTCTACTCATTATCATATGCAATTAATACTTTTCTTTCAACAAAATAATATTGGATTAAAAAAATAGTAATGCCCCAATAGATCACAACATACGCCGCTTTAACTTACTTTTAACGAAAATAATTTCGCGGGGCGTGTTTGACATTAATTAAGTTTCAATGTCGATAAACGGCATATGAAAAGTTTGTTACGTAAGTAAAGTAACACGTAAAAAGCGATAATAGTACATTATGGTACAAGTGTGTAATGTTGGTGATTACCGCTGAGGCGCATTGAGGCCCGAGCCGTCAGGCGAGGGTCTTAAGAAGCCGAGGACGGTAACCATCAATACACACGTGTATCATACAACGTTTTTCAACACACTTCTGAATAAAACAATACTTAAATAAAAAACCATTTTACATAGTAGATAAAAATTTTACTTAGAGAAACAATTAGTAAATGTGCAGTTAGTAAAATTATAATTAACTATTTTTGATGACATAGCGGTCTCATCAGATAGATTATTTATTGAAATACTTTCATGTTCTATTGTTATTTGTGATGGTTCATTATTCGTGTAGGTAGGTGAAATCCAATCATTGGACGTACTTGGTATTTCGCCAGTAGGATGCGTCTCAGAATCAAGTTTAATTCTTTTTGTGATTTTTGCACAAATTTCCTTCTTGTTTTGTATGGAATCTTCTACGTATGATTCTGCTACATTGCTAGATCGCCACCCGACATGTCGCTTCAAAGTCATTATATCAGCTCCTGAATTTGCCAGCAATGTAGCTGAAGTTCTTCTGAAAACTATGTCCAGTGTAGCTCTCAGCATCTACTAAACCCAAAAACTTAGCGATTTCTTTAGGCATAGAACCAAATTTGTTTATACCTATAGGCTGACAGGTACATTTACCATTCTGGTAATTTAGAAAGAAACGGTCATTTTTTGTTTTTGGCGAACGCAAACTTTCATACTTCTTAACAATATCATAGAATGGACCGTGTATGGTGAATGACCTAGGTATTTTATTTTTCGTGATAGGTATCTTCACTAAAAGCATCTGGCCATGGTTCTCTATATCTTTTACAGTTATATTTGTTAATTCTTGTATCCTACAGGCACCAGTTACACCAAATATTAAAGCAACCTGAAACAAAAGAAACAATAATTAAGGTCAACACACAACACAAGCTGCTATTAAATATTTAATTAAAATTAATTTAACTAACCTTTGTAGCCAAATATTGGTTATCTGGAGCATTTTTAATAAATTTTTCAATATCATCAGATGATAAAACCTTTGATTTTTTGCTTCTAAATCCATCAGATAGTCTCTTTAGATAAGCTGACAAATTCGAGTATGTTTTTAAGTCCACTCCATTCTTTGTTCGGACTGTACTTTTTAACATTGAGTAAATACACCACAAAGAGCTAGGTTTGTACTTAGAAGATAATTCTTTAAAGTACGCCATGAACACATTTTCTGAAAAAGACTGCCAGCCTTACAAATAAACGTGGCATAAAGTTAAACTCGAGAATAAATTAAGAATAAGCAAAATGTCTACAAATAAACCAAGAATAACTTATACTGAGTATAACATTGACATTTCTATTGATACAAACGTTATTCCGAAGTTATACCAGCCTGCACCCTTGTATAAACCTAGTATAACTCGATTTGTGCTTGTTTGCTGTGGTCATTTGAGGTTATAATATTTAAATATAGTTAATGGATACACTAAAGTAGTCTTTATTCACTGTTAAAAATTAACAAAGTTCAAATGAGATCAATCATTATCATCATTTCAGCCAACAGACGCCCACTGTTGGACATACGAGTAGGCTTCCCCCAAGGATCTCCACACCGATCGGTCCTGCGCCTCCCGCATCCAGCGGCTTCCCGCGACCTTCATCAGGTGGTCGGTCCACCTTTTGGGGGCTTACCAACGCGGCGTCTCTTACGGATCTCATCATTACTTATCGTTCACGTAAAGAAACTCCGAGCATAGCCATCTCCACCCCCCACCCCTCCTCCCCCAAATTAATGAGATCAATACAGTTAAAGATTTCGTCGCAGCTGATAAGAGCTCGGTGGTCGAAGTGGTCAAAGCGTCAATACGGTACGTTGGAGACACGTTCGTTCGTTCGTTCGTTCGATCCCCGCCCGAGACGAAATTTATTTATTGATTTATTCAGCATTTTTGAAAAATAATCAAAGTTCTATATCGAAATTTAACTATATTCAAATTAATCTAAGGAAATGAAACCAATCAACAAAACGGTCGCCCGGTCGAAAAACTGACAGCTTTCACAGATAAGATGTTACTTTTTTGTACATTTTTCTTTGATTGCGCTGTTGCCATAATGTGCATTTTGATAGATCGGAAGAATAGCTATACCGAAGATAAACCTCGTTTATTTGTCAAAAAATATTCTAGAGTTATTCCCGTTTTATACTAAGTATAACTATACCTAGTATAAGGGTGGAATAAATGTGGTATAACTCATTTTTATTTGTAAGACTGTGCGTATTCTTGTTGTTCTGCCATTGTATGAAATTTTGGTACGCTAATAGATATTTTTCCTTTGAGTTTTCTGGTAGTAAACTTTCCATAACGTTCTGGGCTTCACATCTTATATCGGGCGGTGTACAACATAAATCATTTTCTTCATAAATTGTATTTGCAGACATCTTAATTAATAACTAACTAAATAACTTCAAAAGAGAAAACGAGACGAGTTGTGAAAAATGTTTCGTAATGGCGGGAAAAATTAATCAGTTTTCCTATGCGCGCGCATCGGCCATAGACTAATAAATTTCGTAATGGCGGGAAAAATTAATCAGTTTTCCTATGCGCGCGCATCGGCCATAGACTAAAAAATGAGGTTTCTTTTTTTGGGCTTTTCGCGGATAGCATTTTAGCGCAAGTGTAAGCGTAACTCAACCAATAATATTTAAAAAAAAAACTATTACTCACTCGTGAATAATAGTAATGAAAAAGTCACAGTTTGATTATAGGTGTTATTATGTGCCTAATTGCCATGGGATTAGAGCCACTTTATGAGGAAATGTGTTGAAAAATAATTTACTTTTATTACATACTAGTGAGCCCGGCAGACGATGTCCTGCCCGATTCCAGCGCCACCTACCGGGTCCAATTTTACGTTTAAACCTTCCTTGGACCTATTCAAACACACACAGAAAATTTCGTAAGAATAGGTCGAGCCGTTTCAGAGTTTTTGCGAGACTAACACACAGCGTTTCATTTTTATATTTATGATGATATGATGATGAAGAAGAAGAACTGAAAGAAGTAGCAGGGTCGTGTGCTTGGGTACTTCCGTTTTACCTATTTCTGCCGCAAAGCAGCAGTGCTTGCATTGCTGTGTTCCGGTTTGAAGGGTAAGATATATGGCACTGAAATTACGGGGTACCGTGACTTTACATCTTAAGTCACAAGTTGGCAACGTACACTGTGGCCCTTGTGGGGGTTGCAGTTTTACTGCGAATGTCACAGGAGCCACATGTATTATAAGTGACTGTTACCACTTACCATCAGGTGAGCAGTTTGCTTGTTTGCCAACATAGTAGCAATAAAAAAAATAAAAAAATAATTAAAAAATGACCATGTGCAAAACATTGTTATACATGAAAAAATAAAGAAAAATAAATTACTATTTATAGCAGTATTTTTATGACACCATAGCATAAACATAAAAAATACGTATTTTGAAGAATAATTGTATTTAACGGAACAACTTTTTACAATCGTCTTATGCTTTACCGTCATTTCGTACACAGACTATCTAATAGATTCGATTACTCAACCGCAATAAATATTGATCATTCGTTATACGCGCAACATGACTGATTCAACTAGCTTAAAAAAGAGGATTTTTTAAATGATTAGTCTGATATATGATTTGTCAGCTTATCTATATACAATATTATTTAGGTATATGTCTTCGGGGCAGCCTTACCCCTAGAGGACGCGTCGCCAGGTGGCGGATAGGGGAATGCTCGCCACTGGCGGGTAGGGGGGAAATAAAATACCCCCCGCAGACCAAACAGGCCGGAGAAGGCAACTCCATTATCAAACCCCTGCTGTAGGCTTCTCCGACATATTTGGAGCCGAGGTTGCAGTGGTGCTGAGTGGTTAGGCTCGAGTACTCAGTAGAGTTGGCGGCGGAAGAGCCGGGGACGGCCAACGGCGGCGCTCACGTCTTCCAAGAAGGCGACAGCCTTGGTGTCAGGTGGCAACCGGCCGTAAAAAGTAAATGCCAAACAAAAAAAAATCTCCTCGTACAGTATGACAAAGCGAAATAAGGAACAGAGTGTAACAGCTAGGGCGTCCCCCTCAAGCGACGTCTTAAGATCAAATGCGAATAATGCGAATCTACAGTCGAAAAATACTAGGGCTGTTGAACTAAGACAATAAAGTGAGGACAGGTTCTTAACGGTCATTAAATAATACGTTTGCTACGAATACTTGTAATCAAAATATATTTATAATAATATAACACAAAAATGAAATCTTCTATTTTCTATTTACATGACAAGAGTAATCAAATTATAAAAACATACTTTTCCGTTGACATAGACGCAAACCCAAAGCATTTATACTCATTACTCAACATCCTGCGAGCCCCACACAAAAATCAAACATGAACATGTTTAGTGGTACTAAAAGGTAAATCACAAAGCGTGTTCTAACGTAAAACATAAATAACAGAACTCTCGAATATTAAAACTGAACATTGACTACCCTCAATTAAAGTATTATTATAATTAAGATCCAATCGTCAGACAATATTATGAAATATTTTAAGCACCTAATCTGTACCTACTTGGCAAACGAACTACCCTGCCGAAACGTGTCTTAACATTAGTTATTTTTTAATCTTTTAAATCATTAACTAAATTCTCTTTACCGCTATTTTCTACGACACGCTTTTGTTCTTACAAATCTTCCACATCGACAGAAGAAACCTCCATCGGATACAGCCTTTGGAACGGTCTCACTTTAATACCCGTAGAGGTTTTTTCTTCTGCTGTCCTGCTGATTCCATCACTTCCTGGGAAAACATTCACAACCAGTCCTAATGGCCATTTCACTCTTTTGTCTTCTGTTCCCACAAGTACAACATCTCCAATTTACGTTTCTCTTATCTTTAGTTCTTTCTATCAGCATAGTTAAATACTCCTTCTTAAACCTGCTTTTAAAATCTTCTCTTAAATCCTGTAAATATTTATATCTAGTTTTCATTGAAATCTGATCCAAGTCTGTAACGTCTGTCTCTGATATGGGTTGAATAAAATTTGCCGGTGTGAGTGGTTCTAAGGCTGAGTTTTGGTCGTCTTGAACGTAGGTTAACGGTCTTCCATTTATTACTGCTTCAAACTCACAAAGCACCGTTTGCAATTCGTCATAATACACTTGCGCTTTACCGAGCATACGTCTTAGCATTTCTTTTAGTATACGAATCAACCTTTCCCAAAAATCGCCCCACCAAGGTGCAGCTGGAGAATTCAATTTCCATGATATTTTGTGTATAGCGGATTGTTTCTTCACTTCCTCCCAATCCACATTTTCAGATAATAACTGTTTTGCACATGTGAAATTAGAACCATTATCTGTTATAATTTGTTCAACTCGACCTCTCCTCGCAATAAATCTGCGTAATGTCAATACAAACGCTTCAGTAGACAAAGACCTACATAACTCGAGGTGAACGGCTCTACATACCGCACATGTGTATAATACTACCCAGCACTTTTTACCATCTTTAAGCAGTAGCGGCCCTGCTAAGTCGATGCCAGTCACCCCAAAAGGTTTTGAGCAGGTTATTCTCTCTACAGGCAAAGGTGCAGTCGTTACTTGCGTAGGCTTTGCTCTATACCGTGTAAAGATTACACATTTAGATATCACAGATTTCACAAGGCGTCTAATACCTAATATTCTTCACGCAGATCTGTTATCAGTTGATTTACACCTGCATGCTTCAAATCCAAATGTCGCTGCTCGACTAATCTTCTCACTATATTATCAGCGGAAGGTAATAGAATAGGAGTTCTCGTAGAATATCTCTGTTTTCTTTTTGTATTAATAATAGTATATTTATCTCAGCTTTTTTATATTCTTCATATGATAAATCACCATCAAGTCTATTATTTTTATTTAATAAATTAAACATGTATCTTCTTATCCATGCACATACTCTAATTATCTTAGTATATTTAGAAATCTTTCAAAATTCATCTTTCAATATTTATATTTATACAATCAACATTGCAATTTGTTTTTGACAGTTCAACACAAGCTTGCTCTTCATTTATTTCAAAAACAGACTTTGGCCAGTTAGCAGCATCATGACTCAACCACGTGGGACCTTCCACCACCGTACCATAAGCAGTTGTTCGGGAAAACAACCTCGAGACGCTAGATCTGCAGGATTCAATTTTCCAGGGATACCAGTCTTCGATTCCGGAATTATGGCGAATTTCCTTGACTCTGTTTCCAATGTAGGTATTCTAAGGCAATTCCTTTTTAATCCAGCATAATGCTACACAGGAGTCTGTCCAACAATATTCTCTACATTTAATATTCAGATATTCTCCAGTATTCTTTAGTAATCTTGATCCAATTAGTGCAGCTGTTAACTCCAACCTTGGAATTGTTAATTTTTCTGGTGATGCCACTCTTGACTTGGCTGTCATCAATCGAACTGAGACTCTACCATCCTTTTGAGCTCTCAAAAATATGCAAACACTATAAGCATCTTTGCTTGCATCACAGAACACATTATGTAAGGATAATTCACACTGTTCTATACAATCTAATGTTAATCGTCTCTACATTGTCCTAAAAAATCTATGTGTATATACCATTTTTTAAAGTCACTCATCACATCCTTCGGTAGTTCCTCGTCCCATGAGAGCTTACGCCGCCAACATTCTCTTATAATTAGTCTCGGTATCAGCGTTGCAAGACATGTGAAACCCACGGGATCAAGACTCTGCGTGATTGACATTAAACTTCGTTTAGTTATTTTCTCAGTATCATCTAGAGACTTAAGACTGCTAAGATTACAACCTAATTCATCCGCCTCAATATACCACTGTAATCCTAAAACAGATATTACACTCTCTTTGTTCTCATTTACTAATGGAGGAGATGTTACCCATTGTCTAAGATCAAATTTACCTCGATTCATTATTTCTTTGGCCTCTAATATAAACTTCTCTACTTCCTCCTCCGAGTTCAAACTTGTTAAAGTATTATCTACATAGAAAGATTTACGTAAAATACACGCAGTGTTTTTAAGTTTTCCTGTGATATTATTTAGATGGTGATCGATTGTGGCTGATAACAAAAACGGACTTGAAGTCAAGCCGAATACAACACGACAATGTCTATACTCAATAATATCTGCGCAGTTTTCATCTTTCCACCACAAAAATCTCAAATAGTCCCGATCGCATGGTGCTGCCGATATCATCAAAAAGGCTTTTGCTATGTCCGCCGTAATACCTATCTTGCCTTTCCTAAAACCTATTAACAAATTGGGGATTTTATCAAGAAAATTTATTCCTTTATTCAAACAGGAATTTAAAGATCTACTACAACTATCACGTGCAGAGGCGTCAAAAACTGGGCGTAATTTAGTAGTTAAACTAGAATCCTTAACAACGCCTCGATGAGGCAAATAATGTACGCCATGTGTTTTATGATTTTGAAGTATGTTTATCTCTTCAATTATCCCTCTCTGTAGCCAATCTTTAAATACATTAAAATAATCATTTAATTTACCTGTTGTCACCAAGCGCTTTGTTGTCGACTCTAACCTTTTTTCTGCTATAGTGCGATTGCTTAACAACTCATCATAGCCTGGTTTCCATGGAAGTGTTACCTCGTATCTCCCATGGTCATTTACTCTTAAATTCTTCTCAAAAGATAAAACTGCTTCCACTTCATTTTGTGCCTTTGTTCTGACCTCCACTGGATCCTTGATTCCTAATAATTCCAAAGACCAGAAATCTGAAACATCAGTTTTACAAAAAAGAGTACACAATCTATTTGCAGCAGTCGAGCTTTGCTTACCCTGTAGAACCCACCCTAACTTAGTTTGTATAGCCAACATATCATTCTCTAAGTTGATAACTATATTAGACATAATTAGACCCGAAAAGTCTGCACCTATTAAAAGCCCAATTTCCTCATCATTGTCTGACAAGTCGATTTAATTTTTCAATAATAATCTTTTTAAGTACAAATCGTTGTCATTAACTTTAGGAATGCTTTTGCTTATACATTTTTGATCTAAGACGACAATGTTAATATTGCAAGAACTTTTATAACCTTTGACATTTACAGTATATACATTATGGATTTTTGAGCCTAATTTTACTCCACCAAATAGAGTATGGGTTAAAATTTCTTTACCAACAACAGGCAACTTAAGACTTTATGCGATATCGTGTCTGATATAAGACCGTTGTGCTCCATTGTCGATTAAGGCTCTGACATTTACACTGTTGTTATTGTAAGATACAGTTACCATCAAAGTTTGAAGTAGTGTGATACTGGTGTTTTGAGCATATTGTGTCAATGTTGGAGATATTTTGTCGGAAACCTGCTCCTTGTTACCAGCTGTACACATAACAGGTGAGTGTCGTCGAGAACACACATAACATTTGACAAATGCTTTACAATATCGCGGTTGATGTCCTTGTTTTAAGCATATTGGGCATGCTTTTATCTTCTTCAAAAGTGTTTGTCTTTCTTCTGAGCTCATACTCATTACCCTATAACATTCTAAGCTACTGTGATTATCTTATTTGCACCATATGCAAGCTTTCGTCTTGTTGCTTGTTTATTTTCCATTAAAAAACATCCCACTGTTGGTTCCTTGTTGGTCTCTATATTAACCTCATTGTCTTTGAAAGATGGTTCTGCCATTTTTATTCGTTGTTCGCTTTCTACTTCTCTCTTTAAAAATAGCATTAATTCTCCTAATTCGTTATTCTTGGCTGGCTTATTTCTTTCCCATATTTTTAAAGTCTCATTGGGCAGTGCCGATTCAATCAATGGCAGTAGAAAGGCATCATATTTGTCTCTTGTTACCCTAATGTAGCTAGCCCTCTTAACTGCGTGTTAATTATGTCGTATAGAATAACAATGGAATTCGATTTTTCTTTCGTCATTACTATGTTCAATAGTTCTCTAACATATATCTGTATCAGTAGTTCATCTCTTGCATATTGACTCTTCAATTCATCTACACATTCATCGTAACTCCTTTCATTTGCGGGAAAACTTTCTACAAATGATCTTACCTCTGTACCTAACTGTGTAGATTGTATTAGAAATGCAAGCTTATCAATCGGATCTATGGTATTATCTTCGTGTATTTTCCGGAATTGGCCCCAAAAAGTCAACCAATTCCTTATATTTCCATCAAATTTTTGTAATTCTAATGTCGGCAATTTATAATTTCTGTTTAATGTATTGCGTCCATCTTGTTTTTCATTTGTGTCCTTAGCTTTTTCATGTATTGTTTTCCATTTCTGTGTATATTTATAGCTATCTTCAAGTTCTTTCTCTAACTGTGTTTCATTGAAATCGGGATTACTTATTATGTCATCTTGAATTTCCTTATCTAGATTTATCAGTTTCTTGTTAAGGTCATCTAGAAAATTAATTTTCGATATCTTCTCGTATTTCTTTTTCGTATCTGAATCCCGCAATATTTCCTCGATTTCGTTAGAAGTTTTTGTAAATAATCTCCGCAATACGCTTCTTTGTTTAATGACAGCCTCCATTTTACAATATTTTTGCAAAATTAAAATACACGGTCGCCAGATGTTGAACTAAGACAATAAAGTGAGGACAGGTTCTTAACGGTCATTAAATAATACGTTTGCTACGAATACTTGTAATCAAAATATATTTATAATAATATAACACAAAAATGAAATCTTCTATTTTCTATTTACATGACAAGAGTAATCACATTATAAAAACATACTTTTCCGTTGACATAGACGCAAACCCAAAGCATTTATACTCATTACTCAACAAGGGCGGCGCTTGCATTTAGTGACAATTGGTTATTCTACATGGACTGATATTTTCATAACTCAATTTTAATTTGGCAGTCATGCAGGACTTTGTTTTGCAGTCCAATTTGGTTCTAGTTGTTTTGGTATTTTCTCCGATTAAACTTTACATTTATGAAAAATGAGATATGTCGCATAGCCGTACAAAGACTTCGAAGATATACCTATATAGAGTCTCCCCAGCCATTCACTATTCAAAACAGACTCACACGTTAGATATCCCATGAGGTAAGAAGCTACGAGTATACTTAGCTATTGCCTTTTATTAAGCCGCCAACCGCTCTGATCCCGCTCTTTAAATATCTGATATCTTCTAAAATATTCATGATGTAAAGGGCAATTTTGATATACATGAAATGCACAACGTTTCCAATGTATTTAATTGGATAAGGAATAATACTGTATTGTTTAAAATAGCTTGGTAAATAATTTATTTTATTTATTTGTAATCGAATAACTTGGGCTCATAGATACATACCTTATAAGCTAACATACATATATAAAATACAAATTTGTTAGTATATAGTAGTAATAATGCATGATTTTTTTTTGTAATATGTAAAAGATAAAATTGGTTATTATAGGATATCCTTAGTGGATAAATATATCCCATCGCAGATTTTTTTATCGATCTTTTGAAGATACAATTCCATTGCATATTAACCCGGCGACGATGACGCTGGGTTATATTGACCCGAGGCAATTTTTAACGGACATATTTTATTTTTGCGGTAGTCGTGTGTTGTGAATCTTTATGTAGCTGGAGATATAGCACCCCTCTACCCGTCTCGTTGGTATTGTCAATGCGACGCCGCCTGTGCAGTAAGATACACTTGTGTCAAGTCAAAACGGGTAATTATGACCCAGCGTCATCGCTGGCGTGGTGATTTTATGACGTACATTTTTTCTTTTTTTGGATGTTATAAATTAATACACCTTTTTATTTTTAAGTTTTTTAATAAAAAGTAACTATCCAACTACCTGGAAAGTATTATGGCGTTGTTAGATGAGTCAGATTCCGACAATAAAGATTCGCAGACTGCTTTGGATTTTTATATTGACCACCACTTACATTATCGGGCATAAATGCGAACATAATACATTGGGTTAGTAACAACGAGGAACCCCCAAGAGATGTCATAAATGTCCATCTAAAAAGGACAAAAAAACATCTCATACTTGTCATGTATACGACATTTACGCAAGCCCAGAGCATTTGATTCCATTCTGCAATAACTGCAGCAGTTCCATGGCTCTGAATGATGAATTAGAAGATTGATTCCTTATTATTTTTATTATAAAAAGTTTCTTTGATCTCCCTTTTAATCTGTAAGATTATTGATTTCTATTCCTACTAAGAAAAATTTACGAAATATCAAACAATTTAATATGTTATGTTTTCAACGTTGATTTTGCATGTGTTATCGAGAAAGCTTAAAAAATTTGAAGTATAAAATTTATAAGCATTATTTTTATTTTACTACCTAAGTAAAGAACCCTTTTATATAAACAGTAATTAAAATTTAAGTGACTTCCTAAATTTCGTGTAACAGCTATTGATAAAAATTGGGTCGTAATGACCCGGTGTCATCGGTCTCGTAATTATTTTCACGTCATTGACGCCGGGTTAATTTGATCTATCTCTAGGTTTAGCGAGAGTTTCAATTTAAGCGCATAAAAATATGTTTGTTACGTTACGACATCACATTACAAATCTTTGAATTGCTCAACCTCTCTCTACTATGATATGCAAGTATTGTACTGTACATTTCTTGAATCACTCTATCTATTGCTGCAAACCTTACTAAAATCCGGTATTTCAGTCCTGTGCCTTCGGCTTGACCATTCGGAGATTACCTACCGCACCTCGTGTGTGAATCCGTTCGGTTTGCGACCTAATTGCCTGCGAAAGCTTGGCAGGGAGCGGGAAGCGCCCCTGCGCGCGGGACGTGGGGGAGCCGGCTGGCCTCGCGTGACTCGAACGCGCGCCTTGTGATCAGTACGCTGTCGTTACCGAGTGTGTGAGTGTGTGTCGTTTGTGTAGTCCGTGCACGTGAAGTTTGTTAACGCTGTTGTAGCGTTTGATTGTCGGAGCGATGGTAAGTGTTAGTTTTTGTTAATGTCTGCGAAAGTTTTTAGGACATAGCTGGGTTCGGATCCCAGACTTTTTATTAGGTTTTTAACTTTGTATAACTTTGTTTTTTGCAGTGTAATGTGTTATTTTTAGAATGATTTTGTTTTATTTCTTTTGTATTGTAATGGGAGGCCGCCGCTGCTCCCTGCTTGGCACGGGCGGCGTCCCAACGGGCAAATTATGGCGCTTATTAGTCGCCGAGGACACATAGATGCAGCCGCAACGGCTCTGTCCCTTGACGCGGCCTTTCCATAGCCGCACAAGACCGCAGCCGCTCGCCACGCGCAGCGGTAGCCGCTCACCACGCGCAGCGGCAGCCGCTCGCCACGCGCAGCGGCAGCCGCTCGCCACACGCAGCGGCAGCCGCTCGCCACCCGCAGCGGCAGCCGCTCGCCACGCGCAGCGGCAGCCGCTCGCCACGCGCAGCGGCAGCCGCTCGCCACGCGCAGCGGCAGCCGCTCGCCACACGCAGCGGCAGCCGCTCGCCACCCGCAGCGGCAGCCGCTCGCCACGCGCAGCGGCAGCCGCTCGCCACGCGCAGCGGTAGCCGCTCGCCACGCGCAGCGGTAGCCGCTCACCACGCGCAGCGGCAGCCGCTCGACAGCCGCCCGCCACGCGCAGCGGCAGCCGCTCGCCACCCGCAGCGACAGCCGCTCGTATCGGTGGCAGCTGCTAGTGAGTCGCATGCAGCCCTAATGGCTGGCGCCTAATAAGCGAATCTTTTTAACGCTCGCCCTGCGCCTAACATAAATATGCTTAAATAAATTTGTTCCGTGTTTCGCTTGATATCAACTAACTAACATGAGGGTTTCAGCATGGCTGCCACCGTTACCTGGTATAATTCCACACGTCTGCCCGTCACTAGCTATTTCAGCTAAGGGTGTACTTCTTACTCTCAGTATGAAGTTGTCACTCCCTGAAGCATCTTAACTTCATTCCAGATGGTGGAAAATACTCAGTTAATAACAGTGGGAGAATTGCTCGAAGATGCGGCATCTACAGAAGAAGATGACGAGATTCTAGACCGTCTCAAGCTTCTGGCCGAGGAGTCGTTCCCGGAGGGATGGAAGAATTGGAGGACTTTAAACTTGTCAAAAATTGAAGTTTTTGGCGATGATCCAGATCCTCAAGTGTTAAACAAGCTTAGGTTTGCGCTTCCAACTGTCGGTATCATCAAGGCTTTCAATCCATCTGCCCAGTATCTACCTCAAAAGCAATACAGGGACTTAAAGGTCAAGATGTTGGACTGGTCTTTTTGCCGCGCGCTGATAGTAAGTCCGCCGGCAATTTTAAATAGAATTAAAGGTTCAGCAGGGCAAGCAGAGATTTTCCTTAGTGCTGTAGCCCCTGTTAAGGACTTGCTTGTATCATTGAGGGAGGCGTGCCGTATTCTGAGCGGTGACGACGACGAAGGGGAGTTGCCAGTTTTTCCGCAGAAAAGGCACAGTACAGAAGCTGGAAGTTCCACGTCAAAAAAATCGAGATACGATATTTTAGAAGAGAAAATGGAGAATATGTTTACGACACTTTCTAACAAGATTGACATGTGTTTTAGTCAAGAAGACTCGGCGAGCTCAGATAAAGAAAACGAAATTGACACTGGCTCAGATTATAACAGTGACTCGGACCAGTGGTCAATGAATGATGTGCGAAACAAGAGTGATGACCTAGATGCTCTCGCGCTTGTCCCCTTCGTCAGAGAAGATGCACCAGCAATACCGGAGCCAGACCCGGAATTAAAATCTCAGGGAATTTCCTGTCAGAAATTTGGTCAGCCAGGCTGGAATAAAATTAGATATAAGGAGGTTCAAAAACGATTTCAAGCGGCCCCGGTAATTGCCGCGCTTAAAGTTAACCACGAATTAGGTAGCATGGAGAGGAAATCATTCAGCCGTACCCTATTGGAGAAATGTGACGCGATGACGGGTACCATTACACATGGCCTTTTGAAGCAGAGACTAAAGATTTCCGAGGGCTTAAAAGCTTTGGCTCAGAAACATCCAGCGGCATATGAGGATATGAAAGAAATTTTTTTGGGTACAAATTTGGCGAAGACAATATCAGATGATTTGTTACACTATGTTTGCGCAAGGAGATCGGAAATAATTGAACTCCGTCGAAAGCCTTTCAAAGCAAAGGATGATTATCTCACTAGCAAATTGACTGAAATCCCACCTTCGGAGTCATATCTATTTGATGAAAAGAAGTTGACAGATCTGATTAGTTCTCAAGGTGGTCCCCATAGGTTTCTTCCCTACAAAAAGGGGAATAAAGACGGTTCCAAAGCCAAGTATGATAAATCTTCTTTCAAAACTCCGACTTCCACCGTCACAAAAGGATCTTCAAGAAGATATAATTATGACCGACGCTCATTCAAGGGGGGAAACAATAAAAGAGCGGGTAAAAAAGATAGCAAGCCTGACCGAGACGGCAAAAAGAAGTCTCGCAAGCCTTCAAAATATTGACTATGTTTTTCGGGGCGGCCAGTTAAAGAGTTTTGTGGAAGTGTGGCAAAGTTTAGGTGCCCCAAGTCACATAATAAAAATAATGAATGGGTACGCCATTCCGTTCATAAAGAAACCCCCCACCATTCCGTTTACCCCTCAGAATATAAGAAGACTAACAACAAAAAGCTCCGTCCAAATGTCCAAAGAAATAAGATACCTCACAAAGTTAGGAGTCTTGGAAAGATCAACGTGGAAAAGAGGATTCTTGTCTCAGATGTTTTTGATCCCAAAACCAAACGGAAAACTTCGCCAGATCTTCAACTTACGGAACCTAAACGAGTACCTCAACCCAAAGAAATTTCGTCTCATAAGTCAGATAGACGTTCCAAAATTTCTACAGAAAAACGATTTTATGATAAAACTGGATATTTCTCAGGCATACTTCCACGTGCCTATGAAACAGAGTCATCGTCGCTTTCTTTGCCTTGCTTACAAGGGTCGTGTGTACAACATGACCTGCCTGCCTTTCGGCCTTTCAAGCGCCCCATTGCACAGAGGGGCACGCTCCATACAAGGGCGGTCATAAATAGTTAAAGTCCTGTTACTATCAATACATTGTATTATTTTAGTGACTTATAGTTGTAAAAGTGTTTTAGGAACATTAAAATGAAAGAAGTACATGTATTTACGGAATAAAAAACGTTTACTTCAGTAAAAAACAAATATAAACAATAACATACTTTTACCTAAATTTATCATGAACAAACACTTAAAAATTGGAATGTAAAACATATATTTTAAATAAAATAAGAGTCAAAACATTGATAACATTATTTAATTATAATAAAATAATAGAAATAAATAAATTAAAATTAATTAAATACAAAAAAAATAAAACAACTAACAAAATACAAATAAATTATTCTTATTCTAACAATATTAAACATGTAACAATTCTATTACACTTTGTGACAGAGTATTTTTCTTTTTAGGGGGAAGTTTCCGAAGACTTGTAATATAAGGATCTGAATGTAATAATAGTCGTTGTATTAAATCTTGATTGGTAACTTCACGTGACATTTTTCGAGTGTGACTTCGTCTATAAATTTTGATATACTTATTTGTCGCTTCAGCAGCTTCTTCGGAAAGTTCTCCTATAGATAACAATGCATAACTTATAATATCTGATCCATGTACGAGCACCTTGTGGACAGAAACAGGAAGACTATACCACGGATATTCCTCGACCAGGCTGTATGCTGTTTGTAATGCATAGTCTTTAAACTTGCATTCATTAATTTTATGTCCAGAAGATAACGTTTGTAATATTACACAACAACGATCTATGAGATCCTTATTCAAACCTGTAATTTCAGCAGATACAGCTGATTCCAAAAAAAACTTCCTGGCCGTGTTTCCGTCGTTAGACGTCCCGCTTCCACCACTACGCGGCTTGTCAACTATTAAACCGAATCGTTCCCTAAACTGGGACTGTACATATTGTTTTTTATTTGATAACAATTGTTTATCACTATCTAGCCTAACTTGCCATTTTTTTATGTCTAATCTATATGAAAAATGAATAAAATATTCGAAGAAACGTATCCAAGAATGTAGTGGTGATAATCCAAATTGGTATCTACTCTCTATTACAGGTTTCTGTAAACATTCGTCTATTTTATTCATCTCTTTAGGGGTAGCATTACATATATAACATCTACTTGTAGATGTTTCACTTAAAGCACTACAAATTTTACCATCTACCATTGAAAGCTGCAACTTATGAGAAACGACCAATTCACGATTGTCGATCTGAATAAAAGTAGGTTGCAAACTTTCAATTTTATCCTTAAAATAAGCTTCCTCTTGCAAAGACACTGCTGTGCTTTCTTTCAAAAATTGAAATCGAATAGGACGGCAGTACCTAGTGGAAGAGGGTCGAGGATTTTTCCATAAAATTTTACAATTATCTTCAGCTAATTTTACAATAATTTGAAGGGGTACATAAGATGTTACAAACAAACTACTATCTTCTAAAGTTGAATCTGAAAAAAATTGTTTGTATTCACTATGTCCAGTGCTGCCATCGAATCCCCATTTCCCAAGTAAAGAGATATTAGACAAACAATCATCAGGAATCTGATCTAAGACCTCTTTTTGAGATTCAAGGATTCGAGAAGCTGTGTGATCAAAAAGACTTTGTAATTCAACTTCAGCTGAAGACTCGGAAACAGTTATATTAGAAGGGTAACATCTCTGTTTCGCTTTAGTAATTTGTTGGTAACATGGTAATACATTAGGAGAAATCTTACTATTAACAAAGTTTTTAATTAATAAATACTGATGTTTTGTCAACTGAGCATCAGTCACAAGTGACAAGACATCATCAGTGCTAACTCTAGATATACACGAATCGAATGAACAGTCTGAAACATCAAGCAATGCACTCACAGTAGAATCATCAGACTTTGACAAATCAGCTACTCTCCGACGTTTAGTCCTTTTACTACATTGCGTAAAAGGTTTTCGAGGACGACCACGTGAATGACACGGCGACGTTTCAGACGGAGTACATTGCTTATTGTTTTTCACAAGTTGAATTTTTTCAATAACATTAAACCAATCGGAATTCTTATATAAAAGCTTGGTTTTATCCCTATTACATTTTTTCCAGAATCGAGCAATAGCTTTACATAAATTATTAACAATTTTCTCTAAATAATGAATATCAATGTTCTCAGCATCGTCGTTCAGAGTAGTCAACAAACTTTGTATGACTTGACGACACTTTTCCGAGTCATTATCGGTATTGACAGTTCAAGAATATGCATTCTTGAAAACGAGCATATATATAAATTACCTAAAACAAAAAAAAAACGGTTAAAATTCAGTCACAAAACCTACACAAAGCACTAAGACTAAATAAACTAATTTCGTAGCAAATGCTACGAGATAATCTGGCAACTGTAGCACCCTTGTCATCGCCAAAAGGGCAGATAAGGGCAGCCAAGTTTTAATTTTCCTAAGATAAGAAAGTCTAAAGATTATGGTGCAATATACTTCCATAGTCGGAGCGAGTGGGAACATATTTAAAAGTTTATTCAAACTTTGAATATTAAAATATAATACTCCAAGAAAAGTCGCCTCGTAGCAATGACATACTAAAGAAAATATATACTAAGATACAATTAAAATAAAAATATTAATTATTACATACCCTGTTCTTGGATATCCATTTCAGAAAAAACTCACACAGCACTCACAGGTCCCGCAATGACAACAAATGACGTCACGCTTTTTAATGACTCACTGATAACAGTATTTACGATTGGCGATGCGCTCTCTTTGAATGCACAATAGATAATGAAGGCGCACTCTAATTACTGACCTATTTATAGTTTCAGAAGGTACCGCAACTATCCAATGTAACGACAAGGAATAAAATGTAAAACAAGAAAGCAGGTTTTTAAGATTTATGACCTATGGATGTCCCACAGTGCATTGGCCTTTTCAATGATCGGAAACTGGATGGCAAGTCTCCTGCGCCAGAAAGGAATCAGGCTACTGATATATTTGGACGATATTCTAATAGCACATCAAGATCCAAAAAGGCTGGTGGACCACTTGTCGGAGGCGATAAACCTTTTGCACACCTTGGGCTGGCTAATAAACACAGAGAAGTGCGTGCCAATTCCTTCTCAAAAAATAGAGTTTCTGGGGATTCTGTGGGATACGAAGCTCAACGTTATGAGCTTACCTACCCAAAAAATAGAAAGAATCCTCAGAGATATCTCAAAACTTCGAGAATCAGGAAAATGGAACTGGCTAGAAGGCACTTCCCTACTTGGAAGGCTAAACTTCGCATCCTTGGTGAATCCGTTGGGAAGGCTTCACACACGCCAGCTCCAAATTGCAGCCCGACAGTTAAAGGAGGAGTATCCGAAATTGAAGGTAGAATTTTCCAAAGAAGCCATAAAAGACTGCGATTGGTGGTTGATAAATGCACACACAAACAAACCGATTCACGAGAAAAATCCAACAGTATTTCTTTCAACGGATGCATCGGATGCAGGTTGGGGCTTCCAGATAGAGCAGAACATGTGTGCGGGATCTTGGACAATGGACGAGAAAAAATGGCATATCAATCGCAAAGAGCTGTACACCGTGTTGATAGCACTGCGCCAATTCAAGTTCCAGCTAAAGAACCAATCCGTAATGCTCCAGTCGGACAACAAAACCGTAGTAGCGTATATACGCAAACAAGGAGGAACGAAGTCTCGTGTATTACTATCGATAGCCAAAGAGATTCTCTTGCTAGCTTACAAATTCCAAATACATCTGACAGTGTTTTACTTACCCGGAATTTACAATTGCTTTGCGGACAGACTATCGAGGAGTCTTCCTTTAACCGACTGGCATCTATCGACCGAAATAACAAACAAGATATTCGAAAGATGGGGGACACCTCAGATAGACCTGTTTGCTTCACGGAATTCCAGAGTTGTGCCCATGTACGTCAGCATAGACGCATCAGATCGGGAAGCTTCATTTGTAGATGCATTCAGCAAGACCTGGGACTTTCGTCTAGCGTGGGTATTCCCACCCCCACCGTTAATTCCGAAAGTCCTCAATCACCTCAATACCTCGAGAGGAACCTTCTTACTGGTAGTTCCCAAATGGGAGAGGACATTCTGGAGGGGGGATTGTTATATGGATTAGTAGTGGAACGGAACGTAGCCTTATTTCCCGCTAAAATAATTGTCATCCGCTGTCACTTTTCATCTTGTAAATTGTCGTGTCACGGTCGTCTCACAAATAAAACTAATTATAAAATATAAGTCTTTTAATAATAAAACATGGTGTCAGAAGTGCCTAATTGAAGTCAAAAAAGAAAGTGTCTGTAAAATTCGTGATCAATAAAAGTACAAAACGTTTTATTCGGAAAAATGAGTACCGATGCAAAACCGGCATCAGAATCAAGGCGTATAAATTTGTCTAGTAATTTGGCTCCAATGTTGTTAGAAGGTAATTTAGCAGTAAATTGGAAGAAATGGTTGCAGACATTTAAAATATTTATGCGAGCAAGTGGCATCAATGGCGAATCCGATGAACGAAAAGTAGCCGTTTTCCTTCATTTCATTGGTGAAAGGTCGCTGGAAATATTTAATACATTCAACCTAGACGTGGATACAGTAAAATATGATGAGCTGATACAAAAATTTGAAAATTATTTCGTGCCAAAAACAAATATAACCTACGAAAGTTACAAATTTTTTACACGAAAGCAAAGTGAAGAAGAAAGCTTAGATGATTTTTTGACAGATTTAATCAATAAAAGCGAGTCGTGTGATTTTGGAAGCATAAGAGATAGACTAGTAAAAGATATTTACATATGCAACTTGCATGAAAAATACCAGTTTGTTAGAGAAAAATTATTACTTGAAGATGATCTCTCATTAGAAAAGGCAAGTTCTATATCAAAAACTCTTGTGCAATCACTGACTCAGGCGTCTGAATTTAAAGGCAGTACTAATGTTTATTACACTAAGAAGCAAAGTCATCAAAGTCATGGTCATGGATCAAATATTATGTCAAAGTCAAGGTCAAAGTCGCAGTCAAGAAATGGTTGTGGACGCTGTGGGCAGATTCATCGCTATAAATGTCCAGCTGCTAATGCTAAATGTCGAAAATGTGGTAAAATTGGTCATTATGAAGCATTGTGTAAGTCAAAAAATATCAATTTTGTGCAGTTCAGTGATGAATCACAGTATGAAGGTAATGATGAACATCTATTTATCGGACATTTAAAATCAAATTGTTCAACTAGTACAGATTGGAATATTAATTTAATAATTAATAATGCTCATGTCACATGTATTTTGGATACTGGTAGTGACGCTAATGTCATGTCTTATAAGTTATTTAAGTCATTGAATGTATCCAACGAAATGTCACCTTGCTTAGCCAAAATAACATCTTACAGTGGTAATAGTGTAAAAATATTAGGTCAACAAAACTTAGAATGTACTTACTATGTTCATAATAAGCAAATGTCTAAAATTATAAATTTTATAATTGCTGATGTCTCGTCACCTACTGTTGTTGGAAAATACACATGTACAGAATTAGGTCTTGTAAAAAGAGTGTTTAATATTCAACAAATGTCAGAGTCAAATGATAACACTCAAATGTCTATGTCAGTCAATAATATTAGTTTAAGTTCTTTATTGTGTAACAATGAATCTGTATTTGTCGGATTGGGCTGTCTACCAGGTGAATGTCATATTGAAGTCAACTCAGATGTTCTTCCAAAAATTGATGCACCACGTCGAATCCCATTTTCTCTGCATGACAGATTGAAAAAGGAATTGAGTGTAATGGAAAAATTAGATGTCATTACAAAAGTGATCGAGCCTACGTCTTGGGTAAGTTCCCTTTTACTAGTTGAAAAGAAGAATGGTCAAATAAGAGTCTGTCTTGACCCAAGAAATTTAAATAGAGCAATTCGCAAGTCCCACTATCCAATACCAACTATAGATATAGTTCGTTCAAAGCTTCATAGTGCAGCTTATTTTTCTACTCTCGATGCCAGTAGTGGATTTTGGGCCGTGCGCTTAGATTTACCTAGTTCTCTATTGTGTACATTCAATACACCATTTGGACGCTAACGGTTTAAACGTTTACCATACGGCATAAATTGCGCACCTGAAATTTTTCATCGAATCATGACTGACATATTCGGTGAGTTACCTGGAGTAATTGTGTACGCTGATGACCTGCTCGTATATGGGTGTACTCAGCAGCAGCACAATGACAACCTGCAAAGAGTCTTTCAGAAGGCAAAAGAAGTCAACTTAAAATTCAATAGAAGTAAGTGTACTTTTGGAAATTCTAGTGTCAAGTATTTAGGTCATATATTTTCTAAAGAAGGAGTTTCAGCAGACCCTGATAAAGTACGTGCCATTAAGGAGATGCCGTCTCCTACATGTCTAAAGGATCTTCAAAGATTCCTAGGTCTATTAAACTATTTAGGTGGATTTATTAATAATTTAGCCAGTGAAACTGAACCTCTCAGAGATCTGCTAAAAAAGTCAAGTCAATGGCAATGGAATGCCTGCCATGAAGAAACATTTTCTAGGCTAAAAAATATTATATGTCAAAGTCCAGTCTTAGCACACTTCAACGTCAAACAGTCAGTTGTCCTGTCAGTGGATGCAAGTCAGTCTGCAGTTGGAGCAGTATTGCTTCAGGATAAACATCCAATTTCATATGCATCTAAAAGTCTAACGTCAAGTCAAAAACGAATGGCTCAAATAGAAAAGGAGCTTTATGCCATTGTTTATGGTTGTTTAAAATACCATCAATATCTTTATGGTCAAGTAGTTACTGTAGAGACTGATCATCGTCCTTTAATAACTCTATTTAAAAAACCCTTAGCTGAAGTCCCTACTCGTCTTCAAAGGCTTATGCTCAGGATACAGGCATATGATCTTTGCGTAGAGTACAAACCTGGCTCAAAAATGTTCATAGCTGACTCACTCTCACGTGCACCTTTACCTGAAAGTAATGAAGATGAATTAGATGAGGACGTGGCTATACATGTCAATATGTTGATTAACAACTTACCTATTTCAGAAAAACGTCTACGGTGGCTCATCGAGGCTACTAAGAAGGATGAGTCCCTCCAACTTATTAAGGAATATTATATGAATGGATGGCCGTCAAGCAAATCTCAAGTCAGTCAACTGGTAACGCCATATTGGAATTGCCGACATGAGATACATGTCATTGAAGACTTAGTATTCAAAGGTAACAGTTTGATTATACCAAGTTCATTGAGGTCAGAAATATTAAAAATAATACACAGTGGTCATCAAGGGATTGAAAAGTCAAAAAATTTTGCAAGAGGTGTAGTATTTTGGCCTTTGATGTCACATGACATACAAAATTTAATTCAAAATTGCCAAACATGTGTATGTCACCAAAAAGCCAATAAACCAGAACCTATGCTACCCCATAATATTTCTGCTTTCCCCTGGGAAAAAGTGGGTATAGATTATATGTATTTTAGAAATCAAACTATATTAATAGTTGAGGATTACTACTCCAACTATATTGAGATGGCAAACGTAAGCACTACAAGTGCTGAATCTTTAATTAAAGCATTAAAACCAATATTTAGTAGACATGGAATACCTTATTTTATTATGTCAGATAATGGACCCCCCTATAATTCCAAAGAATTTAAGAAATTTACAGAAGAATGGAATATTGAACACATTACTTCGAGTCCTCACTTACCAAGATCCAATGGCCTAGTAGAATCAGGTGTCAAAATAATTAAAAACATACTTACCAAGTGTTTTGAATCAGGATCAGATCCACATTTGGCTCTCCGGCGGGGAATCGAACCCCGGTCTCCCGCGTAACAGGCGGGGATACTGACCACTATACTACCGAACATTTGGCTCTTCTTCAGTACCGGACAACACCTAGAGGAAATTTGCCAGCTCCGTCTGAGCTTTTGATGTCACGTAAATTAAGAACGCAATTGCCAGCAGTAGCAGATCATTTCAAACCAAAAGTAATTGCATATAAAAATTATTACAAAAATAAATATAATAGTAAAATGGCACAAAAATCATACTATGATAAAAAAGCTAAAAACTTACCTGCATTAGAAAAGGGTGAAAAAGTTATGTACAAGAAAACTCCCAATTCAAATTGGTTACCTGGTAAAGTTGTAGGCAAGTGTTCAGAACCCAGATCATTCGTTATAGAGACCCCAGAAGGCAATTTTTTTAGAAGAAATAGACAGCATATAATAAAATCACCCTTAGACACACCAAAAGAAGAAAAAGAAGTGGAAAATACAGAGAAAAAAGAAGAACAAGAGGAAAAAGGAAAAGAAGGGACATCTGAGGTTGTAGCTAAAAATACAAATATCAAAAGGACATTGAGTGGTAGACAGGTTAAGCCCCCAGTAAGGTACATGTTTGACTAATATTAGAATAATCGTTGTTTTGATATAGTCTTAATTTTATTTTTATAAAAAAGGAAGATGTTATATGGATTAGTAGTGGAACGGAACGTAGCCTTATTTCCCGCTAAAATAATTGTCATCCGCTGTCACTTTTCATCTTGTAAATTGTCGTGTCACGGTCGTCTCACAAATAAAACTAATTATAAAATATAAGTCTTTTAATAATAAAACAGGGATCTCAAGAAGAGGAGCACAGCAGCCCCATATCACATCACCGACTTAGAGCTTCATCTAGTGGACTTGGCAACGAATCGTCCTCCTCCGGAAGTCAAAGACATGTGTTTGGAGGTTTGGAGGACACGGGGTGGAGCTCACTCGTAAATGGTTTGGATTCAAGAACTGTTAGTTTAATCAATTCGGCCTGGAGAAGTTCTACGTGGACTACATATTCATCAGCTTGGAAATGTTGGTTGGTCTGGTGTAAGGATAATAATGTAGCTGCAAACAATCCGGAAGCTCGTGACTTAGCCTCTTATTTAGGTTTTTTATTTTACGATAAAAAACTGTCTTACAGGACTATTCTTACCCAGAAATCGGTAATTATTTCCTTATCATCACCGGCTAGGGCAGAGCATCTCGGTTCACATCCTTTAGTTAAGTCGATATTAAAGGCTATAGGTAATATCCATGCAAAGAACCGTTCAGGCAAATTAGAGATTTGGAACGTTGAAATTCTAATTAATTGGCTTAGACAACACCCTCCTGATCCATCTAGTATCTTCCAAGTATCCAGATATACTGCAGTTCTACTCCTTCTAGCGTCAGGAAGAAGAATTCACGATTTGACGTTGTTATCAATTTCACCAGAGCACTATATCTTGAAAAACGATTCAATTACCTTGTGGCCTAAATTTGGGTCCAAAACTGATAATGTGAGAAACAGACAATCTGGTTGGAAGCTCACAAGTTCGAGCTGTGAAATCTTTGATTTAGTGAAATGGTTGAACTGTTTGTTACAAGTAACTCAGGATAGAAGAAAAGCGGATTCCAATTTAGATAGTCTTTTTATTACCACAAGAGGTAAAGTCAAAGAAGCGTCGCGTGTAATTATAGCGGGGTGGATAAAAACTATTTTTAAAGATCTTGGAATGGATGTAAGCCCGGGCTCTTTCAGATCTGCCGTAGCTTCTTATAATTTTGAGCATAATATGCCTTTAGATTCTCTATTAAAACGAGGTAACTGGCGGGGTTCGGAGAATTTTTTTAAACATTATTGTAAGTCTATAGCTAAGACGGCTGAGAAAAGGGATAATCCCTTATTCGAAATTTTTGACCCGGTTGATTGAACTATTTATTTTATGTTGATTATCGAGAGTTTTTATTTTTTTCTTTTTTCTCGATTTTGTTTAAGAAAGAAATCCTAAAGGATTCCTTGTTTGACATTGTTAAGGTACATGTTTCTGATGATTATTAAGTATTTTAGGACTACAGATAATATTTAATAATTTAGATACCGTATTTTCTTATTAATATGATTGACATTGAAAATGGAACGAAGTCTCGTGTATTACTATCGATAGCCAAAGAGATTCTCTTGCTAGCTTACAAATTCCAAATACATCTGACAGTGTTTTACTTACCCGGAATTTACAATTGCTTTGCGGACAGACTATCGAGGAGTCTTCCTTTAACCGACTGGCATCTATCGACCGAAATAACAAACAAGATATTCGAAAGATGGGGGACACCTCAGATAGACCTGTTTGCTTCACGGAATTCCAGAGTTGTGCCCATGTACGTCAGCATAGACGCATCAGATCGGGAAGCTTCATTTGTAGATGCATTCAGCAAGACCTGGGACTTTCGTCTAGCGTGGGTATTCCCACCCCCACCGTTAATTCCGAAAGTCCTCAATCACCTCAATACCTCGAGAGGAACCTTCTTACTGGTAGTTCCCAAATGGGAGAGGACATTCTGGAGGGGGGATTGTTATATGGATTAGTAGTGGAACGGAACGTAGCCTTATTTCCCGCTAAAATAATTGTCATCCGCTGTCACTTTTCATCTTGTAAATTGTCGTGTCACGGTCGTCTCACAAATAAAACTAATTATAAAATATAAGTCTTTTAATAATAAAACATGGTGTCAGAAGTGCCTAATTGAAGTCAAAAAAGAAAGTGTCTGTAAAATTCGTGATCAATAAAAGTACAAAACGTTTTATTCGGAAAAATGAGTACCGATGCAAAACCGGCATCAGAATCAAGGCGTATAAATTTGTCTAGTAATTTGGCTCCAATGTTGTTAGAAGGTAATTTAGCAGTAAATTGGAAGAAATGGTTGCAGACATTTAAAATATTTATGCGAGCAAGTGGCATCAATGGCGAATCCGATGAACGAAAAGTAGCCGTTTTCCTTCATTTCATTGGTGAAAGGTCGCTGGAAATATTTAATACATTCAACCTAGACGTGGATACAGTAAAATATGATGAGCTGATACAAAAATTTGAAAATTATTTCGTGCCAAAAACAAATATAACCTACGAAAGTTACAAATTTTTTACACGAAAGCAAAGTGAAGAAGAAAGCTTAGATGATTTTTTGACAGATTTAATCAATAAAAGCGAGTCGTGTGATTTTGGAAGCATAAGAGATAGACTAGTAAAAGATATTTACATATGCAACTTGCATGAAAAATACCAGTTTGTTAGAGAAAAATTATTACTTGAAGATGATCTCTCATTAGAAAAGGCAAGTTCTATATCAAAAACTCTTGTGCAATCACTGACTCAGGCGTCTGAATTTAAAGGCAGTACTAATGTTTATTACACTAAGAAGCAAAGTCATCAAAGTCATGGTCATGGATCAAATATTATGTCAAAGTCAAGGTCAAAGTCGCAGTCAAGAAATGGTTGTGGACGCTGTGGGCAGATTCATCGCTATAAATGTCCAGCTGCTAATGCTAAATGTCGAAAATGTGGTAAAATTGGTCATTATGAAGCATTGTGTAAGTCAAAAAATATCAATTTTGTGCAGTTCAGTGATGAATCACAGTATGAAGGTAATGATGAACATCTATTTATCGGACATTTAAAATCAAATTGTTCAACTAGTACAGATTGGAATATTAATTTAATAATTAATAATGCTCATGTCACATGTATTTTGGATACTGGTAGTGACGCTAATGTCATGTCTTATAAGTTATTTAAGTCATTGAATGTATCCAACGAAATGTCACCTTGCTTAGCCAAAATAACATCTTACAGTGGTAATTGTAGAATATACGTTATAATAATACACAAAATTGTTATAGATTAATTTCAATGTGAATTAATAAAGATTTTTGGTATAATTGTGTTTATTCATTAAACTTAGCTTCAGCATATTAAAAGTAGGAATTTGACTGTTTCCGTCGCTAATTTCGACACTGCCATGCGGTGTTCCATGTGGTTGTCTCATGTCGGTAACGTAGTCTGTTAGTAGGCCAACAAAAGCGCAGATAATGGCGAGCATAGTTCAGTTGTGCCCCGGACTTCGGAGACAGCGCTTAGCTACACCAAGTGATTCAGTAAGTTCGCCTTAGTTGTTTATAATTATTTATTATATCACTTTGCTTATAATGGCTGTGTAATCTAATAATTGTTAATCGTGTTATTGTTATCTAAGTGTAGGAAAGAATACTACAAATGGCGACGAGGATTAAACTTGCGATTGTGAAATGAAAGTCACAATCAATAAAATATTTATACATATTTGCAGTTATTACACAATTATCTAATTTGCTATGAGATGGTCCAACAGTACTATGGACACTCAATGAGATGGTCCAATAATTCAATTGACACTCATTACAATTGAGATGGTCTTATAGTTTTATGGACACTCTTTGTTATCGAGATGGTCCAATAGTTGTATGGACACTCGTTGCAATTGAGATGGTCCAAGAGTTTTAATGGACACTCATTGTAGTTGGGATGGTCCAATAATGATGGACACCCAACTCACCAAAGTATAATTATAAAAGTAGTATAATAATATGATTAGATAGTCGTTTATAAGGAAAACCATTTTTATTTATTTTTCAGGATTGTTGTAAAGGATAATGGCGTCAAACCTTTCCCCACTAGAACCATTTAACTGCGATGGAGATCATAGTAGTACAGGCGTAAGATGGGAGAAATGGACACGTGGTCTGCAAATCTACCTCGAGGCAACTGGAATCATTGATCCTGTAAGAAAAAGGGCTATTCTGTTGCATACTGGGGGGTTAAGCTTACAAGAAGTTTACTATAACATTCCAGGAGCTCACGTAAATGAACATAGTCCAGATGCTTGCAACATAGATGTATATAAAGTGGCAATTAGCAAGTTAAACGACTACTTTGCTCCAAAGCAAAGTCGTGTTTATGAAAGGCACATTTTCCGGTTAATGAAACAGGAATCAGCAGAGACCTTTGAGCGATTTCTAGTGCGGCTAAGGAAGCAATGTGAAAAATGTGGATTCAAGGATCTGGAAGTTAAAGAACAGAATCTAATTGATCAAATAACGGAAAAATGCTCATCTGCTGAACTACGAAAAAAAATTCTCAAGGAGGGCGATGGATTTAGTTTACAGGATATCATTCAAGAGGCAAACACATTAGAATGTGTGAAGCGTCAGCTTGAAGAATTTAACGACAATAATGCATCAAACTCGGTAAACAAAATTAATACAAAACCGAGATTTGTAGCATCAAGGCTAAATCATAAAACACCTAATATAACTTTTAATAATGAGTGCTGCTCTAGGTGTGGTAGTAACAAACACGCAAGTAATGATAATAAGTGTCCAGCCGCAAGGCTCAAATGCCACAAATGTGGTTTCACGGGCCATTTTATGAAATGTTGCCGTAGCAATAGGTTGAAGAGACAATTGCCTGATTTCAAAGAAGGTAGACCCCTAAAAAAGGTAAAACACAATGAAAATTCAATTGACTGTGTGCATAATGTCGAAGATAATGTTGAATATATTTTCCAAATTGATGATGACTGCTTGATTAAGTGCATGATTGGTGGAGTTTCTGTAGAGATGCTTATTGATTCTGGAAGCAAATGTAATATTATTAGTGAAAAAACATGGAAGCGTTTAAAATCTGCACATGTCAAAGTATTTCACCAAGTATCTTCTCCCGATAAAAAATTTTTACCTTATGGAAGTAACACCCCATTGGTAGTTTTAGGATCATTCAAGTCGACAGTTCGAGTAGAAGATAAATATGAAATTGACACATTTTACGTGATCCAGGGTGGCACTAAAGATTTATTAGGAAAGGACACTTCTATCAGAATGGGATTACTCCGAATCGGATTACAGGTTTGTAACATTTCTACATTCCCTAAGTTTAAAAATGTTTTAGTGGAAATACCCATAAACGATGAAGTGAAACCAGTAAGCCAACCATGCAGAAAAGTACCGATTCCTTTGGAAGAAAAAGTTAATAAAAAAATTAAAGAACTTCTGGAGTCTGATATAATTGAAGAGGTTCGCGAACCTTCCAGATGGGTATCACCTATAGTACCTATTCTTAAAGAAAATAATGAGGTAAGAATCTGTATTGATATGCGGAGAGCAAACGCAGCAATTATTAGAGAGAATCATCCTTTGCCAACAATGGACCAGCTACTACCAAAATTCAAGAAATCCAAATATTTTTCGAGAATCGATATAAAAGATGCGTTCCACCAAATCGAAATCCATCCGGATTCGCGACATATTACTACATTCATCACATCCAAAGGCATGTACAGATACAAACGACTTATGTTTGGCATTTCTTGTGCACCTGAAATTTTCCAGAAAACTTTGGAAAGAATACTGTTGGGTTGTGAAGGCACAGTCAATTTCATAGATGATATTATTATTTTTGGGCAAAACAGGTCCGAACATGATTTAAGACTTAAGCAAACACTTCAAGTTTTACATGAAAATAATGTGCTTTTGAATGAAAACAAGTGTACATTTGGAACGCAAAATATAGAGTTTTTAGGACATAGGCTATCACCAGAAGGTATTGTACCAATGGATAAATACATAACCACTATTCAACATTTCAGAATACCTGACACAATTGATGAATTACAAAGTTTTTTAGGATTGATTAATTATGTTGGTAAATGGGTTCCCAATCTAGCGACATTAACGGATCCTTTAAGGAAAATATTGCGTATGAAATTGAGGAAAAACTCCCCAATTACAAAATTTTGGACTAAAGAACAAAGTGACGCATTTATTCAATTAAAAAATACATTAATCCATATTAAGACATTAGGTTATTATGATCCTGTAGATAAAACCCAAGTAATAGCAGATGCCAGTCCAGTGGGCTTAGGGGCTGTTTTGATACAAATAGATTGTCATGGGCCACGCATAGTCGCGTATGGAAATAAAAGCTTGTCAGATTGTGAGAAAAGATATTGCCAGACTGAAAAGGAAGCACTTGCCCTTGTTTGGGCAGTGGAACATTTTAAAATTTACCTTTATGGCAAGGAGTTCGAATTAGTGAGTGACCACAAGCCATTAGAAGTTATATTTGGACCAAATTCTAAACCTTGCGCAAGGATCGAGAGATGGGTGTTGAGGCTTCAATCATTTCGCTACAAAGTCGTGTATCGTCCGGGAAAAACAAATATTGCTGATCCTTTGTCCAGACTTTGTAATCATGGTGACAGAACACATTTTGGAGATGTAAATTATATCCTTCAATTAACAAAATTAGCCGTTCCTGTAGCAGTATCTCTGAATGACATTGAAGTTGAATCCGGCAAAGATATAGAAATAAGTAAAGTGCGACAAGGCATTTATAATAATATATGGGATCCAATGATAAACATTTACAAAGTCTTTGAAAATGAACTATGTTTCAGTAACAACATACTTCTTCGTGGTAATAAGATAGTGATTCCTCAAACCTTACGCAAAAAAGTATTAGAAGCTGCACATGAAGGCCATCCAGGTATTGTATCTATGAAACAAAGGTTAAGAACTAAAGTATGGTGGCCAAAAATCGATAAAGATGCAGAAACATGGGTAAGAAATTGCAATAGTTGCATATTAGTGTCTGCACCAAATAATCCGAGCCCTATGAAACGACGTGATCTGCCATATGCAGCATGGGTCGACGTAGCTATGGATCTACTAGGCCCATTGCCATCGAATGACTACATTTTAGTTTTAATAGATTATTTTAGCAGATATAAAGAGATTAAATGTTTAAAAAGCATCACATCGTCAGACATTATAAAAAACCTTAAAGAAATCTTTTCACGACTAGGTTTCCCGTGCTCTTTGACAACAGATAATGGTAAGCAATTTACAAGTGCAGAGTTTAAGATCTTTTCACAAGAATGTGGCATAAAGTTGTACAATACTGTACCGTATTGGCCTCAAATGAATGGCGAAGTGGAACGTCAAAATAGAAGTATTTTAAAGAGATTGCGTATAAGTCAACTTGAAAAAAAGGACTGGAAAGATGAGCTGTTAAGGTATTTAATGATGTATAATAGTACACCACATTCAACGACAGGTAAGTCTCCGTCAGAATTATTTTTCAGAAGACAATTTAGAGATAAAATACCATCAGTTGCTAGTTATGAATATAAGGATTTTGATATGGAAACATCGGATAGAGATAAAATATACAAAGAAAACGGAAAACAATATAGTGATAGAAAAAGAAGAGCAACTGATCATGAGATAATTGAAGGAGACAAGGTATACATAAAACATTTTAACAAAGATAATAAATTAACTTCTAATTTTTCACCGACTAAACACACGGTCGTTCGGGCTGATGGGAAATCTGGAGATGTTGATGTACGTAATGATGAAACTGGACAAGAACTTCGCAGAAATATAGTTCATCTGAAAAAAATAGGTGGAGAATGGTGTATTACCAACAACAATGTCGGTAAAGCGTCCGCTGAAAACGATGCGTTGACTTCAAATAATCAACATGATCCGCCGGAAACCAATTGATGTATACGGTATTTTTTATTTTTGTAACTTTGGTTGATTGCATATGTGAATATAACGTTTATATGAATATAAACAAATTTTTATGATTGTGTTAATGTTTGAAAAAGGAGAGATGTAGAATATACGTTATAATAATACACAAAATTGTTATAGATTAATTTCAATGTGAATTAATAAAGATTTTTGGTATAATTGTGTTTATTCATTAAACTCAGCTTCAGCATATTAAAAGTAGGAATTTGACTGTTTCCGTCGCTAATTTCGACACTGCCATGCGGTGTTCCATGTGGTTGTCTCATGTCGGTAACGTAGTCTGTTAGTAGGCCAACAAAAGCGCAGATAATGGCGAGCATAGTTCAGTTGTGCCCCGGACTTCGGAGACAGCGCTTAGCTACACCAAGTGATTCAGTAAGTTCGCCTTAGTTGTTTATAATTATTTATTATATCACTTTGCTTATAATGGCTGTGTAATCTAATAATTGTTAATCGTGTTATTGTTATCTAAGTGTAGGAAAGAATACTACAGTAATAGTGTAAAAATATTAGGTCAACAAAACTTAGAATGTACTTACTATGTTCATAATAAGCAAATGTCTAAAATTATAAATTTTATAATTGCTGATGTCTCGTCACCTACTGTTGTTGGAAAATACACATGTACAGAATTAGGTCTTGTAAAAAGAGTGTTTAATATTCAACAAATGTCAGAGTCAAATGATAACACTCAAATGTCTATGTCAGTCAATAATATTAGTTTAAGTTCTTTATTGTGTAACAATGAATCTGTATTTGTCGGATTGGGCTGTCTACCAGGTGAATGTCATATTGAAGTCAACTCAGATGTTCTTCCAAAAATTGATGCACCACGTCGAATCCCATTTTCTCTGCATGACAGATTGAAAAAGGAATTGAGTGTAATGGAAAAATTAGATGTCATTACAAAAGTGATCGAGCCTACGTCTTGGGTAAGTTCCCTTTTACTAGTTGAAAAGAAGAATGGTCAAATAAGAGTCTGTCTTGACCCAAGAAATTTAAATAGAGCAATTCGCAAGTCCCACTATCCAATACCAACTATAGATATAGTTCGTTCAAAGCTTCATAGTGCAGCTTATTTTTCTACTCTCGATGCCAGTAGTGGATTTTGGGCCGTGCGCTTAGATTTACCTAGTTCTCTATTGTGTACATTCAATACACCATTTGGACGCTAACGGTTTAAACGTTTACCATACGGCATAAATTGCGCACCTGAAATTTTTCATCGAATCATGACTGACATATTCGGTGAGTTACCTGGAGTAATTGTGTACGCTGATGACCTGCTCGTATATGGGTGTACTCAGCAGCAGCACAATGACAACCTGCAAAGAGTCTTTCAGAAGGCAAAAGAAGTCAACTTAAAATTCAATAGAAGTAAGTGTACTTTTGGAAATTCTAGTGTCAAGTATTTAGGTCATATATTTTCTAAAGAAGGAGTTTCAGCAGACCCTGATAAAGTACGTGCCATTAAGGAGATGCCGTCTCCTACATGTCTAAAGGATCTTCAAAGATTCCTAGGTCTATTAAACTATTTAGGTGGATTTATTAATAATTTAGCCAGTGAAACTGAACCTCTCAGAGATCTGCTAAAAAAGTCAAGTCAATGGCAATGGAATGCCTGCCATGAAGAAACATTTTCTAGGCTAAAAAATATTATATGTCAAAGTCCAGTCTTAGCACACTTCAACGTCAAACAGTCAGTTGTCCTGTCAGTGGATGCAAGTCAGTCTGCAGTTGGAGCAGTATTGCTTCAGGATAAACATCCAATTTCATATGCATCTAAAAGTCTAACGTCAAGTCAAAAACGAATGGCTCAAATAGAAAAGGAGCTTTATGCCATTGTTTATGGTTGTTTAAAATACCATCAATATCTTTATGGTCAAGTAGTTACTGTAGAGACTGATCATCGTCCTTTAATAACTCTATTTAAAAAACCCTTAGCTGAAGTCCCTACTCGTCTTCAAAGGCTTATGCTCAGGATACAGGCATATGATCTTTGCGTAGAGTACAAACCTGGCTCAAAAATGTTCATAGCTGACTCACTCTCACGTGCACCTTTACCTGAAAGTAATGAAGATGAATTAGATGAGGACGTGGCTATACATGTCAATATGTTGATTAACAACTTACCTATTTCAGAAAAACGTCTACGGTGGCTCATCGAGGCTACTAAGAAGGATGAGTCCCTCCAACTTATTAAGGAATATTATATGAATGGATGGCCGTCAAGCAAATCTCAAGTCAGTCAACTGGTAACGCCATATTGGAATTGCCGACATGAGATACATGTCATTGAAGACTTAGTATTCAAAGGTAACAGTTTGATTATACCAAGTTCATTGAGGTCAGAAATATTAAAAATAATACACAGTGGTCATCAAGGGATTGAAAAGTCAAAAAATTTTGCAAGAGGTGTAGTATTTTGGCCTTTGATGTCACATGACATACAAAATTTAATTCAAAATTGCCAAACATGTGTATGTCACCAAAAAGCCAATAAACCAGAACCTATGCTACCCCATAATATTTCTGCTTTCCCCTGGGAAAAAGTGGGTATAGATTATATGTATTTTAGAAATCAAACTATATTAATAGTTGAGGATTACTACTCCAACTATATTGAGATGGCAAACGTAAGCACTACAAGTGCTGAATCTTTAATTAAAGCATTAAAACCAATATTTAGTAGACATGGAATACCTTATTTTATTATGTCAGATAATGGACCCCCCTATAATTCCAAAGAATTTAAGAAATTTACAGAAGAATGGAATATTGAACACATTACTTCGAGTCCTCACTTACCAAGATCCAATGGCCTAGTAGAATCAGGTGTCAAAATAATTAAAAACATACTTACCAAGTGTTTTGAATCAGGATCAGATCCACATTTGGCTCTCCGGCGGGGAATCGAACCCCGGTCTCCCGCGTAACAGGCGGGGATACTGACCACTATACTACCGAACATTTGGCTCTTCTTCAGTACCGGACAACACCTAGAGGAAATTTGCCAGCTCCGTCTGAGCTTTTGATGTCACGTAAATTAAGAACGCAATTGCCAGCAGTAGCAGATCATTTCAAACCAAAAGTAATTGCATATAAAAATTATTACAAAAATAAATATAATAGTAAAATGGCACAAAAATCATACTATGATAAAAAAGCTAAAAACTTACCTGCATTAGAAAAGGGTGAAAAAGTTATGTACAAGAAAACTCCCAATTCAAATTGGTTACCTGGTAAAGTTGTAGGCAAGTGTTCAGAACCCAGATCATTCGTTATAGAGACCCCAGAAGGCAATTTTTTTAGAAGAAATAGACAGCATATAATAAAATCACCCTTAGACACACCAAAAGAAGAAAAAGAAGTGGAAAATACAGAGAAAAAAGAAGAACAAGAGGAAAAAGGAAAAGAAGGGACATCTGAGGTTGTAGCTAAAAATACAAATATCAAAAGGACATTGAGTGGTAGACAGGTTAAGCCCCCAGTAAGGTACATGTTTGACTAATATTAGAATAATCGTTGTTTTGATATAGTCTTAATTTTATTTTTATAAAAAAGGAAGATGTTATATGGATTAGTAGTGGAACGGAACGTAGCCTTATTTCCCGCTAAAATAATTGTCATCCGCTGTCACTTTTCATCTTGTAAATTGTCGTGTCACGGTCGTCTCACAAATAAAACTAATTATAAAATATAAGTCTTTTAATAATAAAACAGGGATCTCAAGAAGAGGAGCACAGCAGCCCCATATCACATCACCGACTTAGAGCTTCATCTAGTGGACTTGGCAACGAATCGTCCTCCTCCGGAAGTCAAAGACATGTGTTTGGAGGTTTGGAGGACACGGGGTGGAGCTCACTCGTAAATGGTTTGGATTCAAGAACTGTTAGTTTAATCAATTCGGCCTGGAGAAGTTCTACGTGGACTACATATTCATCAGCTTGGAAATGTTGGTTGGTCTGGTGTAAGGATAATAATGTAGCTGCAAACAATCCGGAAGCTCGTGACTTAGCCTCTTATTTAGGTTTTTTATTTTACGATAAAAAACTGTCTTACAGGACTATTCTTACCCAGAAATCGGTAATTATTTCCTTATCATCACCGGCTAGGGAAGAGCATCTCGGTTCACATCTTTTAGTTAAGTCGATATTAAAGGCTATAGGTAATATCCATGCAAAGAACCGTTCAGGCAAATTAGAGATTTGGAACGTTGAAATTCTAATTAATTGGCTTAGACAACACCCTCCTGATCCATCTAGTATCTTCCAAGTATCCAGATATACTGCAGTTCTACTCCTTCTAGCGTCAGGAAGAAGAATTCACGATTTGACGTTGTTATCAATTTCACCAGAGCACTATATCTTGAAAAACGATTCAATTACCTTGTGGCCTAAATTTGGGTCCAAAACTGATAATGTGAGAAACAGACAATCTGGTTGGAAGCTCACAAGTTCGAGCTGTGAAATCTTTGATTTAGTGAAATGGTTGAACTGTTTGTTACAAGTAACTCAGGATAGAAGAAAAGCGGATTCCAATTTAGATAGTCTTTTTATTACCACAAGAGGTAAAGTCAAAGAAGCGTCGCGTGTAATTATAGCGGGGTGGATAAAAACTATTTTTAAAGATCTTGGAATGGATGTAAGCCCGGGCTCTTTCAGATCTGCCGTAGCTTCTTATAATTTTGAGCATAATATGCCTTTAGATTCTCTATTAAAACGAGGTAACTGGCGGGGTTCGGAGAATTTTTTTAAACATTATTGTAAGTCTATAGCTAAGACGGCTGAGAAAAGGGATAATCCCTTATTCGAAATTTTTGACCCGGTTGATTGAACTATTTATTTTATGTTGATTATCGAGAGTTTTTATTTTTTTCTTTTTTCTCGATTTTGTTTAAGAAAGAAATCCTAAAGGATTCCTTGTTTGACATTGTTAAGGTACATGTTCCTGATGATTATTAAGTATTTTAGGACTACAGATAATATTTAATAATTTAGATACCGTATTTTCTTATTAATATGATTGACATTGAAAATGTCTAAGAAAATAAATATGTTGTTATTTTTGTCACAAATTTTGTTTAATTTATTCAATGATTCAGGAAGTATTCATCATTTAATGGCCTTCAACATTGATGGTCACAGTACGCTTGGGGGTGCCGGCAGATAATAAACACCTCTCCGAATGGTCAAGCCGAAGGCACAGGACTGAAATAAGACCCGTTTTCTACCCCGAAGGGAGGAAAACGAGTATTTCAGGCCTTGCCGAGGCTTGACCAGAGTAAGGCTCTTGCCGTCAACTTCGGAGCAGGTACTCAACAAGGCGCGCGTTCGAGTCACGCGAGGCCAGCCGGCTCCCCCACGTCCCGCGCGCAGGGGCGCTCCCCGCTCCCTGCCAAGCTTTCGCAGGCAATTAGGTCGCAAACCGAACGGATTCACACACGAGGTGCGGTAGGTAATCTCCGAATGGTCAAGTCTCGGCAAGGCCTGAAATACTCGTTTTCCTCCCTTCGGGGTAGAAAACGGGTCTTAATTTAAAAGATTTAAGCGCACAAGCATCAGGAGCGAGTGTTTTATTGTATGTAAAGATATCAATACCTAAAGTTCTTTTTCATATTATTGTGTGAAAATCTGAAGTTCTACCAATATTTAGGTTATGGATATTAAAATCGCATACTTTATTAAATACGATGACACAAAAATTATGATTGCACATTAATTTTTATTATATAACTAGGCAACCGGCCACACAAAAAGCGATCATCTCATTTGCGTGTATGCACCTTATGCGCTCAGCGGAGTCTATCGATATTAATTTGGCAACTTGTAACACGGCTGCTGAGTAATAAAGCCAATTTGATGTGCAGTTAGTTTCTCCAAGGGTAGCAATAAATGGCGGTGTTTTAATGTGACTCGGTCGCGTTAACAAGCGCTGGAGCATACGAGACTTTACTCTCCACGGAGCCCAACAAAATGAGGTAAAAAGGTATAAACTTTACGACCACACCGGAGATTAATCCGGCTAACTTCTTATGTACGTAGTTTATCTTCAAAGTTAATATCACACATGAACGGTTGACGAAAATGAGGTGGCGGTTTGTACAAAATGAGTAAGTAATTAAAAATAAACAAAAGCGAAATCTTAAATGTTTCTTTCTAAATTTAATGCTAAATTTTATATTTTCTTATCTTTACAGCCTAGTATGTCATCTGCGAATAGACTTATACATATGCCCAGTCTGGCATTGCACTGTTTACCAAGTCATTGTCGTATATCAAGCACAGCACTGGTAAGTATAGGTACCTTGCGGTACACCGATGCAAACATCACCGAGCTTTTATCGTTGATATGAAACCGGTTGTTCAGATATCTCAGATAATCCATCATGTTAAAAGTTGTACCTTAGATGATTGTAAGAATGTGTTGGCTTTACAATGAGATATCTGTCGCTAGCTCTGGGGCAGATATTTTCAATCCCAGATCAAGATCATTTAAAAATAATAAACATATTTTTACACCACTTGCTCGACAATGCCAAATTACATATCATGCAAACCTTACGTAAAGCAAGTCATTAAGGCCCTTGGCTTTAGCCGGGGTGTAATGTTGGACTGAATCTCATTATAACCCGCTGGGTTGTAATATTTTCACTTTTCATAGTTGTTATTGCAATGGCCTTAAAGTCTTAATTTCGTAATAATAGATCAACTAATACTCGAAGGCCGGGGCCGGCGCCGTGTCGAACGTAATTTGAAAATCGAACTTTTTATAAAATCGAGCTGGCCACGGCAAGCTGAATGGAACACACTTGAAATTAAACAAAAGCCGCGAGTATTGTAATGTAAGACGCTGCAATAATATACGTTCTACAAACTTCAAAGATTTTATAAAAATATATCAAAATAGAAGAAAACTTATGTTAAAATGTCGAGTGACGAAACGCTGTTTTTAGTAACCTTCCTTTTTTTCCTCGAGGATTAAGCTGTTTTTGTCTTGAGCGCCCTTGAACCCCTCACTGCGTTCAGGAGTCGTCTTAATTCCATCGCTTCGCTCGGGAATTAACTCATAACACCCTCGCTGCGCTCGGGAGTTAAATCTGGAGTCCTTCGTACGTTCAGGATTCAATATCGCGCTCGTGACATAAAACAGTGCTTTATCCCCTCATTGTATAATCTACTATTATCTAGTCAACATGCACACTCACGTGTTTAGTATTTAGTGTCATTTTAAATTAACTTTCAAGAATTAATATTGAACTCTTCATATTGTATGTGTATTTCAAGGATTTTTTTGTTATTAAAGGAAGTGTCGACAAGTTTATGATTTCAATCTAGTACAAAAGCTATAGAAATTATGTTTTTTTAAAATAATTAATGGATGTCTGTTTTGTTGTCTATAAAAGTAAATATTTGCCAAATCAAAACACTGTGTGAAAACGCTCTATCGGTCGCTCAATACACGTGTACGATTTCTCGGCCTTCAAATCACCTTGATAGTATCTTGTTAGCAAAGGCTAACAATTAAACGTTTCATTTCTATTTAAGTCACTTACTAGAAATGCAACGATGCTTAAGTTGTTCGACATTCAACTAAGGATGCACGAGGCAGATACATTCATGTAGAAACTTCAAGGGCAACTCTCAGTCACATCGATTACAGAAAATGCGACGATAAATTGCGAGCTGATCACTTATGCGTTATCAAAGGTTATACGTGAAACTAGAAATAGATACTGCTGGTGGTATTATCATGAAACTATAGATTTTGTTTGCAACTATTGATTTTTCAGTATCATAGACTTCAAACTTATGTCAAAAGCATATTACTTGCGCATCGCCCAAGTAAAACGTAATAATGTCGCTTGGAATTTTTGCACGTTTGCTAAATCATATGTTCATTTCGTTAAAACGAATTGAACAGCAATGTATGGGAATGATTCCACATTACGAATCATTGTCATTCATTATTGCTGTTCGATACGTTCTAGCGCAAAAAAATGTCGGCTATGCCAGTCATGCAACAAAATGAGGCTATTCATCATGATCAGCTCATATGAGTCCCCACCGAGGGGCACGAGCCTAACCTAGTTATGTTAGGGCGATTAGGCCTTAGTCAAACCACGCTGGCCCAGTGCGGATTGGTTGACTTCACATACACCTTTGAATTACTTAGCAGGTGTATGCAGGTTTCCTCACGATGATTTCCTTCGCCGTAGGAGCGTCAAATAAATGTACATATGAAATTCGTGAAACGAAAAACACATTGGTACATGTCAGGATCGATCGCGGGCCTCCCGATTGTACTCGGGGCACAGACCAGCATGCGTAGTACAAGGATCGCGAGAATATTTTCTCGGCCTGTTTGTCTACACCGAAATGTCACTTTTGACAGTAGTGTATGAGATAGCTATTTGTTCGATGTCGAGAAAGTGACAGTTAATGATAGACATATTTATCTTGGGGTCCTTGTGTTACGCGTGCAGTGTCATGTCGTTTTTACGTCTCGTCATTAAATATTAAAATACCGTGGAAAAAGATGCAGTCCTGTGAAATTAGAATTAAAATCGGCTTAGAAATACATTATAGATACAAGCATTTTAAGTTGTTACTTTGAAGGCGATTAGACAGAGAGATCCGACATCAACTGTGACGTTATTGTTGAGTACGGCCATATAAACTCCTTGTAAATTACCGTTTTGCTAGAAAGAGATGGAGAAAAATCTTTAATACCTTATATCTTGGTTGTTTTTATAGTTATTCGAGAACCGATTTTTTCTTTCTGTTTATTATATGAATGAGCTTCGATTAAAGCAAAAAAAATTTTTTTGTCATCTAGCCTATTGTGGCCGGGGCAGAAGGGTTCATGAGTAAAGGTCATACTTGGAGAAAGACGCAGCATTGACAATTGCACAGGGTATTGACATTTTGTAGTATAAAAATGAAGTCGATGCCACACGATGATCTCCTAGAATTCTAGAAAGTCTTAAAAGGACATGTCCTCTTTTGGGCTAAGAATATAATTATTTATTAACCAACATGTTTCAGGTATTATTGTAAAGAGTACTCAAAAATCTAGGGTTTAGAATAAAATTTAGGTTTTTTAGGCCTGCAAATTCAAAAAAACAGCAATTTTCTGATTGACTTTCATAGTATGTAAAACAAAGCGATTTTTGTATGGAAACCAATGACAAGTTACTGAAACGTGTCACAAACGAATAAATAAGTAACAAAAGCGCACAAACGATGTGATAGTGAGTGACTTTCTGACTAAAATTCACATAAATTACATTTTTAATGTTTTATCAAGATTTACGAAAAACATGGCTGTATGAACTTAGCTCCCTTTGCCTTCTCTTGCAGAAGTGACAGCGTCAAAAAAAGCCTCGTTTAATTTTGTGATTTTAATGATCGTGATCGCTTATAATCTAAGCAATCACAATACATCACAATACTTTTTATTAAGAAGTGCACAATCTTGTGTTGTTGCCGCAATGACTGTCAAATTAAAGGCAGCGCAGACGTTATAGAATTTTCCTTCGACAATAAACCCCCAGGTGACCACATATTGAATTGGATTGCAAATTAGCAGCATTGCAGGTCACTGCTGGTAACAAACAAGCATCTCTGACTCTGACCAAAAAAATGATACATGTAATCAATAGGTCCATGCTATTAAAATGAAATCTAGCACAATAAATGCATTGGTTGGTGGCAGATGACTTCTATACTTTACTTTGTAGCAGTGTTTTTGTGCAGCATTTGTTAGGATGAGCCCCTTGACTGTAGTGTCTAGTGTGTGATACCTGTTTTACTCTGCCTACTCTTAGGATAAGCACCTACCTCACAGTAATGAAATATCAACATAAATAAAATATACTGGTCTGTTCTTAAGAATGCTACAGTTTTACTTATTTCAATAACAAAAGATTTATTACAAAACAAATGCTAATTAATGAAATCATTATAATGAACTAAGTGCAAAATTCTCTAAGATTACTATAATGCTAATTCAAAGTGTAAATATTTACTTCTATATGACTACATACCCTCGATTTTATCATGGGTACTAAATATGTAATATGAAGTGTTGAATAATTATAATAGTGGAAACTATGTGAAAGAGTTGTAATATAGAAACTGGTTGCAGGTATGAAATAAAACCCAGAAATTATGTAATTTTTATTTATTCAATTTCAACATCTTCCCTCATTAGTACGTCATTTCAAAATTGAGCCAGTGGTGTTATATGAGTTTGGTGCGGAGCCCATCCTAAATTCATGGATTTCATTTGATTTTTCCTCTTATCAGCAGTCTCATGTGATGGATCATTTTCTTGAATATGTTCCCCAAAATATGACTTAGCTTGCTTAATTTAATATGTTCCAAGACTGATTAAAATTAAATTGAATATTTTCATTCTGGGGAACATATTCAAGTGTGGAATTTAAGCATCAATATGTACAAAGATGGCTTCTAATGCCCTATTTAAAATAGATTGACCACCAGGTTGGTTGGTCGCTTACTGCAGCTAGCAGTGTAAGTTATAAGATTTCTTTTGAAATAGGTAATTAGAGGACTTTTGTAAGTAAAATTTTAGTAACCTCTAATAAAACAATGGAATTGTTTGAATCAGATCCAAAGAGTATAATGTATAGTTAGATTTCTACTGGACAGGTTTTCCCTGCTTATATGGGCTATACCTAAATGTAAAGGTGCATATTGATTTTTGAAGCAATAACAATTTTATATAATTAATTTTTAGGTAAACATGAGTTTTTGAAATGCATACCCGAGAAGCAATTCTGCAAAGGGATTCCTTAGCCCATAGTCTGACTTAATATAAACCTAAGGCCTTTTTAGGCTTTGAACAAACCTCACCTAACTGAGTTAAGCAAGAGAACAATAAAACCAATTGTGTGACTGTTAAACCTGTCCAGTATTTACATACTATATCAGTGGAATTTACTATATTTTCAAATTCAATTAGTTTCTGTTCTTTGATTTTATTGTTAGTAAGTCAAGCATGAATTATTTGGTGTAAACAATACAGTGAACTTATATTACCGTAAAAATGCAAAATCATATTGACTCATGTGATTTTCACAGACTCTGGCATTACTTTACAAATATTTTACAATCCCCGAGGATCTTCTTTCTTAAATATAATGGTACCCTTCGACATTCCAAATTATAGCACTCTGGTACAAAAAAAATGAGAAGTTGTATCAGGAGTGCGACTGTAACCTGGAAGTATAACATTTTGTTGTTCAATTCTTGGGTCTGGTTACTTCGTACGTTCAAATTACGAGAAAACTTAGTCCAGTTAGCAAGCCAATATTTAAATCACATGTAAAATCAAGAACCTGAGCATAGCTGTAGAAAATAAAAGATACTATTTTGTGAAAGGAAGGAAGGTTACACACATACACACAAACAATAAACAAATGTCAAAACGACAGCTACAGTCAGTGCTGCCAATAAAAAAATCTCGATTCCCCGAGTCAGTCTTGTCGATTACCCGAAATTCCCCGCTTCTTTTTGGTTCCTTCCCACAACTTCTCCGACATGTTATTTTTCGAATACAAACACAGTTTTATACAAAAATTTAAAAAAAGACAACCGGAACTGCACTTTTTAACCACTATTACATTATTTTATTGAAAAACAGTTCGCCCATCACCAATTTCAAAAATCGACAACCCTAAACGTAGTAGTCTCAGAAGAATATGCTTTAGTTATTCTTCTGAGGTAGTACTAGTAGTAGTTTTTTTCACCCAACATGGGGTAACAAACATAGACAATTAACTATCAACTATAAAAATGGACACGTACAGAAATAAAAAATTGTGGTCACGAAAATTATGACCAGTGGGTGGAGATTACAGTCACAGACGTATAAAGGGAAGGTGATTACAGTTGTGTCAGAAGAGTGAAGAGTGAAGACATTCCGTTAAATTAAGCCCATCGATTTTGGTCTGGATTCCCCGAAAATCCCCGATTTTTGCAATTCCCCGCGCTAACCCTCAATTCCCCGCAAATCGGGGAATTCCCCGCGAATTGGCAGCGCTGGCTACAGTGGCATTGACAATGACATCCTTTTAATTGCCAGTAAAAAAACTAAATGTGGCCCTGCTAAAGAAACAATAAAAAAAAACATTTTTAATTTTTTTCTCCTAAATGCAGGCCTTAATATTTTTAATATTCATGGATAAACATCCTTCTCATAAAGTTCTATTTCCGTCATAAATTTTTAAACTGGTTAAAAAAGGTTCAGAATAAAATTCCACGTTCCATACAAAAAGTGGACATGTCCTTTGGCACTGACTGCAATATAGAAGTGTGATGTTGTCTGTACCTATTCTTATATTATTTTTAACTTTTCAGTGTTTATGAAGTCAGTTTTAATTTTTTGTAAAATATTTTTATTTATATCTTTTTAGTGAATTTAATACCAGCTCACCAAATTAGGGATTCCCTCTATTTTCATGGGATTACATCATCAGATCCTAACGTTAGTGACCTTGGGTCCACTCCAGGAGTATACTCTATCAAATACAAAAAGAATTTTGAAAATCGGTCCACAATTAGCGGAGTAATCGCGTAACATACACCCAAAATACATTCGACGCACCTAACATTTTAAGGGTTTCCCTCGCTTTTTATGACATTACATCATCAGATCCTAACATTGGTGACCTTGGGACCCGTGGATACAAAAAGAATTTTGAAAATCGGTCCACAATTGGCGGCGTAATCGCATAACATAGACCTTTTTTGAAGCAGGTTAAAAAATCAGACAGCACTCCTTGACCCATATATTTGAAATCTTTTACGTGGCCAATGTTAGAAAATGACAACAACAAAAACAAATACATCAGAGGTACAAATTACGAAAAAAATTGACAATAGACAAAAAATACGTAAAAAATTTAATAGTCCAGTATCTTGAAAATTGTTTGGGATAGGGTATTCTAATATTATAGTGATATTATAATATTATACTAAAATCGACCAGAAACGACGAAAACCAAATTAGGGATTCCCTCTATTTTCATGGGATTACATCATCAGATCCTAACGTTAGTGACCTTGGGTCCACCCCAGGAATATACTCTATCAAATACAAAAAGAATTTTGAAAATCGGTCCACAATTAGCGGAGTAATCGCGTAACATACACCCAAAACACATTCGACGCACCTAACATTTTAAGGGTTTCCCTCGCTTTTTATGACATTACATCATCAGATCCTAACATTGGTGACCTTGGGACCCGTGGATACAAAAAGAATTTTGAAAATCGGTCCACAATTGGCGGCGTAATCGCATAACATAGACCTTTTTTGAAGCAGGTTAAAAAATCAGACAGCACTCCTTGACCCATATATTTGAAATCTTTTACGTGGCCAATGTTAGAAAATGACAACAACAAAAACAAATACATCAGAGGTACAAATTACGAAAAAAATTGACAATAGACAAAAAATACGTAAAAAATGTAATAGTCCAGTATCTTGAAAATAGTTTGGGATAGGGTATTCTAATATTATAGTGATATTATAATATTATACTAAAATCGATCAGAAACGACGAAAACTAAAGGATCTAGGCCGACTTAACCTGTAATCCTGTATACGAGTACATTGTTACTTTTTATAGCAACAGCGTTACAAACGCGCTGCGTCGCATTGTGTCAAGACTATTAGCTGTGTTGGCTTTACGATAAATCATCTATATTAACCTTTCTGAGAAGAAATCTCTAGATTCCTTTCCAGAAAGGTTAATAGGTGTACGTGATTTCTACGTTAAAATAAGAAAATGGAGCAAAAATAAAAACGAGGAAATGACTTTTGGTGTGCAAAGGATCTCTTGGGTCCCCGAGCACCGGATCTCGCGGGCCCACGTTTACTCCTTGACCTATAATAGCCCGCTATTTGCACACTAGTAAGAGCGGAGCGTTGTTAATTTCCTTTAACTTGCATCTCACTGTGAGAAACTTTTAAGATAATAGTGGCGTAGCAACTTAAGCGATATATTCACGGGCAAGAAAGAAAAAGTGAATAAAAGAAGGATGACGCAACATTTCTAGCCTTATTCTGATAATTTATAGACAATCAATTGTGCCGTGTGAGGTCGAGCAACGGGGACGAGTTAAATTAACTGAGGCTGGCCAGAGATTTGCGTGTTTCTCTGTTATTGTGTTTTCGGTTCTTCACAGTACTCATCCGCAGTGATGCTCATTTCATTTTTTAAGAAGCTGTGATTAATGAATAACACTGGCACTAGTCCACCATATAGCGGCTTTTAGGCTTAACTTTTCGCCTAGGACATTGCCTAGGGTCTAACCAACAAGATGACAGCTCATGATTGTGAGAAGGAATCCATTTTTATTGCAAGTGACAATGCGATGCAATGCAATGTTCAAAATATCCCCGTGTCTGTGTATTTTAAAGACGCAAGGCAAATTTAAAACAAATGTATCAATATTGTTTTGATGCTAACGTCGAAAGCTGCAGCTAACTCAGTCGTAGACTGATTATCGCCAGCATCCCCTATATCACCGTTATTCGTCGTTGTTGTCTAAATCAGGTTCCCTGATTAGGTGCCGCGGCACCCTGGGGTACCACAGAGACAGATCAGGGGTGCCGCGAGGCGCCCAACAGCAAAAATAAGAAAAAGAAATAGAAAATAGTGACTAGGGTGCCGCGACAAAAATCAAATTTTCTAAGTGTGCCATAACATGGGAAGTTTGGGAACCCCTGGTCCCTAAACAATATATGTTTTCGGGTCACCTGAGAGTAGATTGCAGGGCGGAGGTGGACCGGAGCACGCTGTGCTACCGGTGCGGGGCGACTGGGCACAGGGCGTCGACGTGCTCATCGAAGCCCAAATGCCCATTGTGCGCGGCGGCCGGGAAACCGGCGGACCATTGCCTTAGAGGTAAGACCTGCTCTGCCCCTAAAGCACCCATTAGCAGGAGAAAGAGAAGGGTAGCACCAAACCGGCCACCCGAGACGGAGATGGAGGTTACCGAGGACGTCATCGGGCCGGCAGCACCTAGTGCCGGGACGTGTCGGGGTGTAGGGCGGCGCACAACATCTGCGCCGCCGACAAAGCAGCAAAGCTACGCGCCTCTTTGGCGTAGCGCGAGTCCGGCAACGGACCACTCACGGAGAGGGGGTGAGCGGAAATAGGGCCTCACTGTTGTCCCCTTCCCCCTGTCTCGTGACGGACGGAGGAGCTGCTGGGGGTTTTTAGGGGTAGGCCTGGACCGATATGGCCCGAGGAATCCCGCATACCCTCGTGGTTCGGTTTGTCCACGAGGGATGCATAAAAGTATATTCCTTCTACCAAAAAAAATTGTTTTCGGGTGACCACGAGGTTTATTTTTTAGGTCAAAAATTCGTAGGTACTAATGTTACTCAGTATGTCAAAAGTGTTTTAGTTAGTTATCGATTAACCAACAGTAACTGTCTCAAAAAGCAACACTATTGAAAAGTTATTGACACGTCATAAATGCATTAACGCTAGCGGAAAAAGAGTCCTGGGTCAGAGGGCTCGTATTCCATAATTACGTATTTTTGTAGCGTATCCATGCTGATGAAAAAGATACAAAAGTAGTGAAATTAAAACACTTATCAATAAACAAATGACTGAATTTGAAGATAGAATTTCATATTTTTATACTAAAATTCATTTAAATCTGCAGTTTATTACCAGCTATAGATATAGTACACTTTAAACGGCTAGTATCTTAAAACAATAGGTAAAGGCTAGTTATTAATTTCTTAATTGGATACTTACTAAATAAGATGAAGTTAGTAAAGTTTAGTAACTTTTTTTTATTAATTTATTGACATTTTAAATGTATGCTGTTAGGTATTTGATAATGAATTTAATTTTGTTATCACTTAGTATTATTATTAATTAAATGAAAACTTTTATTTTTAAACTGACATTAAATTATATTATAAAACACTAATTAGGTACTGGAATTGATTGCATACTGTGAATATTATTTTTTGTTATTAAATCGATATTTAAAAGACATATAACTAATCATGTTACACACCCTCTTGCATACACACACATATACCTACTCATTATATTCATAAGAGGGCTTCCATCACTCGTGCTAAATTTTATTGGGTATTTTTATTCTATTTTAATGGTATTGAATAATGTAAATGTAAATTCTATATTATTATGTAAGTACCTAAGTCTAATTGTGAACGAATACTACCTATAAACTAGTTGCAACGTGCTTATTATATAAATACAGTTTCTGCTAGTGCGGCTGCGGATGCAACACAATAAAATGTTTTAAGCGTAGGTTTTTTGTAAAATTCTAAGATGCGGAATTTACGTAATTGTTTTCTGGAAATTAAATAAATTATTATTATTAACTGATAACGAAAGTGTAGATACTTACTTTCGTTTCGTCGCCTGATGAATAAAATAATATAAGCTATTTTCTTGGAATTAAAAAAATATTAACAAACACTCCCATACATCTAATATTAATTTCTAAGCTTTTAAATTATCGTTTAACGTAAAAACAAAAGTTTAAACATAAATACAATTTCACATAATAGTTATTTGTCCAATAAAGGTCTATCCACACACATCCGGGTCGTGCCCGGGACGTGACCAGGCCGTGTCCGTGGCAGGACCGGAGATCCGTGCCACGTCAGGGCCACCAACATCAATCTGTACCTCTTAATTAAGCACCGTTTACGGAAACCAATATGTATTATGAATTGGTTTAAAACTGCAGAGATGCATATCGCTTCTATTAATAACTCGGTATTCATTTTATTTAATAAAACTCGGACGTGCACTGGTAATATCGGTGGATGGGCGCACGTCACGGTGTCGGCTCGAGCACTGAAACTCCGTCGCCGGCCCGGACATGGACGTGTGTGAACGAGTTCATATAAAAAGTACGTAATGATATTTATTCAAGCCACTGACGGAACACGTCCCGTCCACGTCCCGGGTACGGCCCGGAAATGTGTGGATTGAGCAAAGTTTGTTTTTTGCGGCGAGTGCCGACTTTAAAATCACGGACAAGCGAAGTAGTCGCTTGTCCGTAGTTGATTTAAAGGCACGAGACATAAAAAAATTTGCTCTAGTGTGAAACATACAACTTTTAACCTCTACCATCGAGAAAATATGTAATAAGGTCCTCTTTAGGTAAGAAAATCAATTAAGACAATTTTAAACAATATATTTATTATAATTCTCAACAAACCTAATTAAATTAACAATATTAATATTTTTAATACAATAAAAAAAATATTAAAATTTGAAAGTAAAATTCTAGCAATTACTTCAATTTTTCGGATTAAAGGTTTTTGATAATTCCATTCATGATATTGCGCATTGTCTCAGAATAAGTTTGAGTACCTTTTTAAAGTCGCCAGTTATTGAATAATTCGTACTGTTATGCGGGATACGCGAATTTAGGTTTAAAAAAAAAGGTTTTTCTTTAAACACTGAAAATAGTACTTTATTAATGGAATTATTTTAAGGAATTAAATTAAAATGACCCTTTGGCAGCCGGACCGGTCTTGTTGGAAGTCGAGATGCAACTGACTGTCTGATGCAATACGACTGAGAGCCTAATGTTGCTGAGTCGGCATTAGGGTGCATAATCCTATACATGTGCCATGTATAACAGCCCCCCGAGAAAGACTAAACTTCGGGGTTAAATCGAAGTTTAGGATGAAATTCTAACTCTTATTTAATAACAATAAGTTTATAGTAAGTATGTATTTTATTTTAATAGTTATAAATCTAAATATTCAATATTTATTTTCTATTTATAATTATATTTATCAAGTTTAATATCCATTATTTATTATTATAATTTTATAGGATAAGTTAAGATTTCTAATTTATAATGCCTTTTACTTAAATTTTATATTGTATATTGATTTTATTTAATATATGTATTTATTTATTTATTTATAAGTATTTATTTATTTATGTAATTCTAAGTCTGGGCATAGAAATATTTTCTGGGGTGTCAGTCTCGTTTTCATGAGAAACGGGGTTGCTATTTGTATTTTTTCTAAAACGTCTAAGAAGGCTGCTGCCGGGTATAATAGTAAAATAAAACTTATAAACTATTACACTTACACATAAACATACTGAAATAATAACTAATACAGAGTAATGTGTCCCATATCTAACTATATGCGGTTGTTCTATTACATTGTCTAGGCTTTTTAGAAGTGACTGTGTTAATTTTGTATTTTTACTTAAATCATCTAGATCTACATTTTGTAAATGAGCATGGGACGTATTAGACACAGTTTCCTGCAGTTTTAATATGTTACAGCAAGAGTCATTGATAAGGTTAAAACTAGACAAAGTGACAGGTGTGGTTATATTTATTACATTGTATTGTGTTGTTATTAACCTAGTAGTTTTACAGAATACTGTACAATGGTTAGGGACGCTAAGTACACCTGTACCTAATATAGTGGTTTCGTACAGATTTTCATTGATACAGTCTATGGAAATTTTGTTAGCTTGAGATTGTACATATATCCATCTATTACCAGATATCGATTTCCAAACGTCAATATTTCCACGAATTAGTCTTGTATCACACTGCACCGGTAGTTCGCGCACTATTTGTGTTAGTATTTCACTCTCACAGCTGGGATTTGAATTTGTTGTATATATATTTCTAATGTCGCATATATACATTTGATATTCTATTTCTTTACATGTATCTAAATGATCTAATTTGCAATATTGTTGGTTGTCTTTGGTCATACATATATATTTGTTACTAGGTATGATAGTAGCAAAGCTATTAGGGTTTTCGGGATCATGTGGCGTCGGTAACGGAATATTATGAAAAATATTAAATTCTTTAGGTAGTACCAATGGAATCTGTATCACAAACACAATTCTTTTATTACAATAATAACTTAAAACATTTGATACTTTCATAATTACATAAACTAAACTTAACTCTAACTTAACAGGTAATTCCACGTTATTAGGTAAGTGTTTATAATTATCGTCAAGCTCTCGGTACAGTTGTGAAGGTGATAGGACGGACGGGTGTATGATGTTTTGACTACTGAACATGATTGCGTCCATAAGGTCTTGTAACTGAAACGATAGAGTCAACAAAGTGTTCTCTAACATGTTAAGAATAACGTTTAATTTTGAACGTATTACTAAGCTGTCTAACGCCCGAACCCAATATGCGATCCTGATCCGTTTTTTTCGGATTGAGATTGCAAACTCATTCCAAAAGTACTATTTTGCGTCTCTATAACCAATCGATGGATTGCATTTGTAATCTCTGAAAGTTAATCATCCATGAGAGGTCCGATCAGTGTTTTGGGATAGACCTCTGTTCGAAAATGACGTTTGACGTGTCCCATTAATCAATCTTTGAATAAAAGGGATTGATTGCTACCGCCCGAACCCAATATGCGATCCTGATCCGTTTTTTCCAGATTGAGATTGCAAACTCAATCCAAAAGTACCATTTTGCGTCTCTATAACCAATCGAAGGATTGCATTTGTAATCTCTGAAAGGCAACCATCCATGAGAGGTCCGATCAGTGTTTTTGGATAGACCTCTGTTCGAAAATGACGTTTGACGTGTCCCAATAATCCCAATAAAAAAAGGGATTGATTGACGTCTACACAATCTTTTTTTGGCAATCTTTCTATTTTCATGGTTTACTTGTCAAAATTTGGATTGATTTACATGTTTTGAAAATAATTGTTGTATTTTTGTCAGAAATGGCAATGGCAAAGACGATATTTTTGGAAGATAGTATTATAGATAGATAGTGATAGTAGTGATTTGGAGTTATAAGCCGAAACAATATCAGATTTCGATACGTGATTGCAGTGATGATGATGAAGTGTTACAACAACAACGTCGCAATTAACACCAAATATCAACAATAGCAATAAATAACTACGAATTTACTTTTTGGTTCCGGCTGAACAAAACTGTCGTAAATTACTTTTAACGAAAATAATGCTATACATAAAAGAAACATCATAACAGTGACTAAAATACCTTTTGCCGCGCTATATATGTGATGTGAATGTGTTTGAAATCTATACAAATAAATAAAATTGAAGTGTCTGTTTTTATTGTCAAAATAACAAGTTTTTAATGAATGGGTATGAATGTATATCGGGTACCAATAACAAAAACACAATAAAAAATTTTTTTGCCTGTCTGTCTGTCTGTTTGTTCCCGCTAATCTCCGGAACGGCTGGACCGATTTTGACGGGACTTTCACTAATAGATAGCTAATTATATAAGGTATAACATAGGCTACAACTTTTTATCAAGATCGGTCCAGCCGTTACTATTCCACGCGGACGAAGTCGCGGGCACAGCTAGTATATAATAAATAGCTGTGCCGGCGAACTACCGCCATAATAATCACCTAGGTCCTTTGTTGCCCGTGGTCCACCTGCGTAGTTCACCTGGGTGTACCATAGGAAAAAAATATTTCAAATAGTTTACGGCCTATTCTCAGACCTACCGAACATACTTACACAAAAAATTTCATAAAGATCATTGAAGCCGTTTTGGAGGAGTTTGGTAACAAACTGGGACACGAACATTTTATATATTAGAAGATAATAGCTTCAGCTTTGCCTCGCTGTCGAATTAAGTTTTTTATATTATTTTGTTCTTGTATAGATATTGTAAAAATCTTAAATCTATACTAATATTATAAAGCTGAAGAGTTTGTTAGTTTGTTTGCTTGAACGCGCTAATCTCAGGAACTACTGATTCAAATTGAAAATTTATTTTTGTGTTGGATAGTCCATTTATCGAGGAAGGCTTTAGGCTATATAACATCACGCTACGACTAATAGGAGCTGAGCATCAATGACAAATGTTGCAAAAACGGGTAAAAAATATACGGCGAAACGTAGTTCGCTGGCACAGCTAGTTTAAGATATTTTTTGAAATAAATGATGATAATATAAATAAGTCATTTATTTTCCTCTTTACATTTCGTTACCTCAATAGTTTACACATTACATTAATTACTACATTACACTCATATAAAAATCTTCCTTTTCTTTTTAGTAATCATGGAGAGGCACCTCTTCTTTCTGTAATTTCTCACCCCAAATTTTACTTCTGTATTTATTATACGATTATTCGTTGCTTTTATTGATTTATATTAGTTCAAATGACAAATTATACGTTCAAATCAAACCAACCAAACCACAGCTAGCTAACAAACAAATATAATGTCACTCGCGTGCTCGTGTCAGTTTTATACACGTTCCATTCCTATAAAAATAAGTAGTTTGCATAATATTGTATTTGATATATTATTATTTACAGAATAATTTCTAAGTGTTTTTAAACATTATATTTATTGTTAGAAGCATAAGAAACATTATTTAAAAAGATTAATAGATAGTTTGTTTTCATAGAACATACAGTAATAATATTGCACAATCTAATATTTTGCGTATAAAGAAACGGCCAAGAGGGAAAGGATAGCTGGCGATCCGGTGTCAAAAGAATCCTAGGATTGCAGTCTTTAGTTATTGGCACGCGGATTAGAGATCGATTGAGCGATACGCAATAATCCGAGATTGTTTTTAATCTTAAACTACGGATACAATATTGGGTTCGGCCGTACGTCTACACAATCTTTTTTGGCGATCTTCATATTTTTATGGTTTATTTGTCAACATTTGGATTGATTTACATGTTTTGAAAATAAATTGTTGTATTTTTGTCAGAAATGGCAATGGCAAAGGCGATATTTTTGGAAGATGTGATTGTAGTGATTTGGAGTTATGAGCCGAAACAATATCTGAATTCGATATGTGACTGCAGTGATGATGATGAAGTGTTACAACAATAACGTCGCAATTAACACCAAATAGCAACAATAGTAATAAACAACTAAGAATTTACTTTTTGGTTCCGGCTGAACAAAACTGTCGTTAATTACTTTTAACGAAAATAATGCCAAACATAAAAGAAACAGTGACTAGAATACCTTTTGCCGCGCTATATATGTGATGTGAATGTGTTTGTGAAATTATAATAAATAGCTGTGCCGGCGAACTACGTTTCGCCATAATAATCACCTAGGTGTATAAAAAATAGTTTACGGCCTATTCTCAGACCTACCGAACATACACAAAAAATTTCATAAAGATCAGTCAAGCCGTTTTGGAGGAGTTTGGTAACAAACACTGGGACACGAAAATTTTATAAATATTAGAAGACAATAGCTTCAGTTTTGCCTCGCTGTCGGATTAAGTTTTTTATATTATTTTGTTCTTGTATAGATATTGTAAAAATCTTAAATTTAAGATATTTTTTGAAATAAATGATGATAATATTAATAACTCATTTATTTTCCTCTTTATATTTAATTACCTCAATAGTTTACACATTACATTAATTACTACATTACACTCATATAAAAAACTTCTTCTTCTTTTTCTTTTTAGTAATCATGGAGAGGCACCTCTTCTTTCTGTAATTTCTCACCCCAAATTTTATTTCTGTATTTATTATACGATTATTCGTTGCTTTTATTTATTTATATTAGTTCAAATCACACATTATACGTTCAAATCAAACCAACCACACCACAGCTAGCTAACAAACAAATAATGTCACACGCGTGCTCGTGTCAGTTTTATACACGTTCCATTCCTATATAAATAAATAGTTTGCATAATATTGTATTTGATATAATATTATTTACAGAATATTTTCTAAGTGTTTTTAAACATTATATTTATTGTAAGAAGCGCTAGCTAAGAATATCTAGTTTGTTGCCATAAAACATACAGTAATAATATTGCACAATCTAATATTTTGCGTATAAAGAAACGGCCAAGAGGGAAAGGATCGCTGGCCATCCGGTGTCAAAAGAATCCTAGGATTGCAGTCTTTAGTTATTGGCACGCGGATTAGAGATCGATTGAGCGATACGCAATAATCCGAGATTGTTTTTAATCTTAAACTACGGATACAATATTGGGTTCGGCCGTAAGACTATTGAATTATTTCTTAAGGTGTCCGAGAGATTGTCAATCATTATAGTTAGGTGGTCCTGATTAACCTTTAGGGTATTTATTGTCTTATTGTAATCAGACAGTGATGATGTCGTAACCAAAATACTCTCTTTCAGTAAAGTCGCTACTCGTTTTGACTATTCTGAATACTTTCTATTGCATTTTCGAACTTAATACCGTCATCTTCGTTTAGCGAGCCAAACACAGTTTTAAAAATATTGCCTACGACACCTATCCAAGCCGATCGTTTGTAGCGGTGAGATAACAAATGAGAAAGACTATTAAATTCTTTTTCAATGTCATTGTATCGGGCGGTAAGTGGGCTCAATATATTATGACATTCGAGATTGTCAATAGCGTTACTTTGTTGACATGAAAACCTAAGTGTCCCTAGAACCGCGTTGATATTATCAATGTGTGGTCGAATATGTGAAACTTCTAATGGTAGTATGACATTTAGGAAATTTTGACTTATTTTAAGTTTACCTACATGATCAAAATATATACCAGGACTTGATGGTATAGGTCGGATATAGTCCAGGACGTTTACAGCCATTACACTGAAATAAAATAATAATTTTAATTAAAATATGCTAAACTTAAATCTATAAAAGAAATTAATTGAAAGAGAACCTTATCTAAACTTAAATATTTAATTGTAAATATGTATATATATAGTATAATACACATTTATGACGAAATACGCCGTATTATGATACCATGACGTAAGTATTTGCCTAATATATTTTAATATATTAATCAATGTTTAATATGCTTATTTTGTTAAAAGTATTGGATTTATTTATTTTGATCATTCATTTGTATTTCCTTACGCAGTAGATATAATTAAGCTCAGGTAGGATCAGCTAATTTAATCTCATCTACATGATGTTTTACGTGTCGGCGGTTTATGAGTAGTGTAACATTACTGTTACTGTGAATCTTAACGATTTTATATGGTCCCTTCCAAATTGGGGACAATGCTTTTCTGAGCCGTAAATGATTCTTTAAATATACGAAATCGCCGACTTTATAAGTGACAGGCCTTGTATGTCTATCGTAATATGATTTAGATTTTTCTTTTGATTTATGTATGTTCTCAATGGCTTTATTTCGGGAATGTGTTAGTTTATGGTGAAGCATTTTTACATACTCAGGGTAAGTGGATTCAGGAGTCGAGTTATATATGGAATCTGGTATGAAGGGCTTATGTCCGAACAATAACTCATAAGGGGTGAAATTTGTAGTGCAGTGAACTGTTGTGTTGTAAGTTAGCATTGCGGTGTAAACGTAACGTGACCAATTGTCTTGATTTTCGTTCACGAATGATTTAAGGTACTCTTTAAGTGTAGAGTGGCTTCGCTCAATGGCGCCCTGAGTTTGCGGGTGATAAGGGCTAGACCAGAGTTGTTTTATTTTTAAGAATTCACATGTTTTCTTGAAAAGGTCTGCGGTAAAATTCGTGCCTTGGTCCGTGAGGATTGACTTTGGAATGCCAAATAAGGATATGAAATGGATTAAACAATCTGTCGTTTCTTCCGAAGAGATAGTGCGCATGGGATAAGCTGCTGAAAATTTTGTCAGGTCATCTTGTAAGGTCATGATGTATTTCAGCTTTGCTGTGCCAATTTCTGGCAAAGGGCCGACAACGTCAAGTGCTACTCGTTGGAATGGGATGGTGGATGTGGAGGTAATTTGCATAGGGGTTTGATTTATCTTTCTCAGTGCTTTGTTTTCCTGACATGAAGGACATTTTTTAACGTAAGTTTCAATATCGCTTCTCATACCTTTCCAATAGTATTTTTCTTTAATGCGGTTATACATTCTAACTGATCCCAAGTGTCCGGCAACAGGTAAGTTATGATTATCATACATTATTTGTTTAATTTCACTTAGGGATGAATACATAATCATGTTGTGATATATATTAACTGTTATATTAGTCTCATTAAATATATATGCGATCATATTGTATACTTTAACATAGGAAAGTTTTTCGTATTGGCTTTTAAAGTCTGAAATTGCTATTTCGTTAACATCTTCAATATTTAATAATTCATTTTTAATTTGTTTCAGGACCTTGAAGATATCCGGATAGGGCGTTTCGTCAAAGTGGTGGACCTTAACAAATAACAGGTATGTAACTTTATTTTTTAAATTTATCTTTTTAAATGTATATAGTTCTTTTTCAGAGTTGGTGAGTTCATCGGGATTTTCGAGGTTGCCAAGGATTTCAGGTATGTATGGATTGGAATCATCGAGGTCAATGGAAGTAGGAATCAAAATGTATTTACAATGTGTTTTTAACAGATTCTCGTTATGTTCTTTAAGGTAAGTATTTGAATTTAAGGTTTTATTTTTATTTAAATAGTATTTTAAAAATTGGGAATAATCTTCAGTTAAGTATGTAGCGGGTGAACTATGTGCTTCACTCTCATTTTGGATTGGGTTTGAAACATCAGTATCTACAGGAGGAGATGGCGGTTGCTGAAATAATGAAGGTCCAGCAGTTGGAGATATGATGGACGAAGGAAGAAGTGCGTCGTGAGAAATTTCGGTTGGATCTTGGATGGGTTGAGGATTAATTATTTCTGTCGGAGCATTCGATGGTGATGGATTATCAGTTGTTTCAAGAGTATGTGGCTCTAGTGTCTCTGGATTGGATAGATTATTTGTGGGATATTGGTTTTCTGTATTAAGTGGTGATAATATATCGAGATTATCGAAATCGAGATTAAAGTCATTAGAAAGGGGACTTAAATCTAGTAGTCCAAAGTCTATAACATCATTGTTAAGGCATCTGCAGCAGAATTAAGTTTGCCTTTGCGATAAACAATCTCATACTCATATTCCTCTAGTTTGAGGCGCCATCTCTGGAGTTTGCTGCTAGGATCCTTATGATTAAATAGCCACTTAAGAGGCCGGTGATCGGTGACTATATAAAATTTGCGGCCGTATAAATATGGACGAAATGTTTTACAGCCGAATATGATGGCGAGCAATTCCTTTTCGGTTGTGCTATAATTACATTCATTTTTATTTAAGGTACGTGACGCATAGGCGACTGGCTTATCTTTTCCAATGGTCCCTTGAGATAGAACGGCACCTAAGGCGAAGTTGGAAGCGTCGCATGTTAATATAAAAGGTTGAGTAAAATCGGGATAGCTTAATAAAGGAGCTGAGGTAAGCTTGTGTTTCAGCAGGTCAAAGGCTAATTGTTGTTGATTCTCCCATTTGAATAGCGTATCCTTTTTAAGGAGGGAGGTAAGTGGTTTGGCTAATTTGGAGAAATCTGGAATTAATCTTCGGTAGTAAGAAACTAAACCGAGAAAGGATTTGATGTCTTTGGGTGTGTTTGGTATTGGAAAATCGGATACGGCTTTTATTTTACTAGGATTTGGTTTCACACCTTCTTCGGTTATAAGATGACCAAGGTAAGCGACTTCCCGGCGAAGAAATTCGCATTTATCGGGTTGAAGTTTAAGATTGAACTCTCTAAGTTTTTCAAATATATGGGATAGATTTTCGATATGGCGAGGTAAATCATACGAGTAGGTGACTACGTCATCGAGATAAACAAAGCATCTAATGCCTTGGAGGCCTGAAAGAGCGGTGTTCATCAACCGCTGAAATGTAGATGGGGCATTTTTTAAACCAAATGGCATGCGGGTGAACTGAAAGTGTCTTTGCGGTACACTGAATGCTGTTTTGGATGCGTCTTCTTCGTTGACTAAAATTTGGTGAAAACCAGAAGCGAGGTCAAGAGTAGAGAAGTATTTACTCTTACCGAGTTGATCCAGGATCTCCGTAATCTGTGGGATTGGGTAAGTGTCTCCGATGGTGACATCATTGAGTTTTCGGTAGTCGATCACTACACGCCACTTTCTTTCACCAGATGCGTCAAGTTTTTTTGGGACCACCCATATGGGTGACGACCAGGGAGATATTGAGGGTTTTATAATGCCTTGTTCTAGCATTTGGTCGATTTGTTTTTTTACTTCGGCTTTGTGTACTTCGGGAAATCTGTAAGTTTTTGAATATATAGGTTCATTTGAAGTGGTTTTAATTTCGTGTTTTAAAGCGTCGGTATGGGTTAATTGATCATTAGGGAGATGAAAAATATCTGCATAGTCGGAACAGACACTGTAAAGTGCATCAGCTTCTTCGGGATTTAGGTGAGACGTTCTTAATTGATCTAGTACCTTTTGAGTACGGGTTAAGGAATTGTTATTAGAATTTACATTATTTGTAAAATTTGCATTAATTAATTTTAAAGAATCTATAGGAGTAAGTTTTAATTTTAAATTGGATTTTAAGGATATAGGACGTTCTGATATATTAACTACTGATATATTTATTCTTTTATTTTCTTTAACTTTGACTAAGCAGTTTGCTATCAATAGATCTTGTGAAAGATGTTCATCAAGTATTGCTCCTTCTTGAATTTCAGGGTTGGAATTGGAACATTCAATGATTGTTTCTGTTCTAGGAGGAATTATATAAGTTGGGTCTGAGAAATGTAATTTTATTACGATTTTTCCTATTTTTAGAATATCGTTAGTGTAGTCAATGTTGCAACCAAATGAGCTTAACAGATCGTTACCTATTATTCCGTCGTAAGGAAGGTTTATTTCTTTTACAACATGAAATTTATGAGATATGGATTTATGGTTAGATAAATATAGTTTGAGCATAAAATGACCCATGGTTGGGGTTGCGTCTTCAACAGGGTCGATACCTTTAAGTTTCATCGTTTCAGATGTGAGTTTTATGTTCTTTACTAGGGATGATTTTTTTAAAAGACTAACAGAGGAACCTGAGTCTACTAATAAGGTGAATGGTATATCAGAAACAGAGGTTTCCACAATAATGTGTGGTAATAATGTTTTTAATGGATTTGAAGTAATTTCAAAAATTTGGTTTTGAAGATCAGATATTTGATTTTTGTTTAATGATTGATTGTTTTCATGCAAGGTTTGTAATGAATGAGAATGCATGGCAGGACCTCCTTTTTGGGGCTGGTTACCCTGTCGTGTGGTCTGTGAAAAGTTACTTTGAATGGCAGAACCTCCTTTTTGGGGCTGGTTACCCTGTCGTGTGGTCTGCAAAGAATTGGTTGGGATAGCTAGACCTCCTTTTTGGGGCTGGTTACCCTGTTATGTGGTCTGCGAAAGGTTACTTTGAATGGCAGGACCTCCTTTTTGGGGCTGGTTTCCCTGTCGTGTGGCCTGCATGTATGAGGTATTTATTACTGAGGTGTCTGGGTTAGGATACTTTATATTGACGGGCTGCACGTGACACCGCCGTGGGCCCCTTATGCATTTAAATTTTGATTAGTTTGGTCGTAGGGATCAGGGTTTTCTTGAGTATCTTCGGAATTCTGAGTTTCATCAGGTTCATATTCGGAATGCGAGAAATGGACTTGAAAACGGCGATTATTAAATTCACGTTTTTGACATTGTTCTATAACATGACCCGGAGATTTGCAATAACGACAAAATGATTGTTGCCTATTGGAACTTGGATTATTGTAATTTTGTGTATAGGGATTTCTTTTTGGCCATGTGGCATTTGTTTGTACATTATTGTTATTATTATTGACGTAACTTGGCCTTGAAAATTCGCGATTCCGTGTGTTGAAATTAGGAGAGCGTGAATTATATTGGGATGATGACGGACGAGGTCGTTCATTATGGTGAGTACGTGCTGTATGCTGAAATTGATTCTTCAAGTTATTTAAAATTTTTTCTTCAGCTACTGCGAAGTTAATGGCTTCGTTCAGGGATTCTGGATTTCTGCACCTAATAATGGTAGATAATTTGCTATTTAAGCCTAACATAAAAGTATGCAAGGCAAGGTCCTCCATGGCAGTGACACGACCGCTTAATTCGGCTTTCTTTTTGGTCGGAATGGATATATTTATTTCTGTTAAAAGTTTTGCCAAACATGTTTCTATTCTTAAAGAGAATTGGTTCACTGTTTCTGTAGGACCTTGTTTGCATTCTTGTAAGTCTGAAAGTAAATGAGTGTAGTGCTTCTTTTCGCCAAAATGCGTTTTCAAAAAGTCTTCTAGCGTAGGCCAGTCATCGAACTCTTTTATGGAGCAGGCAGATTCCGCTCTGCCCTCTAATCGGCTGAGAATATACTTAAAAATAATATCGCGCTGTGCTTGGTTGGCTAACTCGATTGCGTTTCTACAGTTAGTTAAAAATGGATTTAGTCTTTCTCTGTTTCCGTCGAATGTGCCTATGAATTTAATAAGAACATTTAAGTCTACAGTTAAATTTGTGGAAGGCTCTTCTTTTGGTTTCGACATTTTATATTAAATTAACAAGTAAATTACAAAGTAAAATTAGTATATGTAGAATAAAATAAAAAAAACAATAATAAAGAAAATAAAACGATATGACGTCACAAACTGTTCACGCTTGACTAATTTAAGATAAGTATTAATACACGCCGATGATATTACAATAACGTATAATTCAGCATTCGAAACTTGTTCTCTCAACTCCATGGAGTTAGACAACTATCTTCATCGCTGGACGCACTCATTTTTCTTTATATTCACCAAAACAGTTCAATCAGGTCGATTGAACTGTTTTGGTAAATATAATGCTGAAAAAAGTTTAATTCGTGCTTATCCCATATTTATTATATATCCCATAGTTAAAGTTATAAGTGTAAATCATTCTGTGTACACATAGTTTAGAGCATCAGTCTAGTTCTATGTGAAACCTTAAATGTATTGTTATTTTAATGACTGTTACTTGTTTTGTCAACCCATAAGCCCCAGCCCCAATGGGCTTATGGGTTGAATTAAGTGAAATTCAAAGCATGGCTAACAAAACTGTTAATTTCAAATAAATTAACAAGACTAAATCATTGTATTATAACATTACTTTTTAAAGTTATTGAGTAAGTTCGTAAAAGTCACCCTTAGTTTACCACCCGACACAAAACGACGCGAATATCACAAGCCATAGGAGAGATGTATTGTATATGGGCATGAAGACTTGAAGGACATGACTTTTTGCATATAGTAGAGGATCCGTACTAGAAAAGACCTTCACCTATCTGTTAAATTGATAAAAAGTATTTTATATCAAATTTAATATATAAGAAAATATATCTCGAGTGGGCTGTCTAAAAAATTCCTGGCCAGACTATGATTAATAACAAATTGAAAAATGACTTTGATTAAATCTTGCACTCGTGAGTTAAACGAATAAATTGTATACCAAAAGTATGAAGCCTATAGAATATACAAACGTTGGGTTGGATCTTAGAGTAATATTATTATGTTATGGTACAGTTATGATGTCATTTTAAGTATCTACTGTCCACTTGCATCCGGAGTTGTATCTAATTTTGTATTGTATTAACAAAATTACACTTAAAGATTATATTTTATTATAATAAGTTTAAGTGAGTCCAGTCATGTTTCTTGTTTTTTATAATACATAAAGTTACATAATTTTAGTCGGTGTTCGTAGGTATTTAACTCGACAATAAATAGCTTTGTTAACTCTAAAACTATCAAAGCAATGGAATGTTCCTACTCACATAGCCGAAGTCTCACGCATAATATTTACACTCAAACAGCTATCGCATTTATAGAACTACGAAGTAACCGCAATTCACAGACGTCAAAGAGCTAATTTTAATTTACTTGTTGGCAAATTAAATCAGTCTCTCAATTCATTAATTAAATTAACGTTCGCTCAACTGAAAGATATTCAAGGTTTCAAGTGACCCCGAGTCAATTATTTAAAATTATAATAACTTCGGTCACTGTCAATCTTATTATTTACTGTGTAGGTTGTGTTTTTTAAATTTCAATTCTATATTGCTTCCACGGGTAATAAAAAAAATGATAATTTAAAAAGGGCAGTTATAGATCCTGTAGCGTAAAATGGGGATTTTCTTTATTTACTTCGATAATGACGAACCTGAAAACTTTTCCAACCTCCACTCAATTGAAGGTAGTACGCTCTATACATTTTAACCATGTTAAGGAACAAATATTCCAACTCGATAAGTGCAACATTCAGAATTAGGTCAACCGTCGAATTCAACTTGGGTGAGCGATGTTTGGAAAGCTCGGTCAAACTACAACAAAAACAATAGTCTTCAATTCGTGCGGATTCAATATAGAACCAAAAAGTGGGCGCTCTCAATGGCCCCCATATAAAACGGGCCAAATTTGTCAATGGACACCAAAATCACCAACATAATCCAAAGTATTGCGGCAGTGGGCAGGGCACATTGATCTCATGACTGCTGGCCAGTAAAACGGAAAGGTCGCGGTAATTATTTACTATTACCGTGGAAAGGTGCTGGAGTGCCGGCTGTGTACCAGAAGACGTAGAGTAAGTAGGCTGCCTACCAGGTAGACCAACAGTCTGGTGAATGCCGTGGGAAGTTACTGGATGCAAGCAACGCAGTACTGATTGGTGTGGAAATACTTGTGGAGGCCTATGTTCAACAGTGAGCATCTATCTGCTGAAATGATGAGCCTCAAAAAATAAAAAAATATCAACCGACTTACTAAGCACATAAAAGTCAAAAGTAATAAAGAGCACCCAATATCACATTTTTATATTGAAATCGGTACCAAACGATGATCACCTGAAAAGTTTTTTTAAATTCTGCCCCGATTTCAAAATAAAAATGTAATATTGCGTGTCATCATAATCACAGCTTATATACGTCCCAATCGAGGGGCACGAGCCTACCCTAACTACAGTTGTGTTAGGGCGATTAGGCCTTAGTCAAACCACTGTGATAAAAGACCCTAACGCCCCGAGCTACCTCAAATCACGTTTTCGAATGTTGCCTCCACCATCTCGTTCTGTGCGCTCTTGCTATGGTAATATGCTCGAACTCCCCCACGCCAATACCAACTTCCTTCTCCATTCTTTCTGCTTTCGAGCTGCCCAAATGTGGAATCATCTCCCGACAGTAGTTCAACAAAGCCCATCTGTGCGATCATTTAAACGCAGACTCAAGCAGCACTTTCTTTCTCAACTCTCCACTTCAGTGTTATAACGAATGTGTACAGCCTCATCATATTAAGTAAAAGTATATATAATATTATATATTGGTATAATTTATGTATTTTTATGTATATTAGTGTGTTGTATTTGTGGTTTATATATTATTTTATTTGAGTTATTTTAAAGTGAGAATAAATATGTAGTTTATGCGCTTGTGTGTTTCCCACAAAACAATATATCCTTCATACTCACAGGTTGGCTGGAAGAAATCTCTATGAGAGATAAGTCCACCTTTGTGTACATTGTCTATTATAATTTTATAGTATAAGTTACTATGCGCAATAAAGAGTATTATAGTCCTTTAAATACAAAAATAATTTTGAATACAAAACATTGGCGTAACATACCTACACAAAAAAATATTCGCGTTGAATCGAGAACCTTCTCCTTTTTTGAGTTTGGTTAAAAACGCAGTGCACCCTTCTTATACACCCATATGAAGAATTGAAGATATTGAAAACATCTCAATGATTTACTCTGGTTACACTCTGCTTATAAAGTTTTCTCCCTCGTACTAGAAAACTAAATATTGTGCTCAACATTTTAAAAATTTTCTGCGAAACGGTAATATTTTCAATAAAACGGTTCAAGTAAAGTTGTAGAGCACTTAATTATGTTTACAATTGTTTGTGCACTTTGCTTCCAAGAGTTACATTATGAGCAATATTTTTGCGGAAGCATAGAATAACCTTGTCATAAAGAGTTTTTATAAGTGTAATGGACTATAAAAATTAAACCAAGAATAAATTCGGAATAAGCAAAATGTCAACAAATAAACTCGGTGTAAATTAAACCTAGCTTGCATAACCTGTGTGTAACCTGCTAAGAAAAGTTATTCGAATGTTGTTCTGACCCCGACCCTAGTTTAAGTCAGATTTGTCCATTTTAATGACAATGACATTTGGTAATAACCTAAGAAAGAATAAACATACGAGTACCTATCTAACGTTTTTTGTAGTTATATTAACCTATATTAACCGAAACAGTGACTATTTTATTTGATTAAATTAGAAATTAATCAAAATACGATAATTTTAAATTAATTAGACAACGTGCAATCAAATCAAATCAAATTATTTATTTCGGACAAGATCCATATTTTGTTAGTAACATTGTGTCTTTAAAACTAGTGTTAGTATTGGCTAAAATTAAAAACAAACTATTTACATTTTTCTTAAGCGAAATCCATCTCCATATAAGGGGGCTGTCGCACCTATCTGAAAAAACATTCGGGATGCCGTTGGAGGAGGAGCGCAGACGCGTCAGCATGGAAGCACAACGTTTCCGCATTATTGCGGCGAACCCGTCGACCTGCGCCTCCGCGAACATACTCGACGCGCTACAACGCCACGGCAATCCCAAAAGCACCCTGAATGCATTATTATATTGGACACGCAGATCGTTGTATGCCCTTTGCGTAAACTTAGTTCACAGGCTGCACGTGTAAAATGACTGGCAGTAAGCTTTGAAGAGCATAATTTTAACAGCGTCAGTACAGCGTGCAAACCTGTGAGCCAGCATATTGCAGCGGACAGCCAACGACCTGCGTTCCCTATTGATGTCCACGTTGTCCTTCAAGTCATCAGTGACCCAGTGGCCCAAGTACTTAAATCTCTGAACCAGACCTAAAGAAGATCCGCAAAGCGAGAGCAATATACTAGACTTTGAAGTTAACAGCAAAATCAACCAAATACGCCAGCATACAAGAAAATCAAAAATATTCAAAACAGGACAAATTCTTTTGATTTATACAATGATGAAGAATTTCGAATAAAATATTGTTTTTCCAAAGACGGCGTCTTATTTTTAAAGCTATTATTTGGCAGTGCAGCGATAGACAAATGGGGTAGTGGTTTATCTTCCACTCTCCAGATATTGATAGCTTTTTTTAGATACAACAGCGAAGCTCTTGGCCTTAATCTCACCTGATGATAAGTGACAAAATTATTTGTTAATTTATTGTACAACGCTTTAAAATATACGTAGATATTATGCATAAAAATGTGTATGTATGAGTATACCTAAGATCTTACTTGATTGCGGCCCCAGTGTCTAAGGCTCGTATTAATGAACGCGTCTCAAAGTTGAGATCGATCTTAAGAGCGGGCATAAAGCTAGAAAAATATCAGATTTCACCCGCGCGCCTCATACGTTCCGCTCTCGACCATCGCAGCGACAACGTCGCCGAAAGTCGCTCCCTCTTCATAATATTTTGTGCGATCGCGCACAGTATACCCTACACAAGCAGATTAAATTGGCTAAGTGCGAGTCGGACTATGTATCTGTACTTTGCAATGTGAATATAAAATACTTTTCGCTGGTGATGAGTAAAACGAAAAGGTAAGTAATATAATTATTTTTTTTTGTATATGTACGTTACTTAAGATAATAATTGCTTTATTTGCAGTTACCTGCTAAGCACTCATCGGATAATCTATATAGGTATGAACATACTTCAAACACAAAAATACTTTATTTTTTATTTTATTTATAAGGAATAACAAATAGCTGTCACAATCAGTCTTAAATTAGAGTATAACTCTGCAGATACGGGCTAGTGTGTTCCAACCGAGGTTCAGCTTATACGTGCGTACGTCGACAGGGTGGGTCAGTGGTGGACTTAACGTTCACCACGCCTGCTTTAGCTATATGCGTCCGAGACTGGCGGGTCACGGACGCTGAGACCTTGTCGGACCATGTTTACATCAGGTTCGACTTGGTTCTGCCACGCGCTATAAATTCCTCTACACCGCCTTTGGTCAGCCCGTTTCCCAAGTGGTCACTGACCAAACTGGGCTACCCGCTCCACTGTTGGACCGGCGAACATAGATGAGGAGGCCTTCTCATTCCAGCGGTCCCTGCACAGGATATCCGATGCGGCAATGCCTCGAATCCGCCGTCGCCCACTTGATAGAAAGGCCGTTTATTGGTGGTCGGAGGAGATTGCCGGCCTCCGCGCTGCATGCAATAGCAAACGCCGAGAACTGGCTCGTTACCGTCATCGGACTAGATTAGGTAATAGAAACTCCGAACTGGAGGCTCTGTTGCATGACCAGTATGCAGAGGCACGCAGGTCTATGAGGTCGGCTATTTTCAGAGCCAAAACACAAGCGTGCCAAGAGCTACTTGATAGCCTCAACAACGATCCGTGGGGTCGTCCATATCGTGCAACAAGTTGCGTGGGCAGGGCCCACCGGTTGCTAAAACTCTTTCTCCACAGCTACTTCGGAACGTTGTTGAAGCCCTATTTCGACCGATTCGGCCGATCGACAATTGACGCAATCTTACGCGTTAAGTCCCTCTCCGATAACGCAACCACCCACGGTGAGGTTTTGCTGGCGGTGTCACTTGACATCGCCAATGCATTCAACACCCTGCCGTTTGAGTGCATCACTGAGGCGCTCCGATACCACGGAGTGCCCCTGTACCTAAGACGGCTTATCGCAGACTATCTGCAAGATCGGGCCGTTGTCTGTCAGATGAGTGACGGTGGCCTCCTCGTAAGGCGAATGGTTTGTGGCGTTCCACAGGGATCGGTTCTGGGCCCACTACTGTGCAACATCGGTTATGACTGGGCCCTCAGAGGGGTTTTGTTGCCTGGCGTAAACGTAACCTGTTACGCCGACGATACGTTGGTCACCACGCAGGCAGTTGCATTCTCCGAGGCCGTCCACTAGGCAAATGTTGGGAACATGCAAGTGGTCCGCCGCATCCAAAGGCTTGGGCTTCAGGTGGCTCTCGGTAAAACCGAGGCTATCCTTTTTCATGGTCCAAGGCGAGGACCGCCTGCGGATGCAGCTCTTGAATTGGATGGGTGTCGGGTACTTGTAGGTTCAACACTTAAGTACCTGGGCCTCGTGCTGGATCCGAGGTGGAAGTTTTCACCTCACTTTCGCCAGCTGGGCCCCAAACTTCTGAGGGCAACTGCCTCCCTTGGGCGCCTTTTGCCCAATCTCGGCGGGCCGGGTGATACATGCCGCCGCCTATTTACGGGGGTGGTGCGGTCAATGACCCTTTATGGTGCCCCTATATGGGTCAATGCCCTGTCGGCTACAAACAAGGCTCTGCTAAGACGTCCACAGCGGGTCATGGCCGTCAGGGTTATTCGAGGGTATCGCACCGTTTCCCACGAAGCAGCGTGCGTGATGGCGGGCACCCCACCATGGGAGCTGGACGCCTCAGTTTTATACGAGGTGTACCAACAGAGTGCGGCCTTCCGTCAGGCAGAAGGCTTGAGACGAGTGCCGCCTGACATTGTAGAGCGCTGGCGTAAGTCTGCGTAATGTCGAGTTCGCCGGCGATGGCGTGGGCACCTAGCAGAGCCGGTCTCCGGTCACAGAACCGTCGAGGCAATCCGGCCTGTCCTTAGACGCTGGACGGAGAGGCATCACGGGGTGCTGACCTTCCGACTCACGCAGATCTTGTCGGGGCACGGGTGCTTCGGTAAGTATCTGCACAACATTGCTCGAAGGGAGAGCACCCCGCACCACGAGTGCGGGGCAGACGAGGACGACGCGCAGCACACGCTAGAACATTGCCCGGCATGGGCTGTTCAGCGGGCCGCCCTCGTCACCGATATCGGGGGTGACCTGTCTCTGCCGGCCGTCGTCGAGAACATAGCCAGCAGTGAGATATGTTGGAGGGCGTTTGCCTCCTTCTGCGAGGAAGTCCTTGCACAGAAGGAGGCCGCAGAACGGGTTCGCGAGGACGATCCTAATGCTGACCCGTCTCGCAGGCGGCGGCCGGGTAGGCGAACTTACGCCCTCCACCAGCTGCCAGAGGGGTCGCGGTGACGGAGTGGGGTTCCCGTCACTCGTACTAATAACCCCCCATGCTGAGGGGGTGCCTGAAGGCGCTCTACAGATACTCCCTACTCTTGAGAGGAGCTCGATTTAGTCGGGCAGCATCGCTCTCGAGACAAAGCGATTGCGAGAAGTACCCTTTGTGTATCGAGAATGCGATTTGACGGAGCCCCCCAGTATTTTTAGTGGGTATGCCTTGATTAGCGGGGTGAGTCCCACATAACCGCAGCTGGGCCCCATTCCCACTGCGGTAGATATAAAATCTTTTTTAACTGGGTTAAAAAAAATGGTTTACGCAGTACTTGGATCGCCTCAATAATATTAAACTGTATTTCAAATCATAGTCGAAACCAATATGGGAAAAATAGGAGAGAAATTGATACTCACTTATCTTTTATGGACTTTGGTAGTCGGAATATTGTTAAAAGTTGAATATGATCTCAAAAAAAAAAACAAAAAAAATTTCGCCCCTTTCAGGTATTTTTATATCACAGTGTTATTTACGTCTAACAAAAAAATACAATAATTTGAACGATTAAAGTAACGAATTGCCTCAAATTTTAACCGCAAATTTGATCCAGTTTTGATTAGTAGTTTAAACCTCAAAATAAAATTTGACAGTTAATTAATTAAATGTAAGTCTTTACTAAAAATCTACACAACATTAATGTCAAATTATTGAACAATCGCAATAAACTTACAAAGTTGATGAGAGATTTCTGCTTACAGATTTAACTGGATCGCATGTTCGTGCGTTATTACATTCTGCAGCAACTCTAAAATACAAAATTACTATAAATAATTAAAAAATACCAAATAAATAAACAAAATTCTTTTACTTTTCTCTCCAATTATATAACCCAATAAATCATAAAGAATTTGTGGTATGGGTACACATAAATAAATAAATATAAATAAAGCAAAAATAAATATAAATAAACATACATGATTTGAGGATATACATAATATTCATGTTCATCACAAAAAATCTGCCGCGACCGGAATCGAATCCGGGGCCTTTGGCGCCTTAGACTGCGTTCTGACCACAGCGCTAGACAGTCGTCACTAAATATGTGAAGTATGGATATGTATGGATACGATAATTTCGCGTCAAAATGTTAGTACTATAAAAAGTATAACTTCAGATACTGTCACCAGCGTCCAACACGCGAGTAGTCAAAAGCATCGATTTGTTTTGCATACACTACCCGCGCCGACGTTGTACCGCTTGTACTTTGTACTCGTATTATGTTATGATATGAGCAATGAGCGTCGGTGGCGCTGTGGACTCGGCACTTGCCTTCCAATCGGGAGGTCTGGGTTCGAGACCGCCATGTACCACGGTTTTTTTTCGTGTCGAAATTCATATGTACATTTGTCTGACGCTCCTACGGTGAAGGAAAACATCGTGAGGCAACCTAGATACATCTGCGAAGAAATTCAAAGGTGTATGTGAAGTCGACCAATCCGCAATGGGCCAGCGTGGTTGACTAAGGCCTATACCCTAACATAGGTACATAGGGTAGGCTCGAGCCCCTCGGTGGGGACGTATATGAGCTGTGATGATGATGTTATGATAATTATGACCACTAAAGTCGACGGCAAGAGTCAATATTGTAAGGTGAAACTACCTACTTACAAAAAGATATGAGGCAAACAATAAAAGTAAAGTAATAGGTACCTACATACCTTTCGTTTCCGTTTTTCTTATTGTAATGTAATGTTGTTAGTTAATGTTGTTGTGAATAATAATAAATAAAAATAATATAAAATAGGTACCTTCTACAATAAGCCATACATTGAGTTTTTGACTTCTTAAGTACTCTTTTAGACAATTTTCTTTTATTTGCCATGATTTTATCGATGTATTTTCTCGGGTGGGGGAGCACGGAAACACAGTTTACTCGTCTCAACGGAGCGATCAAGACTGATTGTTGAAACAAAACATGCCTGTTACCTCTGGTCAGGTGCGACAGACGATAGCGTTCTGCGCGGAATAAGAACGCTGTAAGCGCCGAATTAGTTTTATTTTAATTACTCGTAAAATAAACATTATTTTTGAAAATCGCTAGTACGGTTCCTGGGTAATATAGTTTTATGTTATATATTAAAATATTGACGCAGTTATATGCATCTCATTGAAAAACAATCGATTTTGCTTGAAAATTAGACGTAACTTCGCGATTTTTTTCTATCGATAAAATATGATGATTTTATGTTTTCACTCAATCCGTTCACTTACAAATATAGTTAAATATCTATTTTTAAAAAATGGGGTAGTTCGTTATTCAATTTCAAGTGTAAATATCAAATCTACGATTAGCAATTTAGCTTTATACCCCCTCTTAAGCTGTAGTTTTGACGTTTAATGTATGGAACATCCATTGATTTACTACCAAACGTAGATAACGCATGAACGTTCGAAAAGTGGGCCGGTGAAGAACTGCCCAATCGGGCCTCGTGCAGTTCTTTTCCATGCGTTGTATAAGCAATTTTGAGCATTATGTTTGAGAGTATAAAGTTGATATTTTCTTGTAGGAATTACTAAAACGTCAAGTTTAATGTGGCTAGGTATGAAATGATGTAACTGCACACGGTTGTACTTCAAATAGTTGCCGTAATAATAAAGAATAAGGTTGAATTCGATAAATACGGTACTTTCTTTATGGTAATTTTAATTCGGGGTGCATATTCAACTACCTATTTAGCGTACAAATGTATAGTCGATTAGGTGACAGATTTCAAGCGCGTTTTTGTATGAAGTGCTCTATCTACGTTTGGTAGTAAATCAATGGGAACATCGGTCAAAAACAGTATCTTAAGATCGATCTCATTCTTGAGTTGCAATTGGCTAGATGACTAAAAAAATTTTTTTGCTTTAATAGAAGCTCATTCATATAATAAACAGAAAGAAAAAATCGGTTTTCGAATAACTATAAAAACAACCAAGATATAAGGTATTAAAGATTTTTCTCCATCTCTTTCTAGCAAAACGGCAATTTACAAGGAGTTTATATGGCCGTACTCAACAATGACGTCACGGTCGGATCTCTCTGTCTAATCGCCTTCAAATTAACAACTTAAAATGCTTGTATCTTATGTATTTCTAAGCCGATTTTAATTCTAATTTCACAAAACTGTATCTTTTTCAAAGGTATTTTAATATTTAATGACGAGACGTTAAAATTAGAATTCAGTCATCATCCCAATTATTAATACGAGCCTTAGAGCTTATCCTCAGTTGAGGAGTCCAGACGAAGCTCGCTTCCACCTTCGGTCGTAGCTTCCTGGCCTCCTCAACAACTGAGGATAAGATGCAATCAAGTAAGATGTTACAACATAATATCTACATACATTTTAAATACATTGTATAATAAATGAATAAAAAATTTTTGCACAAACGAAACCAATAGGTAACCTATATCAAAACAAACGTCGAATTGACAAATAACAGACAAAAGGTAATCACAGACAAAATGTCACTTTTATAAGATTTTTTCATAAGTTGTCTATGAAATGCAACGTTGCTGACTTAACGATAATATAGTTATGATGACGTTACATCGAGTATATTAGTTAAACATTATTCTGTCGTTATTAATTAGCTCATAACGAGCTTAACTATTCCTCGTTTATAGAATAACCTTGTCATAAAGAGTTTTTTATAACTAAGGCTGTAAGGGTATACAAACAACAACAACTCTCAAATTATATAATACATTTCGATGACTTTGATGAATTTTAGAAGCTAATAGCTTGTTTATCAAGGAGATTGTGAAATGTTTTCCTAAACAACTACCTTGGGTAACAAGCAGGCTGCCTACTCAGTCTGCCCACCTGATGTTATATGGCTACATTCGCTTACAGTGGTTTCTGCAAGACTTGCAGGGACCCAGGGCACTTGCAACCCCTACAAGGATGCCAATGTACGTTCCCAGCTTATAACATAAGATGTCAAGCCACAGTGCCCAGCCCAGTAATTATACTATCTGTATACAAACCGCAACACAACAACTTGGTGGCAGAAATTGGTGAGATGGAGGTGCCCATGCAAACGACTCTGGTATAGAGTCTTCCTCTGATAAACATTTGCATTTAATGTGTTAGTTTAAGAATTACCAACTCAACAATCAAAGTTGACAGAAGATGGGTAGTGTGTATGAAGTACCCACTCCTGTGAAGGGGTTCGCTACATTGGAAGTTGTCGACGGGTAGGTTTCATTTTTACTGGGGGAATATAGTACAGTTCTTTAAATCCAACCTCTAGAAAAAGGCCAATCGACGGATTCAACTCAATCTATATTATATAAACGGGAATTAACACGATAAACACGAGGTATTTACATGCCTCGTGTTTATCGTGTTAATTCCCGTTTATATATTTATATTGATAATGCAACACGAAAGTTTGAAAGTTAGGATTCAACTCAGCTGAGCAGTGGGAATTTTCATATCTACCGCAGTGTCTCAAGACGAATGTCCTTCAGGAAGGAACCAGTCTAATAGAACATAACTTAATAACAAGAAAGAATTCTGTGGAATCGTACAAATAAAATACATAATTATAAAAACAACTAAGAAACTGGAATACAGTATTACTGACCCGTGGTCGCAAGAACTCTTAAGTCGAAGGTACGATCTACTAACCACCGCTCCGGGAAAGGCTTACTAATTCATTTAAAAGAAAAAGAAAAAAAAAACTATTTGTCAGTATACTTCATTATCCCTTTTTAGGGTTCCGTAGTAAACAAGGAACCCTTATTATAATTTTGTACCCAATTTGTCGTAGTAACTTACCGAGATTGATCAAACAAGCCTAAACCATCCTGCCCTTGGTTTGTATAGATTTGTAAGTTACCGCCATTGATTAGTATATCAATGGTTACCGCTTAGGGTTATCATTGATTTGATAATTTATTATTGCTATATGCATTAAGGAATTTTATTTATTTTGATAACAATATGCATAAGTGAACTATTTGTACAAGAATAAAGCTTATTGTTGTAATAATCTAAGGAATAAATTTGTTTTCTTTTTCCTAATGTAAATTTCAACATATTATTTTGGTAATTTAGCAAAAATTTAGCAAAATAATAGTAAAGGACATGTCCTCTTTTGGGCTAAGAATATAATTATTTATTAACCAACATGTTTCAGGTATTATTGTAAAGAGTACTCAAAAATCTAGGGTTTAGAATAAAATTTAGGATTTTTAGGCCTGCAAATTCAAAAAAACAGCAATTTTATGATTGACTTTCATAGTATGTAAAACAAAGCGATTTTTGTATGGAAACCAATGACAAGTTACTGAAACGTGTCACAAACGAATAAATAAGTAACAAAAGCGCACAAACGATGTGATAGTGAGTGACTTTCTGACTAAAATTTACATAAATTACATTTTTAATGTTTTATCAAGATTTACGAAAAACATGGCTGTATGAACTTAGCTCCCTTTGCCTTCTCTTGCAGAAGTGACAGCGTCAAAAAAAGCCTCGTATAATTTTGTGATTTTAATGATCGTGATCGCATAAAATCTAAGCAATCACAATACATCACAATTATTCACAATACTTTTTATTAAGAAGTGCACAATCTTGTGTTGTTGCCGCAATGAAATTAAGGGCAGCGCAGACGTTATAGATTTTTCCTTCGACAATAAACCCCCAGGCATTGACGTATATAAACTAGACGCGCTGTCCGGTACAGAGAAATTCAGCCAGTCAACTGGAGCCGATCGGCACCAGTTGAGTTAGTCGATCGCGGGCGATCGTGATAAGTAGCCGAGTTGCCATGAAGATTTTATTGCAAATTTTGCGTAAAATATGTTTTAAAACTTTAGTGTGACAATTGAAAACACTGTTGTTAGAACGTATGAATATTGGTTTTGTATTTAAGGTTTGTATTACTGACTAATTATATATTATATTGATTAAAACAAATGAAAATGGTTTCCGAACTGCGATCTACGCTCGACCGCCTTGACTTTGAACGCTTGACCTTAGTTTTGCTGTCTCTTTTACTATCATACGAGCGAGCGAGTACGCTACTGTCCACGCCCACCCAGTGCTGCCTCGCGTCGTGGCACAATTTTTGTTCGCAACAGCTTGTCTAGTTAATATACGTCAATGCGTCAGGTGACCACATATTGAATTGGATTGCAAATTAGCAGCATTGCAGGTCACTGCTGGTAACAAACAAGCATCTCTGACTCTGACCAAAAAAATGATACATGTAATCAATAGGTCCATGCTATTAAAATGAAATCTAGCACAATAAATGCATTGGTTGATGGCAGATGACTTCTATACTTTACTTTGTAGCAGTGTGTTTGTGCAGCATTTGTTAGGATGAGCACCTGGCTGTAGTGTCTAGTGTGTGATAACTGTTTTACTCTGCCTACTCTTAGGATAAGCACCTTTTTTTTTTTTTACGAGGGGAATGCGTTTGCTCACCGTCCAAGCCCCCGCAGGGGCAAGGGTGCGTGGGACTCCGCAGCGAGCGACTACCCACTAAACCCCTCGATATGCCCTCTTTGGCGCCTAGCGCAGCCACGTCCAAAGGACGCGCCGCTGCCGAACGAGGTCGTGGGAACCCTTACAGACCGACCATAACCCCGTCCGCGGCACCTGCCCACCAATGGCGGGCCCCTCACGCCCTCTCCAAGATGGAGATGGAGAGGAGTTCCCGGGGCATACTCCGGGTGGTAATTTTTTACTGTGGTTTTCTTCCACGCGGCCCGACGCTCAGTGCGCCAGGCCCCCGGCCCCGCTCAGTGCGGGGTAACGGGCTTGCCCGACGGCAGACCCCACTGGATCCACCGCCGCGCACACAAGCCGAAGCTCAGCGGCGCCGAAGCGCCGACCCACCGCAAAAAGCGGCCACGGTGGCCACACGAGGTGGCCCGCCGAGTAGCACTCGGCCATCCCACGCCCCCCTCATGGGGGCCGCACAAGTGTGCCGAAGCCACACGTTGATCGGGTCAGCCTCAGTCCTTGGAACAACGACACGCCGAAGCTCAACGAGCTTGCACCGACTCGGAACAACGACATGTCGAAGCTCAACAAGGACCCGCACCAACCCGATCAAAGGGGCAACGGCACAAGGCGCAACGCGCCATGACCCGCGAGCGGGTCCCCAGGCGACACACAACCCCATCTTCAAAAAGAAGGGGAGGTGACGCCCCACATGGCCACGTGAAGTGGCCCGCCGGGTTAAACCCGGCCACACCACGCCCCCTCCACGGGGCAGCTGTCAGACTCTTAGCCCGCGGCAGAAAATCTGCCGGGTTGCCCAGGGTGCACCACGAGGAGGTGTTCTGACATCGCACCCCTTAGGATAAGCACCTACCTTACAGTATGAAATATCAACATAAATAAAATATACTGGTCTGTTCTTAAGAATGCTACAGTTTTACTATTTCAATAACAAAAGATTTTTTACAAAACAAATGCTAATTAATGAAGTCATTATAATGAACTAAGTGCAAAATTCTCTAAGATTACTATAATGCTAATTCAAAGTGTAAATATTTACTTCTATATGACTACATACCCTCGATTTTATCATGGGTACTAAATATGTAATATGAAGTGTTGAATAATTATAATGGTGAAAACTATGTGAAAGAGTTGTAATATAGAAACTGGTTGCAGGTATGAAATAAAACCCAGAAATTATGTAATTTTTATTTATTCAATTTCAACATCTTCCCTCATTAGTATGTCATTTCAAAATTGAGCCAGTGGTGTTATATGAGTTTGGTGCGGAGCCCATCCTAAATTCATGGATTTCATTTGATTTTTCCTCTTATCAGCAGTCTCATGTGATGGATCATTTTCTTGAATATGTTCCCCAAAATATGACTTAGCTTGCTTAATTTAATATGTTCCAAGACTAATTAAAATTAAATTGAATATTTTCATTCTGGGGAACATATTCAAGTGTGGAATTTAAGCATCAATATGTACAAAGATGGCTTCTAATGCCCTATTTAAAATAGATTGACCACCAGGTTGGTTGGTCGCTTACTGCAGCTAGCAGTGTAAGTTATAAGATTTCTTTTGAAATAGGTAATTAGAGGACTTTTAGTAAAATTTTAGTAACCTCTAATAAAACAATGGAATTGTTTGAATCAGACCCAAAGAGTATAATGTATAGTTAGATTTCTACTGGACAGGTTTTCCCTGCTTATATGGGCTATACCTAAATGTAAAGGTGCATATTGATTTTTGAAGCAATAACACTTTTATATAATTAATTTTTAGGTAAACATGAGTTTTTGAAATGCATACCCGAGAAGCAATTCTGCAAAGGGATTCCTTAGCCCATAGTCTGACTTAATATAAACCTAAGGCCTTTTTAGGCTTTGAACAAACCTCACCTAATTGAGTTAAGCAAGAGCACAATAAAACAAATTGTGTGACTGTTAAACCTGTCCAGTATTTACATACTATATCAGTGGAATTTTCTATATTTTCAAATTCAATTAGTTTCTGTTCTTTGATTTTATTGTTAGTAAGTCAAGCATGAATTATTTGGTGTAAACAATACAGTGAACTTATATTACCGTAAAAATGCAAAATCATATTGACTCATGTGATTTTCACAGACTCTGGCATTACATTACGAATATTTTACAATCCCCGAGGATCTTCTTTCTTAAATATAATGGTACCCTTCGACATTCCAAATTATAGCACTCTGGTACAAAGAAAATGAGAAGTTGTATCAGGAGTGCGACTGTAACCTGGAAGTATAACATTTTGTTGTTCAATTCTTGGTTCTGGTTATTTCGTACGTTCAAATTACGAGAAAACTTAGTCCAGTTAGCAAGCCAATATTTAAATCACATGTAAAATCAAGAACCTGAGCATAGCTGTAGAAAATAAAAGATACTATTTTGTGAAAGGAAGGAAGGTTACACACATACACACAAACAATAAACAAAAGTCAAAACGACAGCTACAGTGGCATTGACAATGACATCCTTTTAATTGCCAGTAAAAAAAACTAAATGTGGCCCTGCTAAAGTAACAATAAAAAAAACATTTTTAATTTTTTTCTCCTAAATGCAGGCCTTAATATTTTTAATATTCATGGATAAACATCCTTCTCATAAAGTTCTATTTCCGTCATAAATTTTTAAACTGGTTAAAAAAGGTTCAGAATAAAATTCCACGTTCCATACAAAAAGTGGACATGTCCTTTGATATTTTTATACCTTATACATTTTTTACACACCCAACTATTTGGGTTTGTTGATTTCAAAATTATTTTACAATTTTGAATTTTCAATGACGCTTTAACTTTTATATGACTATGTTAACATCTTAGACCATTAACCCTAGGGTAAATGCTCTCCCGGACGCGTGAGTAGTGGTGTCGCATTGTGGACCCTACTACACGCGCCCTAAAGGGCAGGGAGAACACCGAGGGGTTTTAGTGGGTAGGCCTGGCACTCTGCCGGGTGAGCCCCACACACGCTCGCCGTCTAGCCAACGGTGGGTACGGTGCGGTTGCGCATTTCCCCGCGAGAAAAAAAAAATAAACATGGGTAGGTTTCGGATTGAAAGGGTGTTGACAATACATGATGTATAGGTACTACGTACCTATGTATATACACGGTATTTCATAATAACCAATAAATAATCAATGCGTTATCTAAAACTAATTATTAAAATGTGTTTACATGGAATGTCATTCAACACAAAATGTTCATGTAGATATCATAGTATCATGTCTATGATTTACATGAAAATTTGGGGTTGAATGACATTACGGGTAAACACAATTAAATAATTAGTTTTAGATAACGCATTGATTATTTATTGGTTATTATGAAACACCGTGTATAGCCAGTTGATAAAATAAATTTCCAAATTCAGCTACTAGTAAAATGCACTCCTGTAAAAATATAAAACTTTGCCATGAAATATTCAACGTTTGCCCCGCAGTGCTCGGACCATCGCTTTTAATAGCTTGGGTATTTTATGCGGTGAGTGCTGGCGCGGTATAAGTCGATTCACTGCTAACCGATTTCACCGCTAAGGGTTGCACTTAAAGCTTACAAATCATGGATGCCTGGTTCGTTTCGTAGTAATCACACTTCTGGTAGATTTCACACTTAAAAATCTATTCGTTTAATTAACACGGCTTTTTGTATGTTTTATTCAGGTACAGTCGGCTGCAAAAGTAGATAAGCATTTTTAGCAGATTTAGTACCGTGTCACACCAACTATTCCTTTTATTTAGTATGGTTACATCTATATTGCATTGTTAATAGTTGGTGTGACATGGTACTAAAATGTTTATCTACTTTTGAAGCCGGCTGTACTTCATACTTACCGATATTTTTTCCACAACTTCATGTTATCTAATAGAATTGCCGAATCAGACCATTAGTTTAGCCAAGGGACGCCCACTGTTTAACATAGGCCTTCCCCAAGGATCTTCAAACCTATCGGTCGTGTGCTGTTCGCATCCAGTGACTTCTCACGACATTTACTAGCAAAAATCGATTTCTCGGTATTGAGCAATTTTTCTTACGCTTGGTTTAATCATTGGCGCCAAAAACCCGTATATAGCGCGGTGTTTAAGTGAACCAAACTCATTTTCTCAATAGCCCATTGCCCTTTGAGTAACCTTAAGTTGTGTTATGAGGCCCATTGTAAGCGCCCAAGTCTCCAGTTCCGTACATCGTCGTTAGAAACGTGCACGAATCTGATTATTCTAGGACTGAAAAGTCAGGTAGCCGAGCCCTATTACGGCCTCCAGCAACTGCCCTGGAGATTTATAGCACAGTGTTAGGTTAAAAATATCAGTAAATATGCCTATGACCTTAGGCACACACTACTAAAATAGTTACTACGTAACATATTAATTACTCTAAAGAAAATGTTCCATTCCTAACGCGTTAATAGCCTACTTTTCTACCGCGTTCAAAGATGCACCTACAGCTTTTAGTTGTAAGTATGGCTTCGCAGCTGCGCGAGACTACGTGACGTCAGAGCAAATGCACTCGGACTAGGGCTGCATCTTAAGGTAAAAATATTTCAACCAATTGTGTTTTAGGAAAATAAAAACTTTTGTCTCTATTTTGTCGTTTGTCTCTATTTAGCAAACTTAAAATCAGCACAATATTTCATTTTATTTCATTACTATTGAGGCAATACTTAGTATTTGGAGGTATCTTAAAATTGTATACCAAATTATCATACTCAGGCAAATTATGTATAATATCGAATTGAATTTCTCTTGATGGCCAAATTTCAGAACCACTGCTAGGACGCCTCTACTCCTCTTTGATTGAAGACACTGGAGCCAGAAAAACTGAATTAAATGCCAGTCTTTGTTTTCTAACAATCAGTGGCTGACCCGTTTTCATGAGAACATCAGTAACTCGCTGTCTCTAGTGGAAAATGTCTGGAACATCTTACTCGTATTTTGGAATGTTGCAGGTTTTGCCAACTATTACTTAGTGCCAAATCGATGGCGTAGAATATCATCCCTAATGTCCATTTTTTGATCTGATAAAGATGTGGTATAAACTAATAAGATGATCTGTTTTGTCTACGCCCCCATTGCATTGTTATATAAATGCACTAGCTCAGGACGTGAAATTACAATTACGATAGGTAGTCTCAAAAATATTTTAGTTATGAAACAGTGCAGAGCTTGAAATTACACGACTTTTTTCTAGTAGCATACAAACTTGTCTAAAACCAATAAATCCAAAGTATGTATTGTCAGAAACACTCAATTGGTGCAAGTGGGCTATGTTTATCAAAAGGTGGTGGAGCTGACCAGAAAAATCGAGGTGTATCAAAGAAGAAATGTTTTCTGTGTGTCATGTTAAGGCTTATTTGATTTTTTGATGCTTGATTCAGCTTTATGTTATTCTTCCTCGATTTATTCCTTCATCATCAAAATAATCAATAGCAATTTGAGGTTCGTTTGGATGTATATCATCACACCCCACACGAACTACGTTTTGTGGTGGATAGGTAGTCTCAAAAATATTTTAGTTATGAAACAGTGCAGAGCTTGAAATTACACGACTTTTTTCTAGTAGCATACAAACTTGTCTAAAACCAATAAATCCAAAGTATGTATTGTCAGAAACACTCAATTGGTGCAAGTGGGCTATGTTTATCAAAAGGTGGTGGAGCTGACCAGAAAAATCGAGGTGTATCAAAGAGGAAATGTTTTCTGTGTGTCATGTTAAGGCTTATTTGATTTTTTGATGCTTGATTCAGCTTTATGTTATTCTTCCTCGATTTATTCCTTCATCATCAAAATAATCAATAGCAATTTGAGGTTCGTTTGGATGTATATCATCACACCCCACACGAACTACGTTTTGTGGTGTATTCTGAATTATTTCGTCGTCCCTTTCCTCAAGAAGGTCTGATACTGCTCTGTTTTCTAATAAATTGAATAAAGTGAAGACATTTTGACTTTTTGAGCTGTCAATATCTATAAGAAGACATAAACATTACAAAAATGAAACTCTTCAGAAAATATTTTAGCTTGACGACTACTGAGACCTGATGTCCGCTGAAATGGACACATCTTTGTTTGCATATTGCTATATTTTTTTAAAAATATTTTAGGGAAACTTACAGCTAGTTACACATTCTAGGTCGGGCAACTAAATCACTGATGGCCAATTATCAGTTTCCACTTATAGTTACAAAGATAAGTAAAACATGTAAAACAAAACATAAAACAGTAAAACAAACATAAAGTACGGCTACTTATAAATGAAAATATTTAAAGTCAAAAATCACACTGCTTGATAACATAAAGCAAAACATAGATGTTACCGTGGATGACAATGTTACTTATTTAAAAAGAAGCCGTTGCTGATTTGACGTTTTAAAATATTGGGAGAAGTATTGAACAGAACTAGGTCGTATTGCTTGGATAGTTTGTTAAATGTTTTGCTTGCTCTGACAAAAAATATGTTATGCATATAGTTTGTTTTGGTAAAAGGGATGTAAATTGGGTCATTATAACGGAGTTTTGCAACAGGAACTCTTAAATTCGACCACACCGTTTGCTATATTAAGTAGAAACACTACATCAGCTATGCGTCTTCTCACGTACAATGGAAGGATATGAAATTTACGACAGCGATCCAAATAATCAGAATAATACGTTTTGGCTATATATTGTAAATGACGTAAAAATCGCTTCTGTATCTTTTCAATGCGGGTCTCGTATGTAGCGTAGCACGGGTTCCACACTTGCGATGCATATTCTAAGTGACTTCGCACATAGGCACAATAAAGTATTTTTAGGGTTTTAATAGATTTAAAATCGCATGACAATCGCATTACAAAACCCAGGGCTCTGGATGCTTTCTTTACAATGTTGTCAACATGATCATCAAATAACATCTTTCTGTCAAAAATTAGCCCAAGATCACGTATAGTGGTTACTCTTGTAACAACAACGCCGTGGAGTTTGTAAGTGAATATGACGGGATCGGGTCTACGTGTGAACGTGCAAATGTTACATTTAGCGACATTAAGGTCAAGTCTGTTCGAGTTACAATATTCCTCAAATGCCTTTAGATACTCCTGAAGACGCTGAGCATCATTTTTGTTACTAATCGGTAAAAAGATTTTCATATCATCGGCATATAAAATAACTTTAGCATTCTTAAAACAAAACGAAACATCATTAATGAAAATGTTAAACAATAGCGGACCCAACAATGAACCTTGAGGTACTCCTGATGGGATTGATGTAGGGCAGGATATGTAGCCATTTAGTACAACAGTCTGACTTCTGTTTTTACATATGAAGTAAACCATCTGTACAAATTGCCTTTTGTTCCAATGGTCTCAAGCTTATACAAAAGTACTGTGTGATCAATGCGATCGTAACACTTACTATAATCTGTAGAGATCACGTCAACTTGGGATGGTTCAGACATATGTTTCGCCAAGTAGTCACTACAAGATACCAGGTTAGACGTGGTTGATATTGATATTGTATACAAATACGATTATGTATGATTGTTACGTATTAATTACCTCTCGACGCATAATGACCAATATTTTTTAATAAAAACGCGTATTGACTAATACGCATTACCTAAATTATAAGAAAAAAAATTCTAGAGCCATATACCAAATTACAAGGAAAAAAATTTAAATACAAGTAAAGCCTTACCTGCTTTGCACGCAGCCATGGCGAATGCCATCACTTGACTGGGTGTTACGATTTACCCATATAAAAATTGATTAAGTTTTGTTTGAAACAATATTCTTTGGTAATAGTGACGTACGCCTCAATATTTATATTTAGTTTTTATTAACGGATTTTCATAATAAACGGGTTAGAAAATAATGTCCATTGAGATGGACGCCAGGACCGAAGGGGCTAAAGGGGGGCACGGGATTATGAGCGAAAAAATGTAGTAGCGAAATGTATGAGCGAATCTTTGTAGACTATGCGAAATTGACCAGGACAAATGCGAAATTTATTTTGTCTATCCACAAATTAAATAATGACCAAAGATACTTGCAAATGTCACCAACGTGACGTGAAATGACGTTGACGTTGACAATTGACATTGACATTGTGAAATTAATTGACAGAGTTGTTGTAATTATGATTTTATTTGGTAAGTTTGTGTTAAAACAACAGTGAAACCATAGGGTTTTTGCAAAATTTGTGTTTTATTAAATTTAAAGAAAAACCGGTGTTACATATAAACATGAGTAGGTTTCGGATTTATAAGATATCTACCATACCAAACATAAAATAAAAAGTCAAGTATTAAGGTACATATACAAGAAACCATCAAATGACACAACACATCAGTTGAACTACGAGTATATAAACACGCATTGTAAATGAAATTTTAATTAAAACAGTTCCTAAATGTTACTTATACTTGAGGTTTAAAAATTTTACCGATTGTAATCCATCCAAAGTTGGAAATCAAATTTTAATGTCATAGCAACCTGTCCAGACTCTTTAATCGCCTTCGTGGTTATGCGATTGAGAGTTCTGGATGCCCGGGGTTCGATTCCCAACTTCGATAATTGTACTTAGACGACCCCAGTCACTCTCACAATCGTCTCTTACTAATAGTTAAGACCAAGAGCGCTCTTTTAGATAATATAAAATATGATTTGAAAAAAAGTTATAATTATACCACTTCACCGCCGATTGCTTCATTGTAGCATAATTATGACTTCATATGCTAATAGCGTTATTAAAATTGAATCTCTCGCCAATCGCCGTGAGCGGTTGGGAACATCAACTAAATGAAAATTTCACAGGTTCATTTGGCAATTGGTTTTCGATCTCCGCTTCAGAAAACAGCAAAGGGCGGACGTGCAGTATGATATGTAAATTGAAAGATTATCCTATAAATGATGCTAGTGTAAATAACAAGACTTGTCTTATTCAAAAAACTGACCTATTTGAAACTTAATAATATACTAGTGGCAAGCAAAATTAATAATATACTAGTGGGCCCGGCAGATGTTGTCCTGCCCAATTGCAGCGTCACTTACCGGATCCAATTGTACGTATAAACCTTCCTTGAACCTATTGAAATATACACAAAAAACATAAGAATCGTTCGAGCCGTTTTTGACTTTTAGCGAAACTAATCCACTGCAATTCATTTTTTATTGAATGACGAATAAACAGACATGACGAATCTATAAGGGTTCCGTAGCCAAATGGCAAAAAACGGAACCCTTATAGATTCGTCATGTCTGTCTGTCTGTCCGTCCGTATGGCACAGCCACTTTTCTCGGAAACTATAAGAACTACACTATTAAAACTTGGTAAGTAGATGTAGTCTGTGAACCGCATTAAGATTTTCATACAAAAATAGAAAAAAAGCAATAAATTTTGGGGTTCTCCATACATAGAACTTTTTTTTTATCAAACCCACACGTGTGGGGTATCTATGGATAGGTCTTCAAAAATTATATTGAGGTTTCTAATATCATTTTTTTCTAAACCGAATAGTTTGCGCGAGAGACACTTCCAAAGTGGTAAAATGTGTGTGTCTCCCCCCCCCCCCTGTAAATTCTAAAATAAGCGAATGATAAAACTAAAAAAAATATATGATGTACATTACCATGTAAACTTCCACCGAAAATTGGTTTGAACGAGATCTAGTAAGTAGTTTTTTAATACGTCATAAATCGTACGGAACCCTTCATGGGCGAGTCCGACTCGCACTTGGTCGGTTTTTTATTTTCTTTTGCATTATAGTAACATCTAGTTATCGTGTTTTTGTATTGTACTAATTATAATTAATTTGTGTCTAGCTAGTTATAATCAAACATTTTAAGGTTCGTGCGTCGCGGCCGTGGAGATAATATTATGTACTATATACATATTGTTTCCAGGGTTGCGGCGAAGGGCCCTGCCTAAAAATCAGCATTTTTGTGTCGGAGACGCAAAAACATTAGCTGGGGTAGATACTTTTTTGGCTCACCTGTAATTTTTTGTTCACTATTAGTTTCTTTTTTTGTGTGGCCAAATATTTCTTTCTTTCTCTTATTTTCTTTGTATTGTACTGAAAGATAATTTCATTCATCGCTTCAATCGCCGAGCTGGGTGGTTGTTACTAAATTTTCGGCGAGACGAGATATCAAGCGGCTCTGTGGTATCTGACTATACTCGACAGAACTAATGGCGAACTCACTAGGGAAGTTTCTGCTCGCAGAACATGGCTGCTCGCTGTTAAGAAACTACTTATTAATTAAGAGGCTTTACGCCTGAAAATTGTGCTCACACTTGAAAACAAAAAGTGTTTGAAATTATGAACCCAACTTTGCCATTAAACTTTAAAAAAACAGAAACGTCCATCACCGTCACGTAATTAATCATGCATGCGGTCCGTACTCGCGCGGGGTAGCTTAAATCCTTGCAGAGGGTGATATACATATACATGCATGCCCACAATAAAATAAAAAATACGTATGGATAGCTAAAAGAATAAGGAAGAAAGTTAAAGTAGTTAATTTGATAAGATTTGATGTAAACGCGTAAATCGGTAAAATGTTAAGAAGTTTTCGGGATAGGTACCCAATTTTTTTTATAGTTGAATTCACTCAATATAACACTATAAAACTATCGAAAACCATACACATATTATTATAGGCCTATTCCTGAAGATTATTTTCATATATACATATATATACACGGTTTATTTTTCAGCCTGGAAAATTTAAGAGAGGCTTCACGACATGGTATTAGATTTTTTTAATATGTATAAAAAATAACACACTGAATTTTATATTAATTTTCCAAAAAATCCAAAAAATGTTGCACTAGTTGAGAGCAGCATTTTTTGATTTTTTTTTTAATTTTATTTTTTATATAAAAATGGATGTCCTGAAGCGTCCCAAAAATTTTCCAGGGTGATAAAAAATAACCGTGTATATTTATACCGCCTCCGTGGTCTAGTGGTTGAGACCACCGGGTGTTGATCGGGAGGTCCGGGGTTCGATTCCCACTGGGGGCAGAAATTTTTCTGCTCGGTCTGGTTGGTGGTGGGGCTTCTGAGCCCGACTGGCTAGCTACCACCGTCTTACCTAAGTTTGTCACCACAATAACAATGTTTATAGCATTGCTGTGTTCCGACAATTAGAGGTTCCTCAGATATTGAGTCCAGGCGAAGCTCGCTTCCAACTTCGGCCTTATCATCATTTACCATCAGGTGAGATGAAAACCAACAACTTTCCAGTCGCATGTAAAAAAAATATATGAAATAGTTTTGGGAAATATTACTAATGAAAAAGTAATTATGCGATAAATTCATACGATGCAATTAACTTCAAGATTTTAAAAATTTCAAATGGCAAATTATAGTGATAACAATAAAATAAAAAATAATTATAGATAGCTAAATTAATAAGGAATCAAGTTATAATAGTTAATTTGATAATTAAATGCATACTGGCAAAAAATGTATACATTGCGCTCGAATTTTTCGAAATACCCAACTTTTTTTTTAAAGTTGAATGGATGCAATATCACACTGTAAAACTATCAATAACGATACATATTATTGTAGCTCTATTCTTTAAGATTATTTTGATATACTAAAGTTAAGGGGAATATTAATGAATCCGTGCTTACCCGTGGTTCTACCGTTCGTACTACTAGTACCATTCTCATCAACAGATAATGACTTTGGTGACAATGGGATCAATCGGAAATACTTCCCCATTGGTCCTATCTCAATCAACAAAAAATCCAAACGGGCAATATAATAAGCAGAGTTATGAGGTAACAAACATAAATAAGGATTTCCATTGATTTTCCTGAAATCCCATCACCAGATCCCGACTTTGGTGACAATGAGACTAATAAGGAAGAATCTCAAACAAAAAAAAAAGAATTTTCCAAATCGTTTAGTAAACGACAGTTATGTATGAGGTAGCAAACTTAAAAAAAAGAACATACAATCGAAATGATAAAGTCCCCCTTTTTGTGAAATCGGTAAAAAAAATTAAGTTACACTCGAAATTGAAAAGTTGCGTTAAAGTGGATTTTCAAATAGTTTTATTAAAGGGCTCCTTAATTTCTTCAAAATAATAAAAATATAAAAATGATAGTTACGCACATGGCGTGCTTTTATTGTCGGTATAAAGGACAAATTTTTTTTTCTAAAAATTTGTGCTATAGCACTCCTATGAGTCAATATTTTCATAGTTGGTGCAATGTGTCAGTATATTATATTTTTGAAAGCAAAATTCAATACCACTTTTGGTCCTTGTTACCACTTTTAAAATGTTCACGTATATCCACTCCAAAGGTCGATATTCCTATGCTAAATATGTAATTTCAGGCAATGAAACAAAGTAACAAGTGAGGAGAAACGTAACAAGACCACACACGCCGTTGCAACGTCTCTACGTAACACCCATTAGATTTATGCGTTAATTCGCATGAACAATGTCGGACCGTGACCTGTTCACACTATGTAGAATAGAATAGTCTGTCCGTGACCCATTTAATGCTTTTGGTGTGAAGCTTGTGGGTTTTGCACGAAATCTTTTTATCACAAAGCCTACCCACATTTACGAAGGTTGAAAAACAGTTGATTTTGGATGTTTTTTTTTAATATCGATAGGTATACTAATAAGGGATTGTAGTCAAATAAATATGATACATTAGAACTATCGCCGCAATTCTTAGGAAATCCTGATAGTTACTTATCTCACGCGTAGTCTGTGTTTCGCGTTCGCGTTTCAAGTAGTACCGATGGTTTACTAAATAACAACCTATACTATAAACAAAGATACTGTTGAGATTTTGACAAAGTCACTGTTGCTATTCTAACGACCAAAGTAAAAATTTACTAAGATAAATGGTGGACAAGATAATCGATAAAACAATATTGCTCTAAGCTTAGTTGTTTAATTATAAGATAGAATAGTAACGGCCTTACAAATAAAAAACTTATTCTTAGGAATAACCTCGGCATAGTTATTCCGTGTTTTGTCTTCTTTTGACATATTACATCTGACATGTGCTAAAACAAGACAAAACACAGAATAAATTATTCCGAGGATTATCCTCGGTATAAGTTTTTATTTGTAAGGCCGTAAGAGTTTTGTCAAAATACAACATGTCTATTTACATTTAAATGGTACTTCTTATAGGTGCTAGCTATGATTTTACATTAAATACCAATAATTAACCTTAAATGGCTGAAGGATATATAATTTGCAATACATAGTAAAATGTCTTAATGAGAATAGTATGAAAGTAACACATTTGTTATTCATTGGCTTGAAAAATAATATAGCTTTTTCCGAATAACTGTTTAAATAAACTGGGTTTGGCTTCTATTTAGTTTTTCCTTCATACGACGTTTTGTTACAACAACGATCTTTGTTTATTTACTAGTTTTTAAAGTTTTAGTTTAATACTCTGAATAGACTATCGCTGCTCCATTTTTAAATCGGAACCAGATGCGTGATTTTGTAACTCATCCATCAATTACCCATCGTATAGATTTGATAATTCAGTTTGATTAAAACTAATTTTTAAAATGTTCAACATTATGTAACGTCGTCATCTGAGTAATCTTGGTATATCTGTTCAATAAATCAACCAATACTCTTATCTAATGAACATAATTCTACTTTTCTTCATTAAGTCCTCCAGTTTGATAACGATTGTCGATCAATCGATGAGTTACAAAATCACCATCCAAATTCGAATTAAATCCGCGGCGTATTAAAACAAACATAGAAAAAAATCCCCAATAACTATCACTGCTTTGAATGTGAATAGAGAGTTAGTCCGTAATATCCAATTTTATTTTTCGCTTGTAACAGATGATTGAAAAGGCTTGAATCCTATTCACGAGGTATCGAAAGCCAACAAAAAGTAAACATTGCAGACTAGACAGGTAATTTCAATAGAAACATTGAAGATCACAATAATTGCGAACGTCCTACTAGGACATATAATATGTAGTTTAAGTGTTTCCGAAGGATTAGATAAAGTGGAATTGTTTTTCTATATCACGTTAGCTCGATTGGTGTAGTTGCGGGCACAGTGTAAACAAAGAGTCTATCGCGCCTCCCGCTTCCTCAGTAGAGGAACAAATCTGCTAATGAGCCGCCGCTGAACCGAAGCTGGACCGTTGCGTTCCACCAATCAAATCGCCACATTATCGCGTCATCGAACAATCGTAAGGCACTTAACACATTGCCGCCGCATCCCGCTGCGGTGTACGGAGGGACTTAACCGCATGCGGCTGCGGCGGCACGGAACCGTGCCACCATACGGTTTGCTCCGTATCACCGTCCGGAGCTGCGGTGCACGACGCCCCGCATCACCGCATTATCTATGTCGAGATCTATTACGCGTATGCACGTCCTTACGATATGCGGTACAATGTGGCACACCCCGCGGACCGCACCGCATCACCGTCCGGGAGTGCGGTGCCGTCGCGCGCGCCGCACAACCGCACGAGCATGCGGTGTGAGTGTGTTATACCCTGCGGTTTTTGTATACAAATTAAGATTCTTCATTCAAAATTTAAAACCGCAGCACCGCACACCGGAGCGGTGTCCGTTGCAATGTGTTATGCGCCTATGTCAATATATGCGCTCCTAGTGGCCGATCACAACGACTTAGTTTCGATTCGGCTGTAACTTATTAGTGGACCTGAACGACTGGAACCGTTCTGGTCTAGCACAGTTCGGTTTCAACGTTCATTTCTTTCAAGACTCTGGAACGAACTACCGAGCTGCAAGGCTTAAAAAGAGCACTTCCCTCCAGGTAAGCAGTGACTGAGCTGTGTCCTTGGTATTACAGATGTCCATGAGCGATGGTTACCACTTACCATCAGATAGGCCACTGGCTCGTCTGCCACCTATAGAAATAAATAAACTACATTAGTCGGCTTTTACGACATCCACGGAAACGAAGAGACTGGCAAAATATTATGCATTCTAAATCCGTTATCGCACGGACAACAACTTGAATACTCAAACTCAAACTCGAACTCAAAAATCTTTATTCAATATAGACCTCTACAGGCACTTATTGACGTCAAACAAAACATAAAAATCTTATTAAACAAGAATCTAATTTACTAATTATTTAATCCTTGTATGTACATACACACCAACCATAATTACGATGTATGCAAATACAAGTAAAATGAAAAAAAAAAAAGTTGACTCTACACCTGTTCGGAAATTGGGAGAGCCTTCTCGAGAAGAACAGGCAAGAAACTCGGAAAGTCTTGTATTTTTTTTTCTTTTCTTTTAAATTGCCAACATTACAAAGATTATATTTCACAAACAGTTTTATTTCATAAAAATAATTTAGAAATGCCTGTCGGAGTGAGTGGAACAGTTACTCAAGTGAATGATATTTATCCCAATAATTATGACAAAGTGTTAATACACATTGATCGTCAATTATCACATTGTTTGTCAATTCCAAGCAGTTTTGTCTGTCATGTAATCAGACACTTTATAATATGTTTTTTTCATAAGTAGGCACTTAATTGTAACTTTGAATTTATTCAAGCTAAGTGCTTTAAAATTATTTGGTATTTTATTGTAGAAACCTACACAAAGGCCTTTGAAAGAATTATTAATTTTTTTGAGCCTAGTATTTGGTAACGCTAACATATTCTTTTGCCTAGTATTCACTGAATGAATATCACTGTTTTTACAAAATAAATGAATGTTTTTATGGACATTCTCGTAAATATATTGTGACGCAATTGTCATTATATCGCTTTTTTTTAAAATTTTCTCTTTTAAAGAGTCTCTTATTTTAAGATTATAAATAGCTCGAATAGCCCTTTTCTGCAGCACAAAAACAGTCTGAATGTCGGCAGCATTTCCCCACAGCAAAATGCCATACGACATCACACTATGAAAATAGGCAAAGTATACAAGTCTTGCTGTATCAACATCAGTCAGCTGACGTATTTTCCATACAGCGTAAGCTGCAGAACTAAGTCTCTTCGACAATTTATCAATATGTGGGCCCCACTGAAGCTTAGAATCTAAAGTAATACCAAGAAATACTACGGTATCCACAAGGTCCACATTTTTATCCTTTATGTTTACAGTGGTGTGAACCTCTTTGACATTGGGCAAGATAAATTTTATACATTTAGTTTTCCCTTCATTGAGGCACAAGTTATTCGCATTGAACCAGTAAACTATTCTTGAGATAGAATTATTTATATCGTCATAAATTTGCAATCGTCTTTTAATTTTAAACATAAGTGAAGTATCATCTGCAAATAATACTATCTCATGCCTATCTTGTACATAATCAGGCAAGTCATTAATATATATTAAAAATAGAAAAGGACCAAGAATTGAACCCTGTGGAACTCCCATTTTAACCGAGGAGCCGCGGGACCTCTCCCCGTTGACGTCTACTTTCTGAATCCTCTCAGTCGAATAGGAGACGAGTAGATCCAGAACAGTGTCACGAAATCCATAGTAGTGTGATTTCCTGATCAAGGTTTCATGGTGAACGCAATCAAACGCCTTGGACAAGTCACAAAAAATGCCCAGCGCATCATGTGAGTCCTCCCAGGCCTCATATATATGTTGTATTAACTCAACACCAGCATCGGTTGTTGAGCGACCCTTCCTAAAACCAAATTGCTTACAGTGTAAAAGATTATTTCTGTTAAAAAAAACTTTGCATTTGTTCCAACATTATTTTTCGAAAATTTTACTAAAAGTAGGTAGCACAGAGATAGGCCTAAAATTACTGGGGTCTGATGTGCTACCAGATTTGTGTAATGGAATAATTTTACTCAGTTTCATTAGATCAGGAAATACACCACAGTCAATGCAATCATTAAAAATACTAGCAAGTATTGGAGCTATTGTCACTATTACAGATTGGGAAACATCTACAGAGTTGCCACAGATCCACCGTTTTCTTTTTATTCAGACTTTTAAATGACTTTATTAAATCGTTTGCACTAATATGGGCAAACTTAAATTTATCATCGCAAGGTTTAACATGATCTTTTAAAATAGATTCGGCAACAGTGGAGGAGGAATCTAAAGATTTTGTGATTGAAACTGGAATGTCAGTAAAGAATTTTTCAAATTCTGTAGCTACCTCAGAGTCTACTGAAATTTTCTTATTTTTAATATTTAAACAAAAATTATTGTTCTTTGTTTTTATTCTTCCAGTTTCATTATTAATAATATTCCATGTCGTTTTAATTTTATTACTACTGTTTTTTATTTTAGAACTTAAATAATTTGACTTGGCAAACTTACAAACTTTTTTAAATACTTTGGAATAAGTTTTTACATACAATTTAAATTGATCACTAGTATTAAATGAACGTTCACTGTAAAGTTCATAATGTTTTAATCTGCTTTTGTGAATACCTGGGGTAGCCCATTCACTAAAAGCTAATCTACCATTGACTGAGATGGTTTTTGGAACGAAGATATTTTTAAATTCACAACAAAATGTGTTAAAAAAATTTCATACAATTTATTTGGGTCTTCTTCATAATCAATATAATTTAAATTAGTACCAAGATTATTATTGAAACGCTCCAAGCGACCAGCAGTCTTTGGTACAACAGTGATATTCTTTTTCGCCATAAGTTTACTTTTGTAAGGTATAATAACAAATTGACCAGAGTGGTCAGATTCTAAAATATTATCGATGCATGTGGCAGAAAACTCAGTAATTCTTGTTGGCTCCAGAAATAAGTTTTTAAGATTATATGACTGAAACAAATTTTTAATTCTCATACATAAACTAGAGTTTTCTAATAAGTTAACATTAAAATCTCCACAGACTAATATTTGTTTACCTTGCTTACAGAGTTTATTTAAAACTTCATCCATTATATTTTCAAAGTACTCATACAATCCCGAAGGAGGCCTGTATACGCTCACTACAACAATCTGGTCCAACTCTACGCAGGCAATTTCTATTGTTCGTTCAACTGAGAGGCTCACAATATCTTTGCGATCTTTAAATTTAAGCTTTTTATTTAATATGATTAAAGAGCCACCACGAATTGTATTTTCTCGACTGAACGAACTACCAACCTGGTGATTACTGAAATTGAACATGAACTGGTGGCTTTTAAGCCAATGTTCAGTCACACAAAAAATATCTATTTTACTACAGTTAATGAATAACTCAACTTCCAGATCTTTGCCCATCATTCCTTGTAAGTTCTGGTGCACCAGGCTGATGAAATTTACATGTTTGTTATATTCAAATGGGCCTTTCAATTCCAATACATTATCTAATAAACAATTTTCATTTTGTTCTTTAATTAACATTATGCAAGAGGATGTCTCTATTGTCTCAATACCTAATTTAAAGACTTATTAACTAATACATCAGTAATATTACTGTGTGCGTATGGATTGAGGAGCCACATCACGAAATCAATCGAAATCCCGCCCAGATTTAGTAGCAAATTAGATAATTTTGTAGGCGAAATCCTGGAATTTGTAGCAACACACATCAAGAGTTACATCAATTTAAAGGTGGCTCCTCAATTCAAACATCTGGATTGAGGAGCCACCTAGAACTCGGAAACTATTATATGTACATTTTTAAAAATTTAGTATCGTTTAGTAGTAATTTTGTCTGGAACCTACAAAAAATTTGGTTCGGATACTGCTGAAACTCGAGAAGATACAATACAAAATGTGTGGCTCCTCAGTCCATACACGTACAAAACTTGTCAACGTGAATTTCCACGAAACTAATTGAGCAATTTTATTTTGGAGTGCATGATCATTTAGTAGTAATTTTGCTAGAATTTGTAGTATAGAAATAATGTTGGAGGACTTAGTGAAATTAAAAATATAAAGCAATATAGGTGGCTCCTCAATCCTGATAGGTAAACATTTGAATATTGTTACTTTACATCGATTGTTAAACATTTCCGAACACATCTAAAGAATATTGAGAAGTTTCCGAACGCATCAGGAGATTGTTTTTGGTTAGGCTTGGTAGTTGGTTGTGGACTATGCTCTGTGGTGTACACTGTGGACTGTTTTGATTATTTTTCGAATGTGATTATATACGTTGTTAAAACTGCACTCAACTGTTTCATTTATTAATTTAAGTGCCTTCCAAGTATTAACTAAAACTAACTGTGGCTTTTACTGAATCCGAGTCATCGATTGGGCGATAAATCAACGTTAGTATCACACCAATTGTTGAATGGCGGCGAAGCCGCAAAACACAGCCTGGAGAGGTGAAGGAAAACACGAAGGAACTCTATGAGTTTGCTAACAAATCAGAAGCAGGAAATGATGTTCCACGCTCCACGCATTACAACTGTTATCGAGTTACCTACGTGCTGTTCTCAGTAAACCTATCCTGATGTAACTACGAGATTGGTGAGCTATTGAATAACTCGCATGAAACAATAAACATCAACAAGGTCAGTGAACTCAAATATTTATAGTTGTGCAATTTGTGCATTCATGGAAATGGGAAGAAAAATTAGTATATAAACTATTAGTGCTCAAAAGACAATGTTTGGTTGAAGAATATATAACCATTCAACTTTTATTTGGAATGTTTACTAGTGATAATTAATGTTAGTTTTCTTCATTGATTATATTTTATTTTGATTGTTGATTTCTCAATTGTTGTATTTTAATAAGCTATCCAAACAATAATTACTGCTTGAATTTGTTTGGTATTTGGGAAATTTATTTACCTTTCTGTGTAAATGCTTGTTTATTATTTAGTTTTATTCCTAATGATTTATTATTTTCATTAAAATACTAGTATTAGGTACAAGTACACTCTTACATTGAATTCCTTTTCATTTTATTTGTTTACTTTTATTGTTTAAAATGGGTAAAAGTCATAAATCCCGTTCTCATACAAAAAGACACTCGAGAAATAAACGCCACAAAAGTTCTTCTAGTAATACGAATACTTCAAGTAGTTCGTCTGAAAGAGACTATAGGCATTCTTATCATAGTAAGAAGAAGCGAACAAACTCTCCACCCCTTAACAGATGTGATCGTCCTCATTGTTGTCAAAGTCATAAAAATAAAAAGCACAGTAACAAGTCACGAGACCGTTCACATACTAGGAGTAATATTTGTATGACACCGCCACTTCTGCAGGAAACTAGAAATTTGAATACTTCTGTTGGCACTTTAATACAAACTCCTGCAGTGTCACCTTCGGGACCAGTATGGTCACATAATTTAACTGCAAATTTAAATGTTATTCCGGAATTTGATCCGACTGATGACAATCAAAGTATTGATTTATGGATTCATAAAGTTAATGAGTCGGCAAAAATTTATTCTTGGGATGACAGACAGACATGTCATTATGCTTTACCTAAATTAGTAGGGTTAGCAAAAAAATGGTATCAAGGCCTACCATCTTTATTATTTTCATGGGATGAGTGGGTGGTTAAACTGAGAGCAGCGTTTCCACAAAATGAAAATTATGGTGACTTACTAACCAAAATGTTAAAAATTAGATGCAAGTTTGGACAATCAGTTGACAATTATTATTATGATAAACTGGCTCTATTAAACAAATGTGAAATCAAAGGGCGAAAGGCAGTAAGTTGTCTAATTCATGGTATTGATGACAAATTTGTAAAAATGGGTGCAAATGCATGCATGTTTGATGAACCGGAAAAACTTTTAGCATATTTGAGGACTGTGTCAATTAATGATTACCAAATGAGAGGCAAAATAGGCATCCCCTCTAATAAAGTCAATAATAAAACATTGGTTATGGGTGATTCTACTCCTAATTCTATTCGCTGTTTTAACTGTGGTGAGACTGGACACATTAGTGTGCGCTGTCCCAAACCACAAAAAAAATGTGGATTTTGCCACAGATTAGGACATATTAATAAAGATTGTCGTAAAAAGTCTTTCACTAATAATAATAACAATAATGAAGACATAATTGAGAAATTAGCAGAACCCGATCAACCAAGAAAAGTTTTATGTATTACTCAAGCTAGTACGGATAAAAATTCGAAGTATTACAAATTAATTAAGATAAATGGAATAGAACGTCAAGCTTTTATTGATTTAGGAAGCGCATGCACTTTAATACGAGAATCTGACGCTAAAGATATTTTTAAAAACTGGAATAAATCAGCAGTTCTGCCTAACTTACGTGGCTTTGGCAATTCTGTTGTACAGGCGTTAGGGATTGCTAAAGCTATGATTGAAGTAGGTAATATTAGAGCTGAGGTGGAACTAATCGTTGTATCAGATGAATATATGCACGTACCAATTATCATAGGTCAAACTTTTACAGAGAAACCTAATGTTGCTATTTATAAATCTGCAGACGAACTTTTATTTATTGAAATACCAAATCTGGAATGTTGTGAAAGTATAGCCAAATATAAAATCATCCTGAAACAAAATAGTATGTTCGAGGCCAATTGCACAACCCCAGCATTTGTTAAAACAGAGCCCGAATTTACTGGTAATTTGTTTATAAATGGAGGATCAAGGCAAATTTCTAATCAGGAATATCTAATTATTCCAGGTTTGTATAAATTTCGGAATGGTAAGGGCTATGTAATGCTTTGTAATATGAACAAAGGTATACTGCTGATTAAAGAGAACGTTGTTGTTGCTAGGGGTTGTATTTATCAGGAAGTTAATGATTTGTATATAGGATTTACAAATTTTTCCACTTGCTTTGAAGCTTTACCAATAGATAAAATTAAAATAGGAACTAATTTAAATGATGAGGAGCTTAAAAAATTCCACAAGTTGCTTTCTGAGTACAGAGATTGTTTTGCGTTAAATTTAGCAGAATTAGGTAAAACTACATTAACTGAGATGCACATAAAGTTGTCTGATGATATGCCTGTGGTATATAACCCCTACAGAGTATCAATAAAGGAACGTGAACATTTATCAGAAATTATTGAAGATTTATTAAAACATGGTATAATACAAGAAAGTACATCTTCATATGCAAGTCCGGTGATCTTAGTCAACAAAAAAAATGGAGAGAAGCGTCTTTGTATAGACTATCGTGCCCTCAACCGAAAGACCTTAAAAGATAAATATCCTCTTCCAAGAATAGAAGACCAGTTAGATAGTTTGGGAGGGAATAGTTATTTTACTAGTTTGGATCTAGCATCGGGGTACTACCAAATACCAATGGCAGAGACCAGCAAGCGCCTCACTGCTTTTGTCACCCCCGATGGTCTGTTTGAATATAACAGAATGCCGTTCGGCTTAGCAAATGCACCTAGTGTATTTCAACGGACCATAAATACCATGCTAAAGGGTTCAGGGAGGCGTTTAGCCTTAGCCTATATGGACGATCTTTTAGTACCCTCAAAAACTGTAGAAGAAGGAATGGAGAAATTAGAAAAAGTTTTTCAGTTATTACGTAATGCCAAATTAACTTTGAAATTAGAGAAATGTCAATTTTTTCAATCCCAGATTGATTATTTGGGATATGAGATCTCTGCTGAAGGCATCAGACCTGGAGATCATAAAATACAGGCCGTAAGAGATTTTCCTCAGCCCAAAAATGTCCACGAGGTCCGGCAATTTGTAGGTCTCGCAAGTTACTTTAGGCGTTTCGTGAGAAACTTTTCTGTGATTGCGAAACCATTAACAAATCTAACAAAAAAAGAAACACCTTGGAATTTTGCCGAGGACCAACAAAAAGCGTTTAATGAATTAAAAACACAGCTAACGAGCAGACCCCTATTAGCCCTATTTGATCCAGCGGCTGATCTTGAGGTACATACTGATGCCAGTAAGCTTGGTATAGGTGCAATTTTAATGCAAAAATCCAAAGATAAATTGCATCCTGTAGCATATTATAGTCGCCAGACATCACCTGAGGAACAAAAGTTTCACTCATACGAACTCGAAACGCTTGCGTTGGTAACCGCTTTGCATAAATTCCGAGTTTATCTATTGGGTACAAGATTTAAGGCTGTAACCGATTGTAATGCTGTGCGAAGCACAATGACAAAACGAGATCTTGTACCCAGAGTAGCAAGATGGTGGATATCAATGCAGGAATTTGACTTTACAGTTGATTATCGCCCTGGTTCTAGAATGGCGCATGTTGACGCGCTGAGCCGTAACCCAGTAAGCAAAGACAATAGCAATACAGGCGATATTATTGATATATTTATGATAAGTGATACTGCTGCATGGTTACAAACGGTACAATCTGCTGATCCTGAAATACAACGTATCGTGAAAATATTACAGGATCCAGAAAGTAAAAATATTTTGGAGATTAAAACTAATTTTACAATTAAAAATGAGAGATTATATAGAGTATTAAATCAAAATGACAAAGTGAATTTGTTATGGGTAGTTCCTAAGTCAGTTAGATGGCAGATATTACAAATGAACCATGATGAAAATGGTCATGTTGGTTTTGACAAAACCTATGAACGCATTAAGAGGATATATTGGTTCAAGAATATGCGAAAATTTATTAAAAAGTATTGTAATTCGTGTCTTAAATGCGCACATAACAAAATACCTGCAGGACCTAAGGAAGGGATGCTTCACTCAATAGAGAAAGTAAGTAAACCCTTCGATACATTACATGCTGATCATTGTGGTCCGTTCCCTATCAGTAAGAAAAGAAATCAGTATGTGCTTGCTGTGATAGATTCTTTTAGCAAATACATATTCTTAAAAGCTGTCAAAGATTGTAAAACAAAAACCAGTATACAAGTCTTTGAAGAATACTTCACATTATTCGGGGTTCCACGACGGTTAATTACAGACCGTGGAACCAGTTTTACTAGTCATGAATTTAAAAAATATATTTTAGACAAGGGTATTAAACACATATTGAATGCTGTTGCAACACCAAGGGCCAATGGTCAAATAGAACGATAGAACAGGACCCTTGTCGATTCGCTCACAGCTGTTAACCATTCAAGACCTGAAAATGAATGGGATATTGCTGTTCCTAAAGTGCAATGGTCTTTAAATAATACCATTAATAAGGGCACAGGCAAAACACCCGCGGAAATTCTATTTGGAATAACTCCTACAGGGAGCTGTGACGGTATTATGAACCCTTTAATATCAGAAGGTACACATATGCAAAATTTAAATCTTCTTAGAGATAATGTTGCAGAACATATTCATATTGAACAACAGAAACAGAAGGACAAGTTTGATAGTAAAAGAAAAGAAGCCCACAAATATAAAGTTGGCGACCTTGTTCGGATAGAGAAAGATGTTAGTACAGTGCCAGGCCAGAGTAGGAAATTAATTCCAAAATGTTCAGGACCATATAGAATAACTAAAGTCTATGATAATGACCGCTATGAAGTGGAAGACACTCCGTTAACACAAAAACAAGGTAAAGCAAAATATACAGGGGTATATTCAGTTGATAAAATTCACCCATGGCTAGTTTTTGCAAATGACCCCATTTCAAGTGATTCGGATTAAAGTGCAATTTAATAATTAATTGTATTTACAGGACAATTAAGAAATAGGTATTTATTATGATAATTTACAGAAAGGTAAATAAATAAAACAATATACTAAATTGTATTTCTAATTATTGAATCTGATGTTCAAACTTAATTAAACACCTAAATAACTTTGTTAATTACAATTACTTATGCGATATTATCTCACTATTACAAAACAATATTTACTGGCTGTCGACAGTGTCACAATGAAAATTATTTAATGTCGGAATAAGCGATGATTGTTGTCAACAAGTGAAATTCAGTTATGTGGGTTTCAGCCAGTTATATACCTTGAAGAAAATGTTTACTATGGTATATTACTGTTAACAACAACATAGTGATATTTAATATTCTGAGATAGTAATAAATATGATTGTAAAAGAGATAGTGAGAAAGTAACTTTAATCTGTGAAAATTGTAAAAGTTACAATATGAAGATAGGTAAAACCAAGTGATAATAAATAATATTAAGTGTTTTGTGTATAAGTGAACCGGTATATATAGAGAATTCAATGTGATATATACAGGTACATTGTCAATGGGATTTTAGAGAGCCGTTGTGCAATCTTTGTACACAGGCATTAATTATGAGAGCCGGTGTACTACATGTACGTACACAGGCAATACTAATAAAGAGAGCTGGTGTACAATATAAGAAGTACACGGGCATTACTTGTAAAAAAAAAGTGAGTCGGTACCATATGGTGCGGGTATTCAAAGAATGTATAGTATATAAATAATAGCTTTATATATTATAGATATAGAAGATTCTTATTAGTGATTTAAATTAAACCATTCTGGAACAATAATTAGTCAGTAAGAAGTGAAGTTTTATATGTGCACATACCGACAATATTTTAATTATAAAAGTAAAGAGATATAATTGTGAATTTGTATGATTTTTAAAAGTGAACTGTAATACAGTAAGAAAATTATTATTGTGAAACCGAATCTTAACTGGGAATGTCAATTGTTTGTTACACAGTCATGAAAAAATAATAATTTTAGCACACGCGGGGACGCGTCTAATGTCAGAATTGGCCGAATGATAGGTAAACATTTGAATATTGTTACTTTACATCGATTGTTAAACATTTCCGAACACATCTAAAGAATATTGAGAAGTTTCCGAACGCATCAGGAGATTGTTTTTGGTTAGGTCATTTATTAATTTAAGTGCCTTCCAAGTATTAACTAAAACTAACTGTGGCTTTTACTGAATCCGAGTCATCGATTGGGCGATAAATCAACGTTAGTATCACACCAATTGTTGAATGGCGGCGAAGCCGCAAAACACAGCCTGGAGAGGTGAAGGAAAACACGAAGGAACTCTATGAGTTTGCTAACAATCCAGACGTTTTGCATATAAATGATTGACTGTATCTTCGCGAAATCACAATGGAATCAAAAGCTTGGGGCGCCAACATTTAGTAGAAATTTCTACTAAATAACTACAATAGGAAATTGCTGTTAAGGGTGACCATAATATTAATGGAATCAGGATAACTGTTTCATGTTTATTTCTTTTAACATCAGTCATATAAAAATAACATTGATTTCGCTATAATTAATTAGTGACATTTTCTTAATATTCTGAAATGAAAGTATTCAACATTGAGCTCATCAAAAACTCAAATTTTATTTATCATTGTTATGACAGCGCTGACATCTGTTGTAGTTTTTTTTTTGCAACTTTCTCATTCTTTGTGAGCAAAGGTTCACCGCCATACAGCCTACCCTTTGCTCCGAGTTGATATAATCATGTAAACATTTTAGGTGAACTAAAATAGATTGTATCCGGTTTTTATGTATAGAATAGAACAGAATATTCACTTAGTCAATAATAATTTTATTCTTAAATGAACAAAACCTTCAATTTGGTTTCTTTCTGTGAACAATCTTGTTGGCTAATGTTGAGTCCGTGGATAGGATGCTATTGTCTTGATCATCTGTGGAATTAGTGCCGCGGTATAGATTTACAAGAAATAGCGTCTTATCGAGTAGGCGGTTATCAAAAGTGCATTCATGTGCTTTAAAAACTTCTCATTAAATGATTTATTTTATTTTCCTTTTCTCGTCAAGGTGGCAAATCGGCCCAGAGGCTCTAGACAAATGCCACACGCTAACTTTTCCGCAGTTGTTCCACAGAAAAAATGTATGGAAATGACATTAGCTTACGACAACCTCACGCTATTTTTTTCGCAGCTAATGTCATCTTCATACATTTTTTCTGAGGAATGACTGCGGAAAAGTTAGCGTGTGGCATTTGTCTAGGGGGTCTGATACTTAATTAATTCCAGCTACATATACTATGCTTGGAGTATTTTACTACTTTAATATTTTAATTACTATTTTGATACTTATCATCACAGCTCATATATGTCCCCACCGAGGGACACGAGCGATCCTTAGCTAGTTAGGGCGATTAGGCCTTAGTCAAACCTCGCCCGCCCAGTGCGGATTGGTTGACTTCACAAAACTCTTGAACTATGTACTTCGCAGGTGGTTGCAGGTGTCCTCACGATGTTTTCCTTCACCGTAGGAGCGTCAGATAAATGTACATATGAAATTCATGAAATGAAAAACACATTTGTACATGGCAGGATCGATCGTAGGTCTCCCAATTCTCCTCGGAACACAGTCCAGTGCCAAGGCGAAAAGTATCAGAAGTATCAGAGCGTCGATGGCCCTGAGCCACCGACGCTCTGATACTTTGATACTTCTTAAAATATAAAACCTATGGAGAACATGGTAAGTCGTAATTTTTATCGCCATTGTACTGTGTCGTAGGTCCGCTATTACGTGACCACGTTCTAACAATTGTTATGTTGTTTTAGAGTTTTTCTCCTTTGTTTCATTTGCCACATTATAACCGCTGCTTGGGAGGCTTCGGACACCTATTTATGACATGACGTTTCCTTTGGATTTGGACGGCGTATTATGAAATGTCTACAGCTTTCACGCTAAGTACTGATATAAATAAACATTATCGTTTAATAAATAAAATGCGTTTTTATTTATAGTCATTGACATGTATGCCAGTGAACAACGTTTCGCCATAATAATTAAAAAACACCTTTATTACATATGGTTCTAAAAAATTGTTTACGACCTATTCTCAGGCTTTACCGAATATACACAAAGAAAATCATAAAAATCGGTCAAGCCGCTTCGGAGGAGATATTAAAGGAAAGAAGATAAGCATAGTATGCTGGTCTGTGGTGGGCACCCACCTATGTCAGTGTAAGTGAGACTCCAACTGTGAAGATTGCTATTGCAGCCATCGCTATATGTGCAGTGTATGGTAAAAAAGAGCTTTCATTATAGAAATAGGATATACATATAAAAGTGAACTGAAATGAAAAGAAATTAAAAAAAAAATGAACGACGACTCGGTAACGCAGACTAGCTGATCCTGTCGAATGTTTTGCCAAAAATACGTCTATTATGCTATGTGGATAGCATGCATAACATAATAGCATGTATTAATACACATTATAATTCCTCAGTTGCTGTGGAGTCCAGATAAAGCTCGCTCCCACCTTCGGTTTTATCATTACTTACCATTAGGTGAGATGAAGGCCGAGAACTTGCCTGTTGTATGTAAACAAAAATAAAAATTATTTTTTTTGTTTGTCCTAGATTTTAGTCTCGTTATGGTCACCCTTAACAGCAATTTCCTATGGAATATCGGAAAGTGTGTTTTTCTTCAGATCCTTAATATGTACACTGATAAATTGTACGTAGTAATTTAGTAGAAATTTCTACTAAATGTTGGCGCCCCAAGCTTTTGATTCCATTGTGATTTCGCGAAGATACAGTCAATCATTTATATGCAAAACGTCTGGATTGAGGAGCCACCTATATTGCTTTATATTTTTAATTTCACTAAGTCCTCCAACATTATTTCTATACTACAAATTCTAGCAAAATTACTACTAAATGATCATGCACTCCAAAATAAAATTGCTCAATTAGTTTCGTGGAAATTCACGTTGACAAGTTTTGTACGTGTATGGACTGAGGAGCCACACATTTTGTATTGTATCTTCTCGAGTTTCAGCAGTATCCGAACCAAATTTTTTGTAGGTTCCAGACAAAATTACTATTATATGATACAAAATTTTCAAAAATGTACATATAATAGTTTCCGAGTTCTAGGTGGCTCCTCAATCCAGATGTTTGAATTGAGGAGCCACCTTTAAATTGATGTAACTCTTGATGTGTGTTGCTACAAATTCCAGGATTTCGCCTATAAAATTATCTAATTTGCTACTAAATCTGGGCGGGATTTCGATTGATTTCGTGATGTGGCTACTCAATCCATACGCACACATATTACTGACAGTCAATGTAGAAACATTGCTCAATAGGAGCAATTAGTGTAGCCAAGTTCTTGGCTGAGATATAAAAATAATATGATAGCGATTTTGCTATTTGTCTCTTATAATAATTTGATAGACAATATCTATTATCTTTAGTCAAATACAATCTATTTACATAATTATTAATGTCAATTAAATGAAATTTAGTATTATAACATAAGGTACTTAGCTTTAAATTTCATTTATGTCTTAGACTATTTTCCTCCTGTGGCAAGTTGTTGTAATAAGGTAATGTGAACAAAATAATTTTTTGTACATTTAAATTATTTAATTTATTTAAATAATGAGTCAGGACTGTTTTGTTCATATTACCTCTATTTGCAATAAATAATAACAATGTAGTAGGCTGTTTAAATTGAAATTCTATCACTTTATTTAATATCTCACTATAAGTAGCACCAGGCATACAATAGTTGATTATTGAATGTCCCATGTTTGTAAGAAGTTGGCCCATACTTGTGCCAATGTCATCACTAAACATAATAATATTGTTTTTACAGTCATTTTTTAAATCATCACATAATTTGGTTGATAGGTGGGAACTATCAGAAATGCATAAATCAGTTTTTACATAGCTGTTGTCGCTTGTGACCACTGATGTCTGCAGTAACTTTGCACAGTCACATAAATGATTTTTTGTTAATGAACTAAATCTTTCATTATTTGAGTGACACAGTTCCAGCAGTTCATCAATGGCCAGCACTTGCTCCTTAATTTGAATTTTTGACAATTCATATTGCTTAGTTATAAAACCTAAAGATTCTTGTAATTTTTCAATTTGATTTTCTAATAAATCAGTGTCAGATTCATATTTACATTGAGCATTTTTTAATTGCGTTGAATACATATCCAATTTATTAATTAAATTCAATCTTTCCCTAAATAAGTATACATTTTTAACAGATGACCTATGCCGCTTCACCAGTCTCTGTGTTTTCCTAATGTATTTATTAATTTTTACATATTTCTTTATTTTGTTCTTGCTACTCCCAGCAGGAATAACAGTCATCACACTATTTGTGCTATCATCTTTAGTAAGGTCTATTGTGACTGTTGGTTTACTGCTAGGGGCCACAGAAACTAAGTTTGGGGCGCAGGCTACCAACTCATCAAACAGGCTCTGATTCAGCGAAGAGGTGATATTTTGTTTAGTTGTCTCCAATGATGATATAGTATTTTTAGCATCATGTAACTCTTTTTCAAGACTTTTGATTTGTCTTAAGGCTTGATCATATTCACCTCTGCACTGGTCGAACCCATCCACATGAGCTGAAGCCTGTTGCAGTCATCAGTTGCATCAACATATTGTTGATGCAGCTGTGTCATTTTGTTTTTCAACTTTTTGTTGGTGTTCCACATTTCCGGCAGTTCCCTTTCATTATCATCTCTTTCTTTGTTCAATTGTTCACACAACACTTTAGATGCCTTTAATTCTAATAATGTCAGTTGGAGTTTGGACTCCTCTTGACGAGACAAAGCTCTGCGTGTCATCATGATTATAAATTAGATGTAAAAGAATATGCAATATATGAAATTATCAACAAAATAAGGCAAATAAGACGCACTTTTAGATTTTATGTGAACAATTTTGGTGGAGTTGAGTTATAAAAAAAAACTCCAATAAATTAATTTAAGATAAACAATAGTTACTTGTTTTTGTAAAGTAATTTTTACACTCCAACAAAAGCAAAAAGTGTTTAATAAAATAAGGAACAGTATGTACCTTAAATCCGATGATAACGACTCACAATACTTGCCGACAAACGTCACTGAATTCTTGCAAAAATACACACGATAATACATGAACTACAAGTTAATCAATAATTACTAAAATATTTAAGCGTTTTACAGTACTTTATGCAATTTTTACAAAAATTTTCATAAAAAAAAATTGGGACAATTCAAAATCCACTAATAATAAAGTAACCCAGAATAAAGTAACCTGGACCACAACATTAATAATTGAAATGATCCCGCAGTAATTTTTGTTTGTTGTATTTTGTAGGGTAGAACTTAGAAGAGGTATGGTATAGTCTTGTATTAGTGAATAAATGAATAAAAGCCAAACTTCGCTTCCCAATTGTTGGACTTCGGAATTAAAGTTACCAAAGGTCCCTGAATATCTTTCCCTCTTCAAATGTAATTCGGTCATCTATCAAGGAACGACCATTTGGTACAAATATCAAATACTGAATAAGTTTTTAGTTAAGTACCTATATGGAAATGTGGGGTTGAAATACTGTCCCCGTTCACACTCCTTTTACATGTTTGTTTTTGAACATAAACCATTTCAGGCATTTAAAACTATCAACAGTAAATAATCAGTAAAAGATTTGTTGTATTATGCCTTCCCTTGAAGTGATACTGTCTGCTACCAGTTTCTCTAACATCAATTGCAAAGCAATGGAAGGCGAGTGTTGCTTATTAAAATTTTGCCCACTCTATTCTATCAATTGCGTACTCTTTGTAATTATTCATTGAGTAGCACGGTAAGGGGTTACCGTGCGACTCCGGTCGCGACTCGGAGCCGTCGTTATGGAATGCACTTTGTAGTATAGTGGACGACACGACGACACGGATCAATCCGCTATTCCAGTCTCTACATTATACGAGTACATCGCCATATCAATTAATCATGATTATGTTGTAAGTAGGTTTTTCCAAATTTCAGTGACTTATAAAACATGTTAAATGTATCCAAATACCGAAGAGTTTGAAAAATCGCGCCTGTGGTTTAAAACTAGTGTACTTTTTTTTTTTTTTTTTTCAATACTTATGTCTGGCTTATCCCAGTCACTTCGTATGCGTTTAGTTTGTATGATTACGCATCACCAAAAGTAAAAATTGCAAATCACTCAAGATATGGTAGAAAAATGGTAAGCTAAATTTAAAAACAGAAATGACACCAGATTGGCATTTGAAAGGAGGAAAGAATTGATGATTAAACGAACTTACCTGTAAGTGAAGTTCTATCACAATTATAGTAGTACGCTTCATTCGAAGATATAAGCAACACATGTAGTCCTCTTATCATACAGGCAACTCCGCACGTAAATCAATATTTAAAAATATATATTTTTTAAAGGTATCTCTAGAATTTCCAACGGCCAACCGGAGCCGGGCTCCGCGCTGTAACCTCATTATTTTAGAGTATTATGCAAAATTTTATAGCTTCGGGAAACATGGGTTTGGGTGGGACATCATCTGGGACATCTTCGAATGAAGCGTACTACTCTAATTGTGATAGAACTTCACTTACAGGTAAGTTCGTTTAATCATCAATTATATTTCATACGCTTCATTCTTCAGATATAAGCAACACATGTAGATGTTTAGAGAATAAAATTTTGCTGATTTATTAATTTTATTATAAAACCACTGTATTATTAATAAACTAAAATGGTTTATTCTTTTAACAAAATAATAACAACTTGTTTTTCTTAATAAAACATGGATATGGATTATCAATTAATCACTCAAGGTATACTTAACATAATCAGTGTAGCATAATATTTTATGAATCAACCTGACAAACTGATTTTACAAAAACGGATTCGTCATTAACTTGGCGATTGTGAAATCTGATAAAAGTATCGGAGGTTCGCGACCAACCGGCTGTTTTTCTTATGACGTCCAACGACACTCCAGACGCGTGCGCCGCGCTTGTGGCAGCGTATCACTGAACACTGCCACGTCTACTGCGGTGCTTGCGGCAAGTACCGCTTTGATCCATCTGCTGATGGTCTGGCTGTTAGCGGCGCAATTCGGTTTTTATAGGTGACTATTAAGTTATCTACTGAGCTAGGTCTTAAAGCTGTTGTAATACTGTGATAAGCTCTAGGGTCGTTGCTGGACAGATAATTTTATTATTATTAAAATATGGGAGTGACAGTATCGGTAGATCGCGGCCCGCGGCTGATGTCTTGATTTTTTTTTTGGAGGAAAAATATAAATAAAAGAAAACTTATTTTAATAAGGTAAAAGGTAAAGTATAGATGCCAGAGTCTGCAGTGCAGTGCACAAAGCAAAATGTGTAATAATTTTTTTTTTATACCATTTCTAACGATAAATCTTATTTTCTCTCCAAGATTTTATATGTTGCAATACAATCTGTGGATCCCAGGTAAACGTATATTTAAGGATCGTCGGCTTTAATATGCCTTTGAATAGACGTTTGACTTGTACTTCTGAGCCGAGGTTATTATCGAACAATAAGCTTAACGCTGAACGGTAGCTGTTAATGGAACCATAACCAGAACTTTTTTGGTACTATTCTGTCAAAAACAGAAGTGTTGATTGTAAAGAAAACTTGAACTGTTTGGTTTACCTTACGAAATTGCCACCATGCCTTAAATGCGACCCGGAGAGCTTCGCTACAGCCAGGATAATTTATCTGAATTGTGGATTCGGATTTTTATAAGAAAATTAAACAGGTTTCTATTTAATTTCCTTAAAAATTCTGCATCTCTCTTTAAACATTCTAAGTAATCTGAAAAAGAAGTACATTGGTTATGCATGAAAAATAAATTTCGTCTTGGGCGGGGATCGAACCGGCGTTTTCAATATACGAGTACTCCGTGTTGACGCCTAACGTGACCTTACCACTTGGTCCTCGAGCACTTGGTTCTTAAGCTGTTTGAGAGCCACACTAATCTCTCGTACAAGCCGACATCCTGGATGTTTTCGGTGTAATGCCGGGTCATTTTGGCTCTAGGGCCTTAATATTGTTTATTAGCAATAAATCAGTAAGATTTTTTGTTTATGTTCAAATTTTAATGTAATTAACTAACAAAAGCATTCTTTTTTCATATGTACATACTGCACAGCGTTTGTACATTAGTTAAATTCAGATAAATTGCTATAATCGCATCATCAAGTAATCAATTACAGGTGGCGTGGCTACAAAGAGTTCTCCGCAGCAACGTTACAGTAATTGTTTTATTTCTTTTAAACTAAAAGCAGTACATTCTCAAATAATACATGTCTTATACGTCAGTCGTACATAAAAATGTGATACACCATACTAATAAAAAATGTGGTGGCGTGGCTACAGAGTATCACACCGCTGTAAAGCTAAAAAAGTTTTCCTTTCGAGACGTTTCGTATTATTCAACCATACCGGATGGCTAGTGCGAATAATGTAATTGTACAACGTGGCAATGTTAAGATGTTTTTGACCATTTTTAGAATTTTTAAACGCTTCTCATCGGTAAGCTTAATCTCATGTGTATGGTATCATACATACACCCTAAATATTTACATCTTTGTGATGGTGTTAATGTACTTTTTTTCAAAGATTATCACAAAGTCCAAATAATGCAAAATATTTACAGTTTCATTTACATTTTCCAAGCATTCGTCATAAGTGCGACCTATATACTAAATATATATATATATATATATATATATATATATATATATATATATATATATCGTCGAGATATATTACTGAGGTAAAACCACGATATCTGAGGTGAGCGACGACTTCTTTCATGATCTTGGTGAAGGTTCTAGATGCTAATGAAAGTCCGTATGGCATAGTATTGAATTCATTTGTTATTACTTCACCGTTTAAGTGTTAGAATTGAAATTTTAAATATTTTCTATGCACAGAGACTCGATTCTTGGCTAAGAAACCATTTTTAGGAAAAATTTTACATGCTGTTCTGTAGTCTTCAATTTTGAAGTGAACCTTCTAAATATTTTTTTTTTAGTAACAAAAATTTTGATGTAAATTTTTTACTGCCATTGGACTTAGGTGCCAAGAAAATATTAGAAAGAAATTGATCCGGACGCGGTTCACACTCAGATATCACTCCCAGCTGTACCAAGTCGTTCATAGCACGCGTTCTTTTCATATGAAATCAATGTATTCTTGTGTATAAAATGTTGAACTACTCTTTTACAGAAGAGTATTTTATATCCATGGCCGATCCAATCAAGGACTGTTTTATAATTAGTAATATTTGATCAACAATTGTGAAAGTGGTGAAGCCGACCAGCATGTACCTACCTGTACATTCCTGGACGAGACGCACGGTGCCGTGCATACTGGCTCGTCGAGAGCGCGAGGTCGTCGCCGCCGGCGGCGCCCGCCGGGCGATGGTACGTCCGTGGAGGTCCTCGTGCCCCCCCCCCCCCCCTATTCACCGAGAGGTAACGAGGAGAGCCGAGATGAGTATGAAATACTGGGCAATGACGTTGCACGCTGAGGTATCTTGGTTTGTTGGCTTTGCCTCTCGATTGCCTTAGAGGTTTTAATAGTTTCTCAAAGCGTATTGCCAAAGAGAGTTTCGTCGCGATCCTGTTCTTTTATCATAGAGATAATAACTTTATCGAGACAGGGTATAATGAGCTTTCTCCTCACATCGGTCTCGATGTGGTGTAAGTCGGTTAAAATTCTACAACTATCTGTCAGATTTTTTATAGCTTGAAGCTTGTCATCGCTAAGTAAAAGAGACGTGATAGCTCTGGTTACTGCCGTTATTTCAGGGCCCAACTGATTTTGTTTAAACAGAATATTTTTGACACGATTACGTGTTGGTTCGATTAAAGCGGCGGTAATCTCAGCGTTCAGTGACGGCGCCTTTAAATATTACCAGAAAATTGTATTTAGAAGAATACAATATGTATTCTTTTAATAATTTTTGTTTGACTTCAGTGGGTAAGCCTTTTTTCAAAATCGGCAGCAGTTGTTGAACGAGAGACTGGTGTATATTCTCGCCGAAATTCGGATTTTCATCTGCCGGGTCGCCTTATGCTAATAAAAGATCCGGGTTTCCAATAGGATGTCTCGTCATTTTGATTGTGGTGGGTTATCTGAATTCACCTCCATGGGGCTTTCGTTCGAGTCAACGTTTTCATATGATTCAAATATGGTGTCATGGTAATGTATGTATTTTATATACCTTCGAGTTTCCCCAGGGTCTACCTTCGGTATTATTATACGCATCATGCTTTACCTCCGTGATATCCTCACTGTGATATCCTCAAAGGCAGCTTAGAGATGCTATCTGTATTTCATCAACCTTCGGGATTATTATACGCATCATGCTTAACCTCCGTGATACCCTCACTGTGATATCCTCAAAGGCATCTTAGAGATGCTATCTGTATTTTATTATAATTAGCGTATTTTACCACGCTGGCAGATTTTTGAAATAATGTCACTTAAAAATCCAGATTCGTTTAATAAATTCGTTTGTTTACGGATTTCCGAGAGTAATAATTTAATTCTATTATATTCTTCAACAATGCCAATATCAAGTGAAAATAATTTTAAATTATAAAATTGTGTGGCAGACAGTTAAAATTTGAATTTTACAACACGTGTTATTACAATAAGAACGAGTGAAACTCGTAATAAAACACTATCGTTATCTTCAGCATCTGACTCAGACGCATACACTATCACACGTTTTCGTTTTTTATTTGATGTTTCTTTTAATGTTTTAATTTTGTTTTCGTAATAATTCATTTTATCTCCTAATTTACATTTCGGCATAATGAATACTTGTAATCTTAAACTTTCACTTTACAATTTTCCACTTTGTCCTACGAAATCAATTTAATATTACTAGAAAGTGCATGCTCGTTGCCGCGCACGATAAAAGAATGAGGTTACAGCGCGGAGCCCGGCTCTGGTTGGACGTTGGAAATTCTAGAGATACCTTTAAAAAAAATATTTTTAAATATTGATTTACGTGCGGAGTTGCCTGTATGATAAGAGGACTACATGTGTTGCTTATATCTGAAGAATGAAGCGTATGAAATATGATTCTTAGTTTAATGTTATCTATTGCGTCGAGGAGAGGAACTGCTATGTTTTTTTTTGCTGAACCTTTTCCAGGACGCAGTGCACCTTGCAGACTAAGAAATTTTAACTTTATTGATTTCTTTTCACTTTATTAAGCCAAAGGAGACTACTCGCTGTTAAGAATAGCTACGTATCAACATCCAATTTAAGGCGAGGATTTCCCAAATTTGCCGATCTTAGAACGTCTAGATCTGGATAATATTAGAACCCACAATTCTGAAATTCACACACCTTAAACTTGAAGATATAATCTAGTGAACTGTGAAAGTAGAAACACGATTTACTCCATTTCACTCGATAGAAAAAAAATCCAAACATAGGTCTAAATCAAAAACTAAAACCACGATTTGAAATCGAAATATACATAAAACAGTATAAAAGTTATACCAAAACATGTAGTTCGTTATTATCTAGTGAACTGTGAAGACAGATTTTTTGATGTCATATAAAATATTTAGGAAAATGACGAATATTCTATAATTTCGCTTGGTTGCAATCGCGCTCCATATAAGACAGTACTCGCCAAGTCGTCTCAGGGTATGGTCCTGTCGCTTCGTGTCGCGGGCGCAAAAAATATATTACGTGTTTCTTTACGATCGAATTTTAATTTTGCAGTTTGCGTTTATTTTGTTAACTTTCATTATTATTATAGATTAGTGTAGTAATATGGTGAATAGTGTAAATAATGGATTAGGTATTATAAAGGAGAAAACTATTTTAATCCTTCTTCCTAAATTATTTTATGTGTGAAAAAATATGCTTTTCGTTCTTTTTTTCTATAAGTTATTTTATGTGTAAAAATCGCTAATAAAAGAAGTCAAAGACGAAATGTTAAATCAAATGCATACAAAAAATGCTGAAAGAAAAGTGGTAAATATTTATTTCCCAAATGTTTATATTTTATTGCCGCGGCAATATAGCACAGTGCAGTGTTAATAAACCAGTATGATAATTTCTTCAAGTAAATATGCAACGATTTATAGGTTCAAAATAATGTTTCCTATAAAACTTTATTGCTGAATTCCTTTAAATACTTAATGTTACCCCCTTTATTCACAACGCCTCGCATCAAAGCTTTAGAAGGTAGAATCAACAGCACATTATACATGTAGCTAAATAATAGAGTTTTATTCGAGCCTATGTATTATATATGATTATGAACAGTAAAACAGTATTTTAGGAATCTTTTAAATTTCGTAACATTTATGGTCATGCGTGAGTTGATTATAAAAAAGTAAAAAATAATTAACATACATTTCCGTTCGATTTATGTAAAGATCACTTCATTGTATTAAAAGAAAATATCTGATCAGCGGAATTTTGTGAAACTTTATAAAATATTTGCTTTTGCCCGCTGCTTCGCCCGCATAAATGTCATAGAGGTTCCATACAAACTATTATTTTTTAGTTTTACCCCCTTAGATGGCGAATTTCCAACATACATGTAAAATTTCCGCTTTTTGTGCCTTTTAATTACGGCTGTGCGTAATCTGTCAGTCACTCAGTAATGAAAGTGTTTTTATATAAATACGTCGGCCCACACTAGGATTTTCAACTGTGTCGTAGGTGCAGTTTTTTTCTTTTTGAAAACGTCGCCCCACACTAAGATTTTCTCCTGTGTTGTGGGTGCAGTTACGAAGACAGAATATCACATGTACATACGCCCAGACCGGAAAAAAATTCTGTAGGCCATACAAAATATTTGTCTCGTACGGGAATCGAACCCGCGACCCGTTGCGCAGTAGGCGATCATTCGACCTCTGCGCTAACCGTGTCATCAAAGTTACAAACATAGAATATATTACATATCACATGCACATACGCCCAGACCGGAACAAATTTCTGTATTCTATACATAATATTTGTCCCGTAACTACAAAATAAAATATTTTCCAAAAAATAAAAACCGACTTCAAAAACACTGAAAACTTAAAAATAATATAAGAATAGGTACAGACAACATCACACTTCTGTATTGAAGTCGGCGCCAAACGATAATCTCCTAGAAAGTGTTAAAATTTGTCACCGACTTCAATATAGAAGTGTGATGTTGTCTGTACCTATTCTTATATTATTTTTAAGCTTTGAAGTCGTTTTTTATTTTTTGTAAAATATTTATTATTTTTAACTTTTCAGTGAATGAAATCTTTTTAGTGAAAGAAGTGTGTTTTTAGTGCTTTCCTCGATTTTCTATGGGATCCCATCATCAGATCCTGACTTTGGTGACCATGAGACCACCCTTGCTCTATACTCTATCGAATACAAAAATAATTTTGGACATCGGTTTAAAAATGACGGAGTTATGAGGTAACAAACATAAAAAATACAACCGAATTGATAACCTCCTCCTTTTTTGAAGTCGGTTAAAAATATTTGGGAATCGAACCCGCGACCAGTTGCGTAGTAGGCGATCACTCGAACTCTGTGCGCTAACCGTGTCGTCAAATGTAAAGTCATCATGGTAAAGAACGCTAGCTGTGTAGTACTTCCCGAGTTTTCTTACAGGCCTAAGGTGGTAGAATATTAATTAATATTTTAAAACCAGTTTGCTTAGAAACTAATACGGTTGCTCGATATTCATAGCGATTTGTGGCTTTCTTCTTGATAATCTTGTTTAGTACATGCACGCCCCTGTCACTCACGCAATGCAGCGTTATAAATACCCACCACTAAGTAGCGCGCCGGCGCGCCGACCGCTGCACACACGTGTAAAGAAATTCTTAGGTTGTGTGTGACGTCGACCAACCCGCACTTGGCCAGCGTTGATGATGGTAGCACATCAAAAACAGGTTTGAGCTTGTTTCGAATTCATCTAATAATAATATGATGGATGACATACCTGCCAGAGATACCTGTCACAAAAATTGGGATATAATTAAAAACAAAAATACTATCGTTTTTGATGCTTGCTAAGGCAAGGATAAAAATACCTCCGTCTTACCTATTTCTGCCGCAAATCAGCAGTGCTTGCATTTCTGTGTTCCGGTGTGAAGGGTAAGATATGGCACTGAAATTACTGGGTACCGTGACTTTACATCTGATGTCACAAGTTGGCAACGTACACTGTGGTTCTTGTGGGGCTTGCAGTTTTACTGCGAATCGCACAGGAACCACATGTATTATAGGTGACTGTTACCACTTACCATCAGGTGGGCAGTTTGCTTGTTTGCCAACTTAGTAGCAATAAAATAAAACACACAACATTACATTTTTATTTTGAAGTAGTTTTTGTTTTGAAGTGGTGTCGGTATTTTTGTAAAAAAATATTTTTATTTTTTTCGTGAAATTAATAATAGCTCTCTAAGTCAACTTGAAAGAAAATACCTAACTGAGAGTCAATACGTACCTTTTATATCTAAAGTCTAACTCCCTAACTCCTTAAAGTTAAGGATCCATCGTAAGCTCAGCATAGTGGAAATACCTGAATAGCTTCAGAAAAAAAACAGGAAAGACGTTGGACGTGCCTATTCTCTCGATTTTCTTGGGATTCTAATACTAGATCCTGACTTGATGGCATGGAACCACTTCGGGGGTATACTTCTCTGAATACAAAAAGAATTTTGAAAATCAGTTAATAAATGACGTATATGTTTGTAACTGCACCCACGACACAGGAGAAAATCCTAGTGTGGGGCGACGTTTTAAAAAAAAATAAAAAAATTAATAAGTTGAAGGAAAAGCAGATTACACACCTCGTAAGTGAGCTATTAATGCCCTCGGGTTATTAGTGCCCTCGAGCAAGTGCTCGTGCACCAAACATCCGCGGACATTAATAAGTCACTTAGCGCTCGGTGTAACAATCTACTATTTCTAAATCAAACCGAATAGCCGTCGAAGTCAAACAAAAAATTTTTACAGAGCTTTATATTATATGCCGCCGCGTCAGTCATATTCTTAGCTTTTGTTTTAAATACTACTTCTAGCTAATCGAGCATTTCTTGTATTCTAGTGATGCGTTCTATACTGCACAAAAGAAATATGCATAAAGGAGATGTCCTCTTTTTGTATGGAGGCTGGGTTTTGCTAACTAAATGAAACGCAACTATGCCTGTTATAAAGGTTTAATATTTAGTGTCCTAAAACCGTGAAAATCATAACTTTATACCCCTCCGTTATGGAAATATTTGAATTTTTGTATATTTTAGTTATGGCAACAGTTTTGTTTAATGATCGAAAGCTGTGTTATATTATCTGCAAAAAACATCTATTTGTAATCTGTATTTGTAAATACAATGACACTTATGCTAGTCTGTGGTTATGGTTTGTGTTGAAGTTGACTATCAAAATAAAGGCCGATCGCCTTGATGGATTTTTTTCTTAGACAATCTGCCTATTAGGGCCTATTTTTCATTAAATCTAATTAATGAACAACATAATAATTAATTAATAAATCATGAAGTGCCACAGTGCCAGTGCCAGTGCCAAAACTATCAAACTAAACTGTCAAATCTTTTTTTTTAATTTTGAGCATTGAGCTAAAGACTTTAGCCAATCACTGCCAGTTGATTAAAAGATTTGTAGATTTTCCTTAAAAAAACATGAATAAAATGGATTTTCATATGAAAATACATTAACATGTTAGTAATACATTGTATTTCGGAGATTATATGAAGTTAATATGGGTAAATTGGATAGATTTCAAGCATGTGATTTCAAAACTTTCACCACAGTTTTATACAAATCCGAGGTACTTAAAAGCATATTTTTAATATGACTGAAATGCTGTTTGGATCCTCTTTCCAATGGTATATAAATTATTGCTTTTAGTTAACATAATTAATAAAAACCCACTTGTGGACATCTCCTTTGAATTTACATTTTATTAATAACACATCATAGAAACATTTAAAACCTTTGAAATTGTGAAGAAACGGTCTAATTATGATGAATCTTGAAAAGGTCTAATTATTGATAATTGCTTTACGTCTCTTTCTTATAAAATATATGTTTGTATCGGTATTATAATGGTGGACGAGTACAATGACGTCACTAGCAAATAAAAGCTTTTTAAACTTTGTTATTTTTTAAGTTATTAAAAAAATCACGTGGTTGTTTGTCAAATAAAAATACTATGTAATGTAACAATTAAAAAGTGTCCATATTTACATACAAGTAAAGATACAATAAAAAATAGCAATGAAGTCATAAAGCTATATCTTTATTGGTTGTATTACTGTAGGTACTTACCTCAGTTTATAAATCAATACTTATTTGTAACCTAGCAAAAAGTATATTGCATACGATATAAAACGTCCTTGTTGTACTATTATATTTTTACTGTGCGGCACATGATGTTGGCGCCTGTTCAGTGGCCGCGTCCGCGCTAACGTCATGTACAAATGAACGGTGTGAAGTGCGGAACATATGGACTTGCACGTGGAAATTCCTCGCCTTAAGTAGTTATTTTACAGATTTCGTGAAAATTGATTACTAATAAAAAAGCTATAGGTTTTTTATATTATGTTACCGTTGGTTACCGTATCTATTATATATTTTTAATAATTTTATTAGAGATTTTTCAACAGATAACCAAACAAATTGAGAAAACAATAGTGCGTACATTACTGCCGCGGCCCGCAAAGAACCTAGGCGAAGCCAAGCCACAACACAATGGCACGGCAATGGGTACTCAGTTGTGGTCAAAGCTTGTATAATTCTTTTCTCAAACATGCAGGTATATTATAACAATAATATACTTCATTAATATTTCATTAGTATCGAAGGTACATTTTAATGTGGCATATAATATAGTTCTTGTGGAGGTTGTAGTTTTGCTGCGAATCTCACAGGATGTATGATAGGTGACTGCTACCACTTACCATCAGGTGGGCAGTTTGCTTGTTTGTCAACATAGTTGCAATAAAAAAAACACAAAAGTAGGTGTATATTGGGCATTCTAAAACAGTTTTCATCAAAACACCGCAAACGAACGGAGTGAGATTTGAGCTACGCTTCGCTGCGCTCTAGCTCCGCTACGCTCCGCAAATCTCACTGCGTTCGTTTACGGTGATTTGATGAAAACAGTTTGAGATTGCCCAATATACATTATACAGGGTTAAATTATTCATACCATTAAATTGTAATTTTTGATAAATAAAGAGTTATGCGAGTATATTGAATCACCATATTTGTTTTCATTAATAAAACGCAGAAATTTTTGTTAAAAATATTTTTTTATTATAAAGCAAGTAACAAATATCATCATAGCTAAACTAGAACAATACTTTAAATACAAATTTTCATTCAAGTACAATTTACTGAAGTCATAAATTACATGTGCTTAAGTACCACTTTTTTATGAATAAAACATTCCTTAGAGCGCACTCTTTTTTATGAGTTATACAATTGAAGTTAGCTCCACCTTTAGCATAACTATTGCGCAATGTTGCAAAATTAGGACAACCTTTGCCTTCAACATTTATCAAAAAGCAGTCAGAACACAAATCTTTAATCCATTTTTGCTTTTCAACACCTTTCATTATTATGGTTTGGTCCTTTAAAATTGGAATAATTAATCTCTTAAATTCTCTGAAATCTATATTGCCTTGACTCCAGTATATTCCTCTGTTGCGTTCAATCCAATTGACTGCTCTTTTTTCTTCGGCAGATAATTTTAGATACGAATATGGAGGTTTTATTAAAAAGACTTGCGTAAACTCTTTTGTGGCTAACGCAAATTCCTTAATAATAAAATTATTTTTGCAGTCTTTGAATCCTTGAACATCAACAAAAAGTATCGAACTCTTATCAGCACTCATTGTTTCGTTGTATTCCACTGTTTAACATAAAGTTGAAGTTTGTTCTTTCAAATACCTTTTGATTGCACTTTATTTAGTTAAGATATTTTCTTCACAATATTGCTCAGAGGTTTGTACTCAAAAATGCAGTCATTTAAAATCAAGCAATATGCTGCTGTCTGATCCGGGATTTCTTGGTCTGTTTCAATCTCCACTCTGACATCGATTGATCCCTTTATCATTTCTTGTTGGTGAGAACAATCAATAACAAATAATGGGGCAACGTCTCTGAATTCCTTCAAGCTCATCAACGGCTCTGGTCGCCGTCCATGATAAGACTGTTGGAATCTTGCATATTGTTCGTATAATAAATTAAATTTATCCTCTGAGAAACTGACATTCAATCCTTCATAAGGGTAATACGATGAATTTAAATATACTTTTACATCTCGTACATTGCAGTGATCGAACTCTGCCATTGACATTTCCGCATTGTGTTTGCGATTGGTTTGCAAGGCTATAATAACGAATCTTGGTTTCTCTATCTGTGACGAAGTTTTGATAGACCAAGTGTGTTTACGTGTCTTCGGTAATAATGGATATTCATACAAATCCCAATTTCGAAATGCTAGTGTAATAGGCCTGTCCTTTTCTAGATGTTTCAACAAATTGATTCTTTCACGATCTGATACTTTAACGTGCGGAACTCGCCAAACAACTTTGCTAATAGTTATATCTTCGACCACCTCTCCGACATTTAATTTCAAAGCATTGAGATTCGTATTGCTTCTTAATAGCACCAATTCATGTTTGGAGTTAATTATAACTTTTTCATAATCTTCTGCAAAACCTAAAATTTTCTTCAACGGCACAGAAGCCGAAAAAATTCCTCCGTTAAGATTGTTTGTACCAGAAGTTGACCATCCCCATACACGTGAGCATTTAGATTCATTATCATTTAACGAGAGGTACGATTTTATTGTTGTAGTTATGCCAGCATTTTTTATTTTGTCTATTTCTATTCCGTTTAACTCATATCGAATATCTTGAAATAAATATAGTATTGGATTGTTGATAAAATACACATTTGATATTTTTTCTTTAGTCGAACTATTATAAACATTGGCTTTACCCTCAATATACAAAGTGCTGAGTGAGGGTAACAGACATAGATCTTGTTGATTAATAGGTATTCTTATTTCATCATTCTTGTTGAAACTTGTTACGTACGGTTTATAAGAATGATATTCGAAACTTTCAATACTATTGTCGTATGATGTTGATTGAGATATATTTAAAATATTCATTTTAACAAGCCAATCAACTTCAAAAATTCCTTATTGTTTTTGGTGAGCTTCTTTTTTATGTGAAGCGGTGTGCTTTTATGAGGTGATCTTCTAGTACTAACTTGAATGCAAGCTGTGTCATGATTTTTATTGAAATTTATCATTTTTACGAAAATGTAGATACAGTTGTACTTCTTCGTCTCGTAAATTGATTTGTTTATTCTCGGCGTCTAATAATTGTATAGTTATTGCACTTATAGAACTTTTATTTACAGGAAAATATATTAGATTTTTCGGCACTTCAATGATCCGATAACCAGGTGGTACGTTAGGAACAAACTCGTGAATAATATGACTTGCAGATCCGTTCACGAATGACCCACTAACTACGTCGCATTCGATGCGCACAATGGTTGTTGGCAATATACTGACAGGATACAGAGATTCGGTCCTTTTTAATGCCTTTATTGTTTCTCCACCAAAACCTAAAATCCTTCCAAGTGAGTCACTTTTGTTGAAATGAACATCTTTAGTACAAAAAATTGTAGTTTTTAAAGTATTATTATTACAAGTTAATTTTAACATTGCATTTCTAATGTATGTCTTTAAATAATCACAGATATCTTGAAGTTCATAAGCTCCTTCAGGTATTTCGATTACTTCGTTATCGTCATAGTAGAATTTATTATTTCTTTTATCTATGTTGGGTATAGAATTAAATGTTGAAAAATACAACAATCCACACTCATAGTATCCACTTAATTCCAAAGTAGGTGAGTAGTTTGTTATCAGAGAGGATCCTTTTCCAGTTATAGACACAGTGAAAGACATTTTACTACTGATAAAGAATTTTATTTCAAGCTTTATATAAATGTGTTTTCCAATACTCCTTTAAAAATTTTATACAAAGGTGGCCGCAATTAACAGAGTCAAATGTTTGATATTGCTCATAGTTATAATTTAAAGAAACATTTCTTAAGTAATCAAGTAGTTCTAACGGAGGTTTCAGATTACCAAAACTATCAAAATATTCAGCATACTTATTTTCTTTCACGTAGGCTACCCAATGTGTTCCAATGTTATTTGAAGTATCTAAATTTATAATACCGCATTCTATCTTCCTAGGTTTTGAGGGCAACGTATCCCTCATGAAAACACCACGAAAAAATGGAATATCACTAGCATGTTCTAATATATCCCAATTAGTTAATGCCCGCCTAGGTAGCCGCTTTATTAGTTTTTTGAGGGTTTCAAATATAGACCTGCACCCTTTTTATAAGGTCTAATATATAATCCTTTTCCGAGAGCAACCGCCTCCATCATCTTATTATGTCGTTCCGATTCTTGAAGAGCTTTTTGAGCTGCTTTTGAATCATTAACCGCTTTTGCTATGCCAGCTGCTCCACCAGCCAGTGAACCTAAAGCTGATAATCCCGCGAAAATAGGAATTAACGGTAACAGTCCTCCACATTTTGGAATAGGAATACAACGAGGTAAACTCATTTTATTTTTATTTCTAAATAGTTTTTTTGCAGCGGCGAATATTTAATAGTAGAATTTGTGTCTTTAGATTTTATTTTTTTTAATTTAGTTTTGAGTTTTTTCACAGCCGTCATAAACGACCGAGCACCTGCACCAGCTCTTAATTTGGCCTTCATAGCATTTTTTACTATCCATGAAGCAATTTTTTCTTTCTTTCCAGCGTCTTTTGATTTCAATCTTCTTTGAGCCATATTTAATAGATCTAGATCAGCTTTGTGCCTTACGTTAGCGTCGTTGTTTATGTAAGCAATATCGTGGTGCATACAAGCGTTATCCAATTTATTAATTCCTCGCTGACCCTTAAGTAATCGTTTCTGAAGCTTTGTGCCGGGTCCGCAATATTGGTAGCCCGGTAAATGTAACTCAAACGGAATCTTATTTATTAAGCTGTTTATGATACCACTTCCTTTCTTCATTGATAAACAAAAAGTGAATCAATAAAGATATCTTGAGCTATTTTATATCATAAAACCAATTTATTCTTATCAACCCAACTATTTTCGCTATTACTTAATCCTAACCATTTTACAAACAATTTGTTTCCTTTTCTTTTTATAACCTTTTCAATGAGGTATAGGTCTGGAAACTTAGTTTTTTGTAACTCGTATGCATAAAATGAGCCGAGGATTCTTTGATTGCGTCTGTCCTCTATTTGATAAGTTGTTGGGTTAGTGTGATTAACTTTTACTATACGAAATATTTCGGTGGACCAGTTTGGCGTATAGCCTTTGTAAAAATCTGCTTTATATCTACTTATGCGAACATAATCACCAACACGAAATGTATATCCCCGACTTGTTTTATTCTTTTGAGAATTCATAATATAACCTTTGACTATAAGCTCATTTACTTTGTTAACTTCCACAGGCTTAAATTTTGTTATTCTATGCAAAGTGTTATTGTAGTGTTCTACAACGTCCTTTAAAATATTTTTATACCATTGGTAATTTCCGTTCAAACTAAATAGTTTGTAAAGGTGAGATTTAATTGTTCTTATAACTCTTTCTACTATAGATGCTTTTTTAATAGAATATGTTGAATAATGATTAATATTATACTTTTTCATTAATTGTTTAAAATTATCATTGTAGAATTCTGTGCCTAAATCAGTTTGTAAATTTTTAGGTTTTCGTAATGATGTAGTTAAAATACTTTGCATTGCATCTGTAACATAATTTTTCGCTTTTGATTTTAAAGGTCTGATCCATACATATTTTGATAAAGTGTCAATTACGATAAGAATATATTTATACCCTTTATTAAACTGTGAATATTTTTGCAAATCTATGAGGTCGGCTTGCCATAAATCATCTATTCCTTTTATGATCGTACATCGCCGGAAAAAATTCCTTCTTGCTGCTTTGTGAAGCTCATTCACTATGTCTTGTTTGCTCATTATTATCTGGTTTCTCTTGAAGCATGTGATCAATTTCTGTCCTTGTGTAAAACAAGGTGGCTAGCTTATTAAGTATTGAACTTTCAAAATCATTTAAACGAATATTTACATCACTTAAAATATTAGTTCTTAGTTCGTGTGTCTTTTCATCCACGTAAGCTTTATTGGCGGCTTCGTCATCATTGCCTGGCGATATAAGCCCTTTTAATCTTGATGATTTTAAATCATATTCACCTGTTTCTGACTTCACTAATGTATCGTTGAGATTTCCAATATATTCCTCTAATCGTAAACGTTTATGAACGTGATGACCAAATTTATCTACATTCATTTCCGTATCTATGCGGTGTTTGCTGTATAACTACTGATCAGTTTTTTAAAATTAGGTTCCTTATATTTGGTGTTTTTAATGATGCCTGCTTCGTACAGCTCTTCTATAATCGCAATAATTTCATTATCTAAGCCGGTATTGCCAGCATCACGAGATGCAAACAGTAATTTCAATCGATCTACTAATTCATTTGGATCATCCCAATAAACGTAATCTATATCTTTCTTTACACTTTTTAAAAGATTTATTCCTTTTCCTACCGTAAGACTTTCTGTGCTGTCATACTTATTTCTAGAGAACTTAAACAGTGGTTTAATAATATGCATGTACTTAAACCCTTTGTTACTATTAATTGGCTTGCGTGGATCACAATTACGCCTATGTGCATTCGTTTCTATTAGAAGCTCTTTATAATTTTGCAAATCTTCATCTGTGATAACATCCAAATTTGGTGTCTTTTCAAATAGTAATTCTTTTAATCCAAGAGTTTTGTTTAAACTTCGATTTCCAATTTTTATAATTTTTCCGTCGTCGAAAACACGTGTTTGGCCGAGCATAAGTTTTCCTCGTTCATTTTTTATTCCAAAAGGGATATTTGCGTCGGGTGAAGCACACCACGATAAACTATTAAGTGAAACATTTGGTGATGATTGAAAGGACTTAAAGGAAGCATCACTCATATTATTGTTGTCAGAAGGTGATACGACAAGGGTTTTTTCGGAATTAAATTTTTTATAGAACTGTTGTTCCTCTTCTTCATTAAAATCGTCATCAGAAAAATTTGTTGCCTCGCTGTCATTATGTTTATTTTTTTTTATTGTATAATGTTCAAACTCATCCTCATCTTCATGAGAAATTTCATTGTTCTTAATGGCTATTTGTTTCAGTGGATCGGTTATAGGTTTGAATATGGATTCCAGAGTGGCATCATTTGTATTTTTCATATCCTTTATCATTTCAACCTTTCTTTTTACAGCAGCTGCAGCTTTTACAATTTGTTTTTTAAGTTGCTTTTCCATTTTGACAAGGATTCCGTTCAATGCAAAATCCAGAGTAATAGTGATTGTGTATTGATGAAACAATAACTTATGTATATTAATCTACTACTACAAAAGTATCGAATGCCATCCTATAACATCCTTTATTTCTTTCGCAGTCTTTATTGATCACAACATAATTAAATGGTTTATTCCAAATAGTTGAGCACATTTCACGGAACTGAGACCACGACATATCTGAACCTACATGCTCATCGTAAACGTGTTTTAAATTTACATCGTCTTGTTTAAATAAAATAATGAGGTTAGAATTGTCCCTTATAAGTTGTTTAGGTACTTTACTGTATGTTTGGTTAATGTAAAAACAATCAATATTCTTATGTCGACCCATAGCAAAATAATCCCGAATGCTATTTTGGTTTTCACAAGCTACGTCGTCGAATATTATAATGGAGTTTGGCAAAGCTTCGTGTGGGCTTATGATATCATTATTATGGTTATATTTACTATAAGATATGTCTGCAACTAAATCTAATACTTTTTCTAAGAACACATATTTTGGTTGGTATAATGATTTAGAATATACATATAAGTTACGAAAACGTGCACCATTCTCATGTAATAACAAACCTATTACTAAGTTTGTCTTGCCGCAATTTGATGGTCCACAAACAATACATCGTATAGTGCTCGGCAATAAGTTGCCATGTCGCTTTGCTTCACATAATGATGCAGGACAGATATTATAATCTAATTTTAACGTTTCCTTTTGTTTGAGGAACTTCATAGCAACTTGTCCGTTTTGATTCGTGGCTTTTAACAAAATGGATATAACACTTTGCGTTCGTAATAATAAGAGAACTAACAGTATATTTACTTGTAAGTGCACTCACTCCACCATATAGACTAAGCATTCGACGGCGGTAACAATAGCAAGGAGTAGAAGAATTTGGATACTGTTACCACTCATTATATTAAGTTATTGGACGTGTCTAGAACACACAATGTTAAAGCATCGAGAAGAATGGAGAGAGAAGAAAGAGCTCTCACCCCTCTCGAATCGTGCAATAAAAAATGATATGAGTAAGGAATCGATGCTTAAAAATAAACATTGTTTAATTACTTGCATCCCTACTTTAACAAAGTAATACACTGCGTTCTTTAATAAATAAAACTATATTTTTAATTTTATTACCATTATTTTAAACTATGTATTTGAATTCTAATAAATTTTATCTTAGATTTATTTATAGAGGTAATTCTGAATGAATGTTTTTCAAAATATTTGATTACATTATAGAGGTGTTAAAATAAAAACAAATATTTTCATACAAGTCTTTTTATTTTTAAATAATATTTATTGAAAACAATACAAGACTTAAACTAACATAACTATTTAAAATAACATAAGTCTTAGTTAGTAAAATTTATAAGCATTACTATAATTTTTCAGAAGAATAATGTTGTTGAAATAATGTATCTCCGTGAGTGTACACGTAACTAAAGATAGTAGGTACGCATCTAGCACATTAGAGAATTTTAATATACATCTACAAATGTTTTAGGTCAGCAATAGTTATTTAAAAACTATAACTGTAACCACATATTTTCTTAGAGATATTAGTTATAATATTTTCTGCTTGATCCATTATTGGATCAATATGCTCGGTTACCACATATTGTGTTTTTATTAATGGATCATTGCTGGTTGATTCCAGATCTAATATTTCTAATTTAATTAATCGCCGCCCTTTAGTAGGTATTGTTTTAATTAAATAAGAAGGTTCGTTCCCCTTCGTATTCTGCAGTAACTTGCTTCTCCTCTTCATGGGCTTCTTTTTATTAAAAATACTTTTAACCACCTTGGCATGCAGCGGTGAATCTTTAGCATTCCAATGTGGAAATTCTTCAGAGAAGCCCTCCAACATATCTTGCGCATTTTGCTCAAAGCAAGGAGGATAATCTTCTGTTGCCTCCTTGCTTATGAGTAGCGACTGCGAGATTTCTTGGGTATTCTGAAATTTAATTTATTATGCAACAAAAATAATTTCACATCGAAGAAATGATTGATATAGTGGCGGAGGTAGAAGAGTATATCTAGGATCCACAAGGAGGCTGACTATCTTATACGGAACCGATAGAATATGAGAATCACGATAACAGCATCACAACCATAAGGTTTTAACAACAACATTATCTTCCAACTAAATCAAATATACAAATAAACATTAACTAGTGATCTAACCACTACACAAGAAAAGAGTTTGAAGAAAAATAATTTATACGACTTACCATGATGTATTTGGGTGACCGTAGTTGTCACTTGATTAATTATGTGTGAAACAAATTTTAAAAACATTCGACTTTAATAGCTATTTATAGTGTAAATATAATGCTGACATAACAACAAAGCATTCGCACGGAATCGCAATTGGACAAATTACTAATGAACTATAAGTTGGAATACCTAAATCAGCAATAACATGTCCCAACCAGTTTCGAATTGTTCATTGCGTGTGCTATTTTATTAATAGTTTTATATTTTATGGATTATGAAATAAAAAAAAACATGGTAGCTGGTTTATAACGTTATATATTTTCATCGTTACAATACAACATTAAGTATTTGATTAAAACTAGGTAATTAATTTACCTATTTACCATTAAAAAACAATGTATAATACTATTAAACAAATAACTGATGGATAACAATATTAAAATTAAATAACTTTACAATATAAAGTGCCGTGTCGGTACATACTATACAATTTCATGTATGTTTTTATTCTATTAACTTATTCATTACTTAAGCCATATAATAAATAAATAAATAGATGATGGGGTAACATATTTCTCAACTTACAATTTGATTCATGATTACCATTAAAATAATAATAAACTATACAATACGGTGCTTCTAAAGAAAAACTAATGATATTAAACTAAACTATCCCAGTGACCCCATGATAAAGTAGAAATTTTGTTTTTTAATATGATACGTTTATCGTCATTACCTGACAAAGCTATTTTGTTCTGTTCTTGAGTAAATATTTCGTGCTTAAGAGATTTAAATATGATATTTTTTTTCTTCAAAAATGTATTTTCATTTAATACCTTGTAATAATCTTTATATTGTACATCTTTTAATACTTGCTTCTGTATGCCTTTTGCTTTTTTTAATTCATCTTCTGCCGTTTTAATACAGTATAACTTGGACCTTAATCCTACAAACTTCGAAATCAAACTTCCTCCTAGCTCATCTTTAAAGAGACCTGGCACCTTTTTGTTCCAACTAGGAATGTCGTATACAGTATTTACAGAATAATTACTAGTGTCGAAATAGGGAAGAAAATTTGATTTTAAATCAGCATAAAAATCTTTACTTTCTATTGAATACAAAAAACTATCAGTATCCGTATAACAAAGTTTTAACTTTTCCTTATAAAAAGGCTTCATAATAGAATAATGAAAATCAAACATGTGACTCTTAGATATTTCCAAAACGGAAAAACCAATGTATATAGGTTTATCCAAAGTGATTGTTTCAGGCTTCATTTGAATGGCTACCAAGTTTTCAGTGAAAATTGTAACACTGTGAAAATTTGGTCGAGCTATCATTTGCTCTGCACAGAAACTTTTCTTTGTTTTGTTACTATCATCATTCCACTTATTGACTAATTTCACATTAACCCTCTTTTCTGTGTCTTCTAACGTCTTGCCAAATATACTGTTGTTGAGAAGTTTGAAGAAATCTTGTTCAAATGTAGATTTAGCTTTTTTTCGTAATTCAGTATTCATGTCAATATACTGCTTTAAATAAGGACTCTGATTAAATTGAATAACTCTATGTATTTTTTTTAACAACAAACCATGTTTTATACATGTTTGCAGATGAGCAAAATGTATGACATAGAAATATTTATCGTATAAATTTGGAATCAATTTTGAAGTTTTAGAACCTGGCGGAGTAAATTTTTGAGCACAGAATGGAAAATCGTTATGATCATTATGCAAATGTTCGGGGTATTCTAAATCTACTTCTAGTATATAACCAGTGTCTCCGTTAGTTGGCACATTTATAAAATCTATTCCAGCGATTTCCAAGTCATTCAATAACTTAAAATTGGAATGAGGCAAATAAGCACACATTGCATATCCATAGAGATTATTACAATCGATATAAATTAGAAAGTTATTACTTTTTCTTCGATCGTAAGTTTTTAAATACTTATTATTGGCTTTTGAATACCTTGTCGAACATAAACATATTCCACCGCGAATACCTTTTTGAATCATTCTTATTATTTCCAGGTCGTGTATTAATTCTAATTTAACATCTGTTTTTAATAGCATGGCATCAAAACTGAGACTCGGTGCTGTAACATAAAAGGCTGGATCTAATTTATAATTCATCTTACATGTCTGGCGAAAACTTTCAAAAACGTCAGCTAATAAAAGAACATCTGACTTAAGATACAAGTCTGTGTATTCACCGAGATTCGATAATTCAAACGTTTGCCAGACTTTTTTTGCATGATCATAATCTACTTTAGATATATTACTATTGCGTAATTTGCTGAAAAAGAACTCCTGAGGCGGAAGTACTTTTTCTTCGTATGAACTCCAAGTAGTCATGTATTCATATGGATACACCCCTTTTCGTTTTATTAAAGCAAAATGCTCACGAGAAGGAAAATAACGCCGCAGATGTTTAAAGTCGTCATTTTTTAAGTTTGCGACAAGTTTCTCTAGACTTGTGCCTAAAAATTTAAAAGAATCAACAAATCGAACAGGTATGATATCTTTATCATTAATTTGAAAAAATTTTGTAAAAGATATGTAGTTTTCCTTATTTTTTGCTATTACTTGTATTTTTCCTGATAGTTTTCCCAACTGTCGTATAAAAAGATGACTGTCATAACCCGCTAAATTATGAAAAAATATAGGAACAAACTTAGGCAAACAATATCTAATATTGCAATAAGAATGAGCTGCACCACGATACCGTCCTGTAAGATGGCAATGATCTTTAACTTTATCGTCAAACAATATTTTATCACAAAGAAAACAATTTGTAGCCCGAGCAAAGTTCGCTTTGTCTTCATTTGTTAAACAAATAGCCACTGGCGACTGCAAAACGTTATAAATATCGGTTATATCCAATAATAGACTTTCTAAAAACTTTTCTACACAGGCTGGACCTCGATAAGATACATATTTATTACGCGACTTATCATAAGAACACACAACGTAATAAGCAAATGCTGATGGTACGTGTTTTTGCAATATCTTTGTACAGCCTGATCCAGAATCGAGTTCAGTTGGTTTTAATAATGATTCAAAATCTGCGTATAAGACGAAGGGCATGTCATGCATTCGCTCGTAATGATTAAATTGAATTCGTGTTCCATCACCGGGTAATATTGTCGATACACCACCACAAACATGAGCTTTCAGTTTATCATTACTATCAAAGAATATCATACAATCCTCGCATAAATATATTTTAGAATGATGTTTAGTTAATTGAAGACGAAGTAATTTAGATAAATCTTTAATAAGACAGTAATGGGTGCGTTTTCTGTTTTCCAGGAAAAGCATATTAATGTGATGATCTTTGCGAATCTCGCTTTTGTATAAAGGTCCAACAATGTTACCATTCTTTTGAATGCCGTAAATATTAATACTTGTGCGAGGATTATTCTTTTCAAAAACTTTGATGTCCGCAAACCCAACTGGAAAAATCATATTTTTGATATTGAGTACATTTTTAAAGTGTGGGTAAGCTGACGTTCGATGTGCGTTTCTGTTTATAGGAAATAGTGCTGCCATGACACACCATAAAAAACAATAATTATCAGAATTTTGAATGTTGATACATGCTCGTTTACATTTTATGGACTTTGGTAATTCTACAAAACTGGAGCCTCTTAACGGGTTATATTTGTTTATATTTACTTCTAGATATAGGCTTTGTAAATAGGCCCACCCACTATCTCTTTCTTCAAATTCTTCAATTTTTTTACAAATTAAGTGAATAATTTTTGAAAACATATCTTCAAAATTGAAGTTTTGATGCAAGATGAAGTTTTCCGTTGCAAATGACTTGATTGAAATCGAATCATACTTACTAAGCAGAAAGAATTCACAGAAAAGTTCAAAATTAGCTTTAACATTAGTGTGAGCTTGAATTTTCGCTATGAGCAATAGGCGTACGCGAGAGCGCAAGTGCCATAAAAACTCGGCGGGCAGGCGAACACGCGCACTATCATGACCCTCATCTTGATATCGAACACGGTACGATGCTATACGATTACGAAAAGCGCTATGAACTTTTTCAACCCCCTCACTATCAACGACCGAACTGTTGTTCTTATGTAAAATACTTTTCAAATGTGCAGAGAAAACTTTGTTATTTACGGATACGTCACAAACTGAACAGAAAGTAGACCTCGACATTATGATTTGGACAATACAAATTCTCAAAGTTAAAGTAATAAAGGCTTAAGTATGTAAGTACCTAATCTTTGAGTTTGCTAACGATAAACAATAAGTAAACCAGCTAAAACATAATTTACGCAGAGAGAAACAAAAGAGAACCTATTTTTTAACTTTATCTTTATAAAATATCCCCTCTGTGGTAAACTTTGCCTTAGCTAATTTTACAAATTTTTTTAATGCGTAAAATTCTGGAGATTCTGCTTCACCTTGCAAGCGTACCCGAACGATAGCGCGCTCGCACCGGTCAAGGCCGCTGAGATTAGATACCTCCTTCTGGTTGTAGAGGCGTAGCTCCACTAGCAAGTCGCCGTCGAGCTGTGCAGTCCGACGCGTTACACCACCAGGTACTCGGCGTGTCAGGATACTGGTGGTCTTGTTTGGCAGGTTTGGCGGCCGCGAAACCTCGCTGTCCGACTCTGAGTCGAACAACCACTCAGAAGTATTGGACGACGATGTATTCTTCACTTCTGCACTCTTCGCCTTCGATAGGCACTTTATCGCCTTGCTTCTCTTCTTTGGACTAGGGAGATAGAAAAAGGATACACGATTATTGTACACATTAAACACTTGAAATTTAGATATATGTAAATATAGCAATAAAAGTACCTGATGTCTTCGTCGTCGGTATCAAAGAAAAGGTCAGATTCACAGCTCTTCTTGGCTGACCTTTTGTTTTGCTTGCTATCCGACCTGAAAATAGTAAATGTCATATTAGTATTAAGAGTGGTTACAAGAAAACGAGTTGAAGATTCACATCTTCAATTCATAAGATAAAAAAAATATCATCATCATCAGTCAATCAGCATGCCACTGCTGGGCTTGATGGTCCCTCGTGAAGACAGCACTTGGAGAGGTCACGTCATATACAGCCTGGTCCAACGGCTCAATTTGTTGAAGCATGAAGATGATCAACCACTTATAGACAATTAAAGAATAGATATAAAGTATAGCAATAAAGTATAAAAACTTACGAACATTTTTCAGCTGTCTTGGTCTTGAGATTTTTTGATGAGGAGGTACTGAAGCACTGTTAGTGGTCAGAGATAGCACTGGAGTGTACTGTGACTACAGTTTTTCCGGATTTTATATAAGAAAAGTGCAATGCAAGTAATAATTTTACTGAGGTTCTCAACCTATACCTTATCTTTATAATCATTTTTATTTAACATGACTAATCTAAAAAAGAATGCTCATTAATTTTTATATTGTTAAATAAGTAAGTAATATTATAAAATATTATATATATAATCATAAAATTATTAATTTCCGTCCAAATCATATCCACACAAAATATTTATAAGAAAACAAATATGCATTCACGAATATGATGTCTATACGTTATCGAGAATCCTAATGCATTCACTTCCACTTCCATGGTCAGTGTTCGTTTTTCAAACACTAAAGAACTGACACTTTATTTAGAGAAAATATTTTTTTTTTCGTGATTTTTTTATCACACCGCGCGTTTTAGGCAAAGGAGACGCGAAGCGCTCTGGGTACTATGGTACCCGGGACGTGTGAGTGGAGCAGTTCTCAGGTCTGCAACAAAATTTTTGATCCGCAGTTGCGTATGATCCAAAAACGGTCCGATCATCGGCTGAACTTCGTCAGCTATATAAAAAAAAAGTACTTACGTAGCAAGAAAGAAACAAAACGACGAACTGACGCAATTACGTGTATTGGATTTTTATTTTCGAGGTAGTAGTAGATCGTTATTCAGCATCACAACATCTAAGAGAAGATTATAGTTTGGTAGTTTACTTTCAAAAAGTCGGTTCCATACTCGAAATATAAAACTTAATAACGTTTTGCACCTCTGACTTTCATGATATTTAGCAAAATTTGATATTTACCCATAATTCTACCAATGTGCAATATGACGCGGAAATAATCAGCAAATTAATTGTTTGTCGTTTATTTCCACAAACTTGCAATACAATACTGTGCATATACAGCAAAATAGTTGGTAACCGTTTAATTCTGCTGATGCAGAAATCTCGTGTAAGGCTGCATGCTCCAAATTTTTTTTCATTTCGGGTTTATTATATTTATTTAAATTATACATGTACATACATATTTACAATTACTAACGAATATTATCTCCAAATTAATAAGTCTTCTTTATAATAACGGATGGGATTTCTAATTTTCATTTTTCGATACTACTATTTAAAACAGATAAACAATAGGTATATCGTTCTATTAGGCGAACCGAATGTATTTATAGCATAACGATATTGATACGACATGAGGACAGAACCATAGAAGTTTATGAAAATTATTGTAATAATACATAGGTGGTATTCATCGGCAGCATCTCATACACGTTCCCACCGCACTACCTTATTTAATTAGGATGTTAAGACCTTAGTCAGCCAAGGTAGGTAGTTAAAATGTTCTTAATATTTTTTATATTTTCATTTTTTAAATTATTGGAATATTTATTTTCTATTTTTTATTCGTGTGATGACTGGAACACATCTTTCAGGGATTAGCCCGCCCTTTTAAATATTTTGTAAAAATGAACAATTTTATACTTTGTTTTATAATAAAGAATATATTTAATTGAAGTAATTTAATAAACAAATAAAAGTATTAACGTGTGAAAGAAGCCTTATTATTTGAGTAAGCACTCGTAACTGGATATATGAATAATGTGCAATAAATTTATTGCTGATAAATGAATTTCGTGGGAATGCTTTGAAACTGTATGGCAGGCAGAGTGTAGAACGGTACTTATCCGAGAGTTGAGTCCTGAAGCTACGAAACCTCAACCTGTTTAATTTCTGTTGTTATTGCACTGCTACCTAGTTGAATGCCTTAATATTCTGAGATAGAAAACCTTGAAAATGTGTCTAGTAAATCGCAATCAATCAAAAGTATACTGTTTACAGTCAAACAACACAACACAATAGAAACATTATGAAATGAAATGAAATAAAAAATCTTCTTTTCCATTTAACCCTATATAATGTATATTGGGCAATCTTAAACTGTTTTCATCAAATCACCGTAAACGAACGCAGTGAGATTTGCGGAGCTAGAGCGCAGCGAAGCGTAGCTCAAATCTCACTGCGTTCGTTTGCGGTGTTTTGATGAAAACTGTTTTAGAATGCCCAATATACACCTACTCACAAATAATCTAAGAAAACGGTTTCAGATCACGATTAATATTTACTTTTAATTTTCCATTGAATAACGGACAGTGTCGAAAATCGCCCCATGACCAACAAAGATTTGATTTACGTCATAATTATATACATATTTTATAACACTCAAAATACCAAAATACTCAATATTAAATGTCTATTTTCGCTTAAATCTTTCTTTTTCTCGTAGTTATGGTATAAAGTATAGTATGCAACTCTTGAATAAAACGGATTTATACCGAGGGCCATGAATGACTCACGTCGCTCACACTTGAATCATGAATCACTCCCTACGGTCGTGTCAGTCGTTAGAATCCTTCACTTGCTCGTGATTCATATATGGCCCTCGCTTTAAATCCGTTCTTTATTCACTAGTTGCATAATACACTATTATACCATTCCCCCTCTAAAAAGGTTATTTTATTCACCGAAAACAGAGAATAAAAATAACTTTTAATCACTGTTTTGGTGTTTGAACTTAGAACAAGCCAATATATTCGACCTTCATCTCAATGCTATTCTACCTCCTTGCGCAAAAAAATATACGATATAAACTTCTTGTGCAATGAATATTCGACATACAAAACTCCTTGTGCAAATAACTCCTCGAAATTTGATTAGTCAATATTTATTAATGTGCGATTCCAATTTTAATGTGCGATTTAATTAAAGTAAACTTCCTTTTTTTTCATTAAGTGTGTATTTTCGCCTAAATATTTCTTTTTCTCGTAGTCATGGTATAAAGTATAGTATGCAATTCTTGAATAAAACGGATTTATATCGAGGGCCATGAATCACTCCCTATAGTCGTGATGTAGTCATTAGAATCCCTCACTTGCTCGTGATTCATCTATGATCCGTCTTTTATTCAATTTAATAATGCGTAACATATACTATTATGCATTATTATTATAATAAATAAAAGATGTTGCATAATATACTATTCAAAATTTAAAATGTAAAACAACAACTTCATTATGAATGTGAAGATCTATTATAAAAGCTGCAACAGATTTTTTTTATTATACAGAATTTATAAAATATGTTTTACTATTGCGTTTGTTAACACTCAGAAACATTTAGTTTCTTTCTGGCCAAAGATTATGTTCTATGACATAATTTAACTTGAATAAATTCAAAGAGCTTCCATTTTTTCTTTTTACGCCGGGAAATTGATTTCTAGGCGTAACGCATTACAAGCATTATTTTAGCATAACCTCACTTCCCAAAAGAAAGCTAGTGATGTTCAGGCATCAGAAGTACGAAAATGACTGACAGTATCCTGTGCAAAGCAGAACTTGAGATTTAGGTTGTTGCCACTACACCAGTAGGGGGAAGAAGTGGAAGAACTGCCATATCCTCCTGTCATAATTTATTTATTTATTTATTTATTCTTTGGCACGGTAACAAAATACAAATAACCTTATAAAATCATTGTACATAGAAAATGTTGTTAAATTTGTATTTCAATTTCAACTTTCGACTTAAATATGACCAGCTATAATACTCGTATGTAGTTACTTTAACTTTTAGTTAAAGCTGTAACAGTTTGTTAAAACAAACTAAACAACGTTTCAAAAATTCAACACTAACTCGAATTTCTACTCAATCTGAACCGGGGCTTACACAGTTAACGTTTTATCCAAGCCGTATTCGATCTATGTGCTTTTTGTTAGTTTAGCTTTTCTAACTATTTCCTGCGACCTCTATTCTCTTCATGTATGCCCATCACATGCATCTATCACCATGATGGATAGCCTTTAATAGTCTTACAACACTTCATGTCACTGCTATAACTTTAATTTTATTTCTACATGAACATTTTATTGTATAAACAAGATTGTATATTTTAATGTAAATCTGAAACCTCTTTCACCTGATAGGACGTGATTCAGACAGTGCTGGCAAATGTTATAGAAACATCTCATTAGGTAGATTGAATGTTATGTTTTTACTTTAGGTATTACCAGATACTGCAGCAGTAGGAAAACAAGGCAGTAAAACTTTGTTAAAATTAATTTTGTTAGAATATTACACTGTCATACAGTAAGTATGTAGTGCAAAAAGGATCTACTCGAAAAAACCTGAAAATACAAATATGATTTTCCGCAGTCGTTTAGCAGAAAAAATGTATGGAAATGACATTAAACTGTGACAACTTCACGCTACTTTTCCGCAGCACATTAGCTATATTCCATCTCCATGCATTTTTTCTGCAGAACGACTGCGGAAAAATTAGCATGTGGCTTTTGTCTAAGGGCGCCTGTCTGGGGGTCGCATCGTGTTAACTTGGGTCACCCTTCCCTTGGCGCTAGCCCCAGCTCGTTGTGTCAGTATCATGATACACCGCTGGGCCTGTCCCCAGGGGCTAGTCCGATCCCGAGCGTGCTTTCATCGGGGGTGGAGAGTAGGTTACTGGAGGGAATGGGGTTTTTACCCGTGTCCTACAGCATATCCAAGGGGCGGCCTTGTCAGCTTTCAGTCCCTTGTAGAATCGTAAAGAGATTCCTCCGCCTTAAAATAAAAGGGTTAGACTTTGTGAACACCCTCAGTTATCAATTATTAACTAAAATCCACCTTCAATCAATCAATCAATCATCATTTATTTGCCAGAATATGGAACAATAGATGGTAAATACATTAATATGTCCAACATACTCTGTCTACATTTTTTTCGCCTGGGTCCGAATAGCAATCGACTTCTATCGGGACCCGCGGTGGCCCTACCGCCTATATCATAGCGATAACTCGCTATCGTTATCGTGACATTAGAACTATTGGCCTAATGTTACGAAAGCGATAGCGAGTGATCGCTATGATATAGACGGCAGGGCCGCCGGTTCCGTATAGAATGGAAGTGCTATGCAGACCGGAGGCCCTACCGCCTATCTCAAAGCAATAGCGAATGATCGCTATGAGTTAGGCGGTAGCCCATCCGATAGTGAATTTCTATCAAAAGAAACTTATAGGTTCAAATCGAAAACTGTAAGTTAGGTTGGGTTAGATATTGTGACCAAACACAGGAACACGAAACTGTAATAAAACTGAATGTTTTCATGTTTCGGGTCCGAATAGCAATCGACGTATAGAGACCCGGGTTCGAATAGACGCAGCCTTAGCGTGCTGATATCAATGTCATCACCATTCGGAACGCACCTTTTATTGACTCCGCATAGCTGCATTTAGCGATACATAATCATAATCACTCGTCTATGCATTTAGCCACAAGCCACAACTGACTATAAAAATGTCTATAGGAATCATATTACTTTTACTTTTTGACGTAAGTATTTATGAGTCTAGGCTTTTTTATATGACTTTGGGTGGGTTTTTACATACAAACGTGTATATGCTACAATACTGGTACTCATTTTCCTAAATTGTCTACGTTTATTTATTGTCTACCTACAACTTATACATATATGTTTTTTATCCTAAGCTTTATCTCACTTCCAATTGATCTCAAAATTTTAATTATATTTAATTAAGATATTTTGTCTGATACATTTTTCTCTGCGTTTCTGGGGCTTAAATGGGCATTGTCCTTTCATTTCGAAATCGAATTGACTAGATTAGTATTCGATTAAAATTTGCGAAAATATGCGTCATAAACGGCCACATCTTTTGATTGCCTTGTCTTACAAGTAAGTATAATATTATCACGATTGAAAGAGACCGTAGATCTTGTATTTGATATACAGGATGGATTTTTGAGATGGGATTTAAAGGGCAGGTACATTAACCGTTATAGTTACAGGAAAACATTGTTAGGCAACCATCCATAACTTTTTAAGATATTCTGATCTGCATTCATAGATTTTAGAAAAAAGTTACAGTCAACAAAAATTATGCCTATCGATCCTATTTCATGTAGGGATCAAAAGACTCTATGGGACCATTTAAGGTATGAGTATTAGAAACGACAGAAATCGCCAAAAACATTTCCACAATATTTTCTTGTAACTATAACGGTTTATGTACCTGCCCTTTAAATCCCATCTCAAAAATCCATTCTGTATATGTATATTTCAGTTGTGATATCGTTACGCATTCCTGAGATGAGGAGTCTTGACAGACAGACGGACAAGGAAGTGATCATTCATAAGGGTTCCATTTCTCCTTTTGAGATACGAACCCTAAAATGATTCTAGTTTTTTCTTCGCTGGTTCATTATTAAACTCAGTTTCAGAGAAATCGTATACTACGATTTGGACATCACAATGGAAATACGTTGTTTTGTGACTTTACTATATTTATAAATAAAAAAACTGGGTAATCAATTCATGCTGCATGATATCATATAAATGCATGCTGTGAAAATCCAGCGAATGTGGAAACTTTTATACCTGACCATTAGTTAATGATGCCTGACAAGGCGTATTTGAATGCAAATGTAATGAGGACTTCTACCTATAGCTATGACGTGCATGTATTATTTCCCTGTTCCAGTTTTCATAGTTCTAGTAGAGTATGTTCGTAACGTTACGTCACTTGTGGTCGTGACATTGTTTCAAAAGTTTCGAGAAACCCCACGAAACTGAAAACTTTGGCACATTTTTGCTGCTATTCGATATACTAAAGTTTCTTACAACGCTCCAGTTGTGAGTTATATGTTGCTTCTCAGATGCTCTGTGAAGCTTGGCTTGCACAGGCACAAAGTAATGTTTTGTTTAGTGTTGTCTCAAGTAAGGTAACCTTATCGCAGCGTAAAATGTATGCGAAGTCTTAACTTCAAGCAATGTTTTACGATGGGTGAAGTGACTCTAATATTGGTTTTTCGTGTAAGTGCGGAAAGTACCTTATTAGGCGTGTTTCTGAGTTGTTTCGGCCTGCGCCACAGAAACAAGCGGGACAAGAACCAAATTAGTGTTCCGCACATGTATTCCAGGGGGAAATTTTATTAGGTCACACTTAGGAGTAAAAACCTTCATTTTGATACGTAAATTTAATACAGCTTGTAGCACCTGGTTGAAGTACTCTTTTTATGCCGATTTTCGAACCCTAGGCATCAAGCCAATAAGCGAGGGTGTTAAATTATTAAATCCTAGCGTAGCGAGGGATTTAAGCTCATCCAACACTAAGACTGCCTTATCTCCGAGGAAAGTAACTAGTCTTTATACTCCTGGGAAAGAATAATAACAAATACCTACAAATAAACAACAGCAGAAATCCAGTGTTTATTACAAATCATATAAATGTAATGTTAAATCATAAGCTATTTAATTTAATTAACTAACTTAATAAGGCATAAAACTTTTGTATTGAAAAAACTACATAGAAGACGGCGCTGTGTGTGCTAGAATCTCTTTGCTTTTTCTCACTTTACTCAAACTCAAACTCAAAAATCTTTATTCAATATAGACCTTTACAGGCACTTATTGACGTCAAACAAAACATAAAAATCTTATTAAACAAGAATCTAATTTACTAATTATTTAGTCCTTGTATGTACATACACACCAACCATAATTACGATGTATGCAAATACAAGTAAAATGAAAAAAAAAAGTTGACTCTACACCTGTTCGGAAATTGGGAGAGCCTTCTCGAGAAGAACAGGCAAGAAACTCGGAAGGTCTTGTATTATTTTTTTCTCCTCTTTTAAATTGCCAACATTACAAAGATTATATTTCACAAACAGTTTTATTTCATACAAATAATTTAGAAATGCCTGTCGCAGTGAGTGGAACAGTTACTCAAGTTAATGATATTTATCCCAATAATTATCACAAAGTGTTAATACACATTGATCGTCAATTATCATTGTTTGTCAATTTCAAGCAGTTTTGTCTGTCATGTAATCAGACACTTTATAATATGCTCTTTTCATAAGTACGCCCTTGATTGTAACTTTGAATTTATTCAAGCTAAGTGCTTTAATATTATTTGGTATTTTATTGTAGAAACGTACAAAAAGGCCTTTGAAAGAATTATACATTTTTTTGAACCTAGTATTTGGTAACGCTAACATATTATTTTGCCTAGTATTCACTGAATGAATATCACTGTTTTTACAAAATAAATGAATGTTTTTATGGACATATATTACAGTCTCGTAAATATATTGTGACGCAACTGTCATTATATCGATTTCTTTAAATTTTTCACTCAAATAGTCTCTTATTTTAAGATTATAAATAGTTCGAATAGCCCTTTTCTGCAGCACAAAAACAGTCTGAACGTCGGCAGCATCTCCCCACAGCAAAATGCCATACGACGTCACACTATGAAAATAGGCAAAGTATACAAGTCTTGCTGTATCAACATCAGTCAGCTGCAGAACTAAGTCTCTTCGACAATTTATCAATATGTGGGCCCCACTGAAGCTTAGAATCTAAAGTAATACCAAGAAATACTACGGTATCCACAAGGTCCACATTTTTATCCTTTATGTTTACAGTGGTGTGAACCTCTTTGACATTGGGCAAGATAAATTTTATACATTTAGTTTTCCCTTCATTGAGGCACAAGTTATTCGCATTGAACCAGTAAACTATTCTTGAGATAGAATTATTTACATCGTCATAAATTTGCAATCGTCTTTTAATTTTAAACATAAGTGAAGTATCATCTGCAAATAATACTATCTCATGCCTATCTTGTACATAATCAGGCAAGTTTGAAAACTAAAATCTGCAAATACGTAAACACGATGGCGAAGTTAAATTTTTGTTTGATTTTGATAATATATTTTAGTGTCTTCACGGATTTTTGTGCATATTTTGTTCAAGTACATATAAATTAGTTACAGTATTTTTAAATAAATGAGGTTGTAAGTATATGACACTTTTTAGATGGCATAGAGGGTATAAATTACACTTTTAGGGTTCCGTACGTCCGAATAAAAAAACGGAACCCTTATAGGATCACTCGTGTGTCCGTCTGTCTGTCGGTCACAGTCAATTATCTCCGAATCTACTAGACCGATTAAGTTGAAATTTGGTACACATATCAATTTCTGTGACCCATACGCCCTCTGCGTTTGGGTCACAGAAATTGATATGTGTGACGTGAATAGATGAAATCTGTATTTATGGGAAGTCATTTTTGGGGGGAAGGTGAAAAAAAAATGAAAAATGCATCATGTGACATCAAACGAAAGGTCTTGTTGTGAAGATCTTAAATGTATTATTTTGTAATTTTAAAATAAATAATTTCCAAGTTATTCATGAAAATAGACCAAAAATTGACCACCCCCCCCCCCCCCCTATCTCCGAAACTACTGAACCTAAAATTTTGAAAAAAAAACAGAATTTAGGAAAACCTTTAAGAAGTCCATGATATTAAAATAACATGGTAAATCACTCAATATAGGTAACATCGTACGGAACCCTCTTCACGCGAGATCAACTCGCACTTGGACGGGTTTTTTTTGAGTTACTCGTAACATGATACACAACATAATTATCATTTCTGAGTAGGTGGTGCGAAATTACTGCCGCAATCGCCAAGTGCAGCATTCAATTCAATTCAATTCAAAAATCTTTATTCAACATAGGCCTTTACAGGCACTTATTGACGTCAAAACAAAGCAAAATATTCTAATTTAAAGTAAACATTGCCAGGCGATCGTGGGGATGCGGGCCGAGGCGGTGCGGCGGCGAGTACATAGATCAAAAATCTTGATTCGATATACCTACTTTAGACCTTTACATAAACTTCATGACGACAAACGCACAGACGTATAAAACAAACGATCAGTAATCGCTTTAAGATTAAATGTCATATCCAAAGAGTATTTGATTTTACGTTTGTAGTGATTTCACCGAAATAAGCTTAGAAAATGTTTTCAGACAGCGATTTATATTTCTTTCATTTTTCGATTGAATATTCTTTTTTACGTTTTCAAGTATTTGTCCTTCGATTTTGGTGGTAAATTATTTTTCCTTATTTTAAAACACTGTAACAATTATAAAACGCCCATAACCTATTATAATTAAAGAAGAAAGAGACTTGTGTATATCGTAAATTGTATTCAACACATATTTGATACTATTAAAATTAAAAATTACATCAAAAATATAGAGACGACAGTACAAAAACAAAGCGGCCAGGATTAGCCTTCTATAACATTTTACCCCACAAGTGTGTTGAAAAACCTCGTACGATATATGTGCGTATATTAGTTATACACACCTCGGCTTAATTGCGCCCTCGCTTTGACTCGGGCTGAAATTACACCTGGTGAGTTATAACTGCCATAACGCACTTATATCGTACTTACATGCAGCGCATGCAACGCGGATGGGCGCCGTGTTGCCTTTATTGCACTCGACCCCGGCTACGATGGCAGCAGCTCTGGGATACTGATTCTTTGCTATCATACCTCTGGCGGAGAGGGAAGCTTACGGCTTACGGGCCGAGCTGGCTCACGTGAGCGCAGCGCTATGTGTATACTCGCAGCCACTCTAACATGACCGGAGAGGTGTTCCCGAGGGACTAAGTGGGTAGTCGCGGCACTCTGTCGTGGATATACACCCTTCCTCCTACCCAAGGGCTTGAACGGTGCGTCAAAGCATTTCCCTCGTAAAAATGGTGTATTACATAAGAATATTGTAAGAAACATACTAGGAGAAGATATATTTTAAGAATAAGACCTGGGAGTCATGCAATGTGTAGCTGCTGCATTAGGTCTGTTACTATTTTCGTTTTTGTTTTAGTGCCATAGCTTAAAAGATATCCATTTATTAAATGCACATGTTTGCCCCTTTTACTTTGTATAAGATAACAATATGCATAACTAGATAAGCGTAAGATCGTATTTAATAAGATTCTGAAAAAAAATAAATGCAAATATAAGTGAAAACACCACACAACAGATTTTTGTTATGTTATGATAGTATAAAAACTTAGATTTTCCGTTAAGCGTTATTACTGGACAGACTCATTTTATGGTCGATAAGCATTGCACCTATTGAACAAACTGAGCTTGTTATTGCAACAACTGAGAATGTTGCATCGGAGTACTAGCTGACTATGGAAGCAACTGAGATGCACCCCTGCTGGGCACGGTTCCCTCCTTAGAAAAAGAGAAATTTGCCTACTGCATCCCACCATCCCACTGGACAGACTGGTGGGTGTAGAGATTTCTTTCGGGTTTTCCATTTTTAGTAAAGATGCTTTTACGGCAAACTCCTTCAGTCGATTCTCGTGACATCAATGGGAAGGAAAAAAGCGGCAATACATGTATTTTAAATCCGTCACCACACGGAAAATTATGTATATAATTAAGCATGCTATAAATATATAGACAGCTTTACAGCTTTATAATTAGAAAACGTTTTCAGATGTCTCTTGAAGCTAATTAGTCTGACATAGATCCGATGAAAATAACATTCACACTAGATCCATTAGACAGCGGACTAATGGAATTTCTAAAAACAAGTTGTATAAAGAGACAGTACAACGTTCAGATTTAATCACGGCAGCAAAATTAGTGCCGAGCGTATTCGTTAATAAACAATATTGGAGCCGAGACACCGCCGAGGAGTTTCTCTAGTACCCTTAAGGGTACTAGTAGTACTAGATGTTGCTGTTGAACACAGATTTACCGATAAAGAAGTCATTATTATTTCAAACGACCTTATTACCTACACAAAGGAGCTTCGATTGGAACTGCCAAGAAAAAATACTTTACAACTTTATTGGACAGCAAAACATATCATATATGCTTAAACTCACAGAACAGAATCTGTGCTAAAACTTATACATTTCCTCAACCTTCTTCTTTTAGTGACTATCCCTTTTACGATCTTTAAAAGGTTTAATAGAAGTTTTTTCCATCATAGGCGTTATAAGTGAACTCCTCGTTTCTGGTTCCATGAGAATCTACTAGAAGCTGTGTTGCATCCGAAAGATTGGAAGAATATCTGACACCAAAGTATAACTCCAAAGAGTTAGATTGCTACGAGCGACAGAGTTACGAAAACAGTTTTTATTTTTGATCGGTGACTTCAATATGAGTTTTATTTTCGTAGTGTTATAACGCTCTTTTTAAACAACTGACAGTCACCTATAGTACATGTGGATGTTGTGAGACTCGCAACAAATCTGCAACCCTCACAAGAACCACAGTGTACGATGCCAACCTGTGACATAAGATGTAAAGTCACGGTAGCTAGTAATTTCACTGCCATAAATCTTACCCTTCAAACCGGAACACAGCAATACAAGCACTGCTGCTTTGCGGCAAAAATACAGAGTCTCCTTCGGATACGGTACACTACGAAGGCGCAATGCTTTTGGAGCGTATTTGGGCTCTTTTGATAGAGCTAGGTGAGTACAATGTGTACATGAACTGCTGAGTGTCTGATGATGGAACAAAATAACACAGTGGAGTACTCTACGAAGGCACATAGCTAATAGACCGTGTTTGGGCTCTCTTGATAGAGCTTGATGAGTACCATGTGAACTGCTGAAGGTATGATGAAGCAGAATAACGTAGTGGAGAACTACCGTACCGCGTATGTATCCTAATTTCTGAACATAATCTGTTACAGACTCCACCTTGGACGAGAGCAAAGATCATACGCCGCCGTCGCCGGTTTGATGACGGCTTCTCATTGCCTAATCATTCAATAAAATTTTTAATAACTGTTTTCAAGAATTTTCATATATTTTAACATTATTTGCAATTTGAATTTTAACAATTCAAAATGTTAATTTTTTGCGCACTATTGCGAAATATTTTATTTTCTTGAGAAATAATCTTTTCGCATGATACCTACTCTACTTAGATTATTACTTACATTCACAAAAAGTACCACTTTTTGAAAAGCTGTATATGTATAACAAGAACATTTCGCAAAAAGGATATTTTGTTAAAGGCTGTTATTAAACGTTATATTATGTGCTGAAATAAGTACAATATTTTACATTTTTCTGTGTTGGTCACTAACAATGTGAACTAGTAAAAGGATACTTTCACGGCGAGCTATCTTTCAATATACTCGAATTACGGATGAATAAACAGTCGTAGAATGGAATGGAAGTATATGCCCCACTCGCAGCAATAAAATCGCATGTCGTGCTTACAAATGAAATCCAAAGACAATGCATTTTGAATTTCCAATAATAAGAAGTACGGAAATGGAGCGGAACTATCGACAAGCTTGTTATTGGCCCTATAATTGAAGTGTATCTTGAAAGGGTAAAGCTCCTTACGAAGAATTGTTTGCTTAGCTACCTACTAATAGCCTTATTCATAAAAATATTTAAGCAATGTTTAAGTTAAGTAATGTTGCTGTCTCTTTTGATGTCCTTTCTTTTGTTAATGAGATTGAAAGTGACAGCAACATTATTTAACTTAAACATTGCTTAAATATTTTTATGAATAAGGCCATAAGTATATTGCATTCTTTGCTGTGACTAATGTCGCTACTACTCGGTATCATGAACTTAATTTGCAACATTAAATTAAATTATTTTTTTGTGTCTGTGATTTGCCCATACCCAGGCTATGGTGGACTTTATTCACAACGAATACAAAATAAAAAAAAAATAAAAGCCGACTTGAAAAAGACTGAAAAGTTAAAAATGATATAAAAATAGGTAGAGACAATATCACATTTCTATATTAAAATCGGTGCCATTTTTTTATACCACAAAGGTGGCAAACAAGCACTTGGGTCACCTGAAACATGATACTGACAAAATTGCAACTAGGAGGGTTAGGGGCGTTTGGTCATGGTTTCGTTTCGTCATAGTTTTTAACTTTCATAGATGTAGTGTCGTTTCGTCATGAATGATTTAATTTAAAAATATTTGGTGGTCTTTCGTCATTTGTACAGTCGACAAAGTCTACCAGTAGAGTTTTTTTGGTCAGCGAAATTTGAAAAAGTAAAAGCGTTAAAATAGGTTTTAATAATATATAAAATAGAAAAAAATTAGGATTTTCATATATGATTTAAATGATTACTTTATACCTCTTTTTGTTTGAAATAATGCTTCCCAAAGAAAACTCTACTGGTAGACCGCGAACTTTGTCGACTGTACATCTGCTCTTAAAATATTGTACAGTCAACAAACGATGTAAAGAAATGAAATCAATATGAACAGGTCTGAAAATCAAATGTATTTTTTACAACAATTCTTTAATTAAGCAAAATTTTATAATATTATAACAATATTTAACACCACTCCTTAAAATTTACAATTAAAAAGCTAAAATTCAAAATACAACAATTTTTAACACTCTTTAAAATTAATAATTAAGAATCACAGAATCAATCACAGATATAATCTATCTAATGTTCATCAAACGAACTTTGCTTTTCGCACTGTGTCTGTTACGTTCGTATGCGCGAACATACTTAACATATATTAAACTAACATTTATTGAACATATTTATTTTTATGGTGTGTAACTAAATTAATGCATTTATGATAATAAAACTGCAATGCGGACTGTACTTTAAGCGAATGACCAAACGCTCCTAAAAATAATTAATTTTAAATAGCAATGACGAAACGCCACCAGTTTTTCTTAATGACGAAACGAAACTATGACCAAACGCCCCTAACCCAACTAGGAGGCTAATACTTAACATATTGATAAAAATAAACTGAAAAAGAACAAAAGGAAAAAATCTAAGAAAAACAATAATGTTTACATACATTTCGGAGGCCAATGGCAACAAATTATCTTGATCGTTTTGCATTTGACATTGAGTTTTTGGAATCTGATTTTGATTACGATTTGTAAATGTAAGTAAGAAAAAACATGCTTAGAACGGATTGTGAAAATTAAAGCATCTTACAAAATATCTTGTTTGTGCGAGACGAGATGTGAACCGAGACATTCATCATTTAATATGTAATCATGAAGAAGCAGACACAAGGTTTGTTATACATAGGATAGATGCTGCCTTGGTAACCATCTGGTTACGAGACACTGATTGTAAACAGCATACACTGATGTCATGTTATTGTTGACCTATTTCTATGAGAATTTACCACCGAAAGTATGGGTGTAATTTGATACATTGACTATTTATGATATGGCCCAATCGATGGGACCAGAAAAGAATAATTTACTTGCCTTTCATACTCTAACGGGCTGCGATATACAAGCTCACTGTCTGGTTTTACCAAAAAGTCCAGTTGGCGAATTTGGCTCTGGAGGAACGAAGAGAAGACGTAATGATGAATGGAGAAAAGTTGATAATTACCATTTACTGTGACAAAAACCTACACTTCGAGCCTTAAGCAGCATTGATGATCTAAGAGGCGCAGATTTTTTTTTACAAATATTAAGCCTAGACAAATAACGGGCTATACCACCTTCTAGGGAAGTTCTGAAGCACACAGAGCTAATGCAAATATCCCGATCCAAACCGTACCCTCACCAGAAAAATGTAGCTGGAGGTTATATTACAATTCCCTAATACAGTGTAAGACAGACTGCCGGACAGCGAAATGCGGCCTAGCATGCTCAAAGCAAAATTGTATGATAGGAGTATGCCATGAAAAGAATTATGTCACCATAACTTTGTAGATGGTGATGATTAGTAGGTATGTTGCTTGTTATGCTCTGTTCGCAAAACTCGATAATTCAATTGTGTCTATATTATCTCATTCATTATTTTATTACTATGTGTACAATGTAAATTTACGTAAAAATAAGTGATTTTCACTACACCTTGTGAATACTTTTTAATTGCACTGTTATTATGATTATAATAATATTTTCCATTGTATATTGTTTTTATAGTAGCTTAACAAGTACTTCTAATTTGCTTGATGTGTGATATCACAATATAAAAAATTAAAGAACGTGTGATATTATAATATAAAAGTATACTTTTATTTGTAAAAAAGTGCAGCTATTTCTCTTAAATAATTATCCTTTTCAAAACAAAAGTGAAAACGGCGCAGGCGGTAAACATCAAAATGGTAAGTAGGTAGGTACTTATCTTTACAGAATTGGTCACAACTTGTTTGTTTGTGTGTATGTTACGCGATTACGCCGCCAATTATGGACAGATTTTCAAAATTCTTTTTGTATTGGATAGAGTATACTCCAAGGGTGGTCCCATGGCTACCAAAGTTAGGATCTGATGATGGGATCGCATGAAAATCGAGGGAAACACTAATTTCATACCAGCTAAAGTTTAAATTAAAAATATTTTTTACAAAAAATAAAAACCGAGTTCAAAAACACTGAAAAGTTAAAATAATAATATAAGAATAGGTACAGACAACATCACAATTCTATATTGAAGTCGGTGACAAATTTTAAGACTTTCTAGGAGATCATCGTTTGGCACTGACTTCAATATAGAAGTGTGATGTAGTCTGTACCTATTCTTATATTATTTTTAACTTTTCAGTGTTTTTGAAGTCGGTTTTTATTTTTTGTAAAATATTGTTTTTGTTATAAACTTAGGTTGCTGGTAAAAAGTCGCTGTGCCAGCAATAAAAGGAACAAAGTGAGTCCCAGTACTACCATAAAGATGCAGAAATTTGCGGCCTTCTGTCCCGGCGGGTGGGCGGAAGGGCCCCCGGGCCTCCTTATGATGCAGAAGTCAGATCCATTCCGGTCTCCTTCTACTAGTCTTGTCCTTATTCGTACATTATTGGGTGAGAACCGTAGTCGTACAGTAAGAGTAAGGTACTAGTACAGCTTATTCGTACTATTAGTACTATTACTACCATAGATTTATACCACTTTTGATACAATGTATAATTAATAAATTAATGTACCGTACGAATAGGTACGAATATTGATTGAATAATTCGACTGATTAATAATATGGGAGAAAAACATAATTATTAGATTAAAATTTCAAAGCAATATAGATTACAGACTAATAAATACACGCATTTTTTCTAACTAAATTCATATAAAATTCAAAATTTAGTATAAAAAGAAAGTTAAACTCTCAGTGTGCGTTCCCCCAGCAGGAAATTGTGTCCTAGGCTAAATTAAGTTTCATGAATAATTAGAGCGTAATTTGCTATAAATGTGCGCGAAATAAAAAATTTGTGCGCGTTTCCGTTTTGGAAAAAAATGAGAAAAACGAATCCTGCTGGGGTAACGTTTTTCCAGCAGGAAGATTTTAAACGAATAATCCGAGAGATAAATAATTTATATGAGCGGATAGCTTATATTTGTGCATAAATGTGCGCCAAAAATGAAATTTGTGGGCCATCGGGTTTTACAGATATTTCGTTTCCTGCTGGGGTAACGTTTTGCTGAAACTTGTTTCTCCAAAACCATCGAATGTGCGCCCATTGAATAAAGATACATGAGTAGCTTTTAATTTGTGCCTATTTGTGACATAATTTGATTTTCAAAAATATTTACAGTTTAGGAGTAATCGCGTATTGAAGAAAACTCGAAAAAAAATTATAGCGCTTAAATGAGAAAACATAGAAGCTCACTGAAAACGTTATTTGATTGGTCTTATTGTTTCGATCAAAAATAAAAAGTTTCATGAATCTGGGAATACGCGTTTTTAAATAATATAACTTTAACTTTAATTGGTTATAACGTTAATTTAAATTCAAAATGCACGAAACTGATTAATGCCAAGTTAAATGGGTATGAATCAAAAATTAGTGCATGTTCCAAAATATATGTCATGAAAATTTCAGCTTCATACATTTATTAATAAAGTAGATATAAACAAAAAATCAAAATATGGGCTAAGTTTATGGTTATCCGACTAAATCCGAATGACCACCAAAAAGCGACGATTTCATACTTGTCGATGACATTCTATTCTTGACAGTATTAAACAACAGTTGTTGTCGATACAGTCGCGTTCATAACGGCAATTGAGTTTTTGAGTTTATTGTCATTAATGTATCATTCATAGCAATTTTAGTACAAAATAAACTGCCGTGCTTTTGTTAGATAAGTTATCCAACGGACCAAGTAAAGAGCTTTGCGGCACACTAGACATAGACTTTACTGGAGGGAGACTCTGTACTAGGGTCGTCTGCTTAGGTACCTCCGTCTTATATATTTCTGCCGCAAAGCAGCAGTGCTTGCATTGCTGTGTTCCGGTTTGAAGGGTAAGATATGGCAGTGAAATTACTGGGTACTGTGACTTTATATCTGGTGGCTCAAGTTGGCAACGTACACTGTGGTTCTTGTGGGGGTTGCAGTTTTGCTGCGAATCTCACAGGAGCTACATGTATTATAGGCGACTGTTATCACTTACCATCAGGTGGGCAGTTTGCTTGTTTGCCAACTTTCTGCAATAAATACGTATATATACTTAAACATATTAGTAAGTAGCGCTTATATTGCCATTCTACTGTCCCGATGACCTGATAATGTGGCGGTCTGATTGGTCGATCGCTACGGTTCAGTTTCGATTTAGCTGTAACTTATTAGTAGAATTGGGTCTGTGATCTGCGGCCGTACCGCCTAATTCAAAGCGATCACTCGCTATCATTATCGTGACATTAGTCACCTGTGACATTAAAACTATTATTCTAATGTCACGATAGCGATAGCGAGTGATCGCTATGAGTTAGGCGGTACGGTCGCGGGTGGTGATTCCCCTTGGGGACAAAAGTCTTAGTTTGTTGTTCACTGTAATAACAATGCTAATAGCATTGTCGTGTTCACACAATTAGAGATAAATAAGGCTCTTAGTTGCTGAAGAGCCCAGGTGAAGCTTGTTTCCACTTTCAGCCTTATCGTCACTGACCATCAGGTGAGATGAGGGCCAATATCTTGTTTTAATAAGCTTTTATTTAACTTGTAATGTTTGATTGTTGGTTTGTTTCAAATCCTGTAAGTCAAATTTAACCCACTTAACAGTTTTCGATTGAGCTGAAATTTGATACACCCCTTTAGTTCTAATAACAATGCAATTGTGTAAGTATAATTAGTATATTTGTAAACCAAAATGGCTCCCACAGCAAAATTGCGGATAACATATTTATGTACAATTCCCCCAATATGTGTTCAAATTAAAAGACTTGACTTGTAAAATACTATTCACTATTAAAAAAAATTAAATCCAAGATGGCCGCCGACACAAATGGCTGATAATATATTTTTGTACAATCCTCCCGAATATAAATATCAGATGAATGAGTTTGACTGTCATTAAACGGCAAATTACATATTTACATATTAAAATGAGAAATATACAGAACACTGACAAAAAATATAAAATAAATTATTAAGATACCTTTTTTGAAAAAGCATTAAATACTCTAAAAAGATAAAAACTTTAACTTTAAACAGAACTAATAAATTCTTAGTAATATTATAAATTGAATATTACTTCAATTTATAGGTCTAAAAAAAATAATATAGGTATGTTTTTAAAAAATAGATTAACACACGGCATTTATTAATTTAATGAGGTATTCATTTTTCATAAAAACATTGATAACTTTCATTTCAAATTAAAAACTATGCAATTAAAATACAAAATAAATATTTTACTCACACATGATATTGCTTTCTTTGGGGATTGTTACATCACGTTAAATCCGAATGATCACCATTGGATACACTGTATGTGCAACAAAAAAGATCCGATCACCAAAGAGCGGAATAGATTAAGACTTAGGTTGACTGGTAGATATCTCTATGAAAAATAAGTCCGTCTTTATATTTACTGTTAGTTTTAAATGTATTTTTTTAATGTGTGTGTACAATAAAGAATTATATATAATATAGAATAGAATGCGACAGTTAATCGCCTCAGATAGGAATGACAAGCACGCTTTCCACCCTATGCGAGTAATCTAGCTTTATAGCTACAAGTAAACAACTAGGTGCCATCATTACCTACTTCACCTAGCGCCGTAGATTGATGTTTTGATTCTATTACATTAAAAAAGCAGATTCTAAGCATTTAAATAATTTTGCTGTTGCAAATTTTATGTTCATAATATAAAAGGATACTTTATTGGTTTCCTATCTATTTCTATAACTTGACCATGTTTGTGTTTGTTTGCCTACACTTAATAAATTTTCAATATGCCTAATATTTATTTGATATCTTTTTATTTCCACTAAAAGAGGTCTATCTCCGCAATTGTAATATTATATAATGCTATGATTTATATAATAATATATAATATATTCACATAATATTACATTATTAGTTATCAATAGACGCACATTAAATAAGTAGGTATTTAAGTGGAAGTGTTTATCTTTAATAATATAGACAATAAACTCAAAAAAAGTAAATAAATTTTTTCCAAAACAGTTTTATAGCCGAGTGTACACAGACGTGACGTATTTAAACTTGTTAGTGGGTAAAATTAAGAATGTCATCAACAAGTATGAAACCGTCGCTTTTTGGTGGTCTTTCGAATTTAGTCGGATAACCAAAGAATTAGCCAATTTTTTGGTTTTTGTTTATATCTCCTTTAATACAACATATATGATGCTGAAATTTTCATGATAAATAGTTCTGAATACGCTCTAATTTTTAGTCTATACCTATGTAATTTTGGTTTAGTCACTTTCTTGCATTGTGAGTTTACAGTGACGTTATCACCGATTAAAGTTAAAGTTTAATTATTCAAAAACGCGTACATGTAGATTCTTGAAACTTTTTATGTTTGTTAGTAATAATAAGACCATTCAAAAGTCGTTTTCAGTGAACTTCTATGCTTTCTCATTTATGCGCTAGAATTTTTTTTCGAATTTCCTTCATTACGTGATTACTCCTAAACTGTAAATATTTTTGAAAATCAAATTATGTCACAAATAGGCACAAATTAAAAGCTACTCATGTATCTTTATTCAATGGGCGCACATTCGATGGTTTTGGAGAAACAAGTTTCAGCAAAACGTTACCCCAGCAGGAAACGAAATATCTGTAAAACCCGATGGCCCACAAATTTCATTTTTGGCGCACATTTATGCACAAATATAAGCTATCCGCTCATATAAATTATTTATCTCTCGGATTATTCGTTTAAAATCTTCCTGCTGGAAAAACGTTACCCCAGCAGGATTCGTTTTTCTCATTTTATTCCAAAACGGAAAGGCGCACAAATTTTTTATTTCGCGCACATTTATAGCAAATTACGCTCTAATTATTCATGAAACTTAATTTGGCCTAGGACACAATTTCCTGCTGGGGGAACGCACACAAACTCTCACTTGGCCATATTTTGACAAGTCCATTGTCAATTAGCTGGAGGGTGTTAGGGGTTCAATATTTTCATTATTTTTAGCTCGGATGCAACGTTTCCGAGATAATAAGCATTTTTGTAAATATTTTTCTTGTAAGCAGGGTTGAAATTATTAAAAAATAGTCAAGCAGCAACTTTGCAGCGCACGTTACCTCGCTTACTCGTACCAGTCGTACCTCACCAGACACCAACCGTTAACGCTTAACGCTTTAGCAGTGTAGTATAAGATGTTTAATAGTACGATTAGGTACGATAAAGATTTCGCGCGTGGTAACGTTTCCTTTAGTACAGTGCCGCGAAACGTTACCTATTCGTACATCGTACATGTACTATACAAGACTACCTTCTACCACATCATGGACTTTTAGGCAGGCTGGCGGTTCAGCCTCCCGGGGCGGAGATTAAGTAATCCCCGAGTTCAGGAACCCGTTCAGTCTGCAGGCGGCCAGCGGTTAGCCGTTTCACCAGGTCTTCCTGGCCGCCAGGACAATACGCCGCGCTCGTACAACCCATGGCAGTGAAATGCTCTTTTGAAACAACACGTTTCAAAAGAGCACTGGTGACCTTACTCACCGGCAGGAACACAACACTATCTTATGGACAGTGTTATTTGACTGCGGTTTTCTGTAAGGCGGAGGTACTTCCCCAGTCGGGCAGCATCAAGTTCGAACGAGAAAACTCGCTCGCTCTCTAATTTAAGACTTTGTAGGAGATCATCGTTAGGCACCGACTTTAATATAGACGCGTGATGTTGTCTATACCTATTCTTTTATTATTGTTAACTTTTCAGTGTTCTTGAAGTCGGTTTTTATTTTTAGTAATAAAAATATTTTTATCTTTTTATTGATTTAATACCAGCTAACCTTCGCGAGAATAATAATTAATTCACGAAAAAGATAATTGAAGTATACGACAAAAGATACCTGTTGCCTAGTCAATACATGCCTGTTTTATTTAAAAAACTTCTAACTCCTAATAGTTAAGGATCCTTCCATCACCAGCTCGGTTTATGACTACCAGAGAACATAATACTATATTTTATAAAAATAATTTGTGAATGCCAGTTGGAGGATTGGAACAGTTACAGCCCGTTCTCAATTATCCTCAAACCTCAAAATCCTGTCCTGTCTGGACCGGATTTTAATCGGATGTTGTAGCATTTTTTATGAAACTATTCACACTTCTGACACCAATTTTGTGTCGGCGCCGAAAAGAAATAGCGGGTGTTTTGCTAGCCCTCTACGCCTGGAAAAAATCGTGGCCTGTCATGCTCGCCTATGAGTAAGTATGACCCTGTTCACATTTATCGGATGTCGAGGCCGACAAATCCTTGTATGTTGGTAGTGTAAGGTAGTATGCTCACTGATACATTCCAGTCAATATTCGTACAATCGTGGAATGTTGTTATTGATATCCGTAAATAATAGAAAAACTTCATTTAGTCACATCTCAATTCTGTAATTAAGTTTTAAAATATTCCTATATATATCTATCCTATATCCAATAACCTAACTCTACTTAGGGAGTCCCCACCTCAGAAATGCGTGCACCCAATTTCCTTTGCTGTCTTTATTAGTTTTCTTCTTAAATAATTAAACATCACAAAAAGAACTGCCTCGAAGTACGAGTACATCATCGTATTCAATGTTTACCAACAATTGGCACCAACTTCGACCGTGGCCGATAAGCGATTAGTGTTAACAGAAACACCGACACCCGATTTAAATCTGGGCCCAAGTAGGAACGGGCTCTTACTCAAATGAAAATATATTTATTCAACTAGCTGTGCCCGCGACTTCGTCCGCGTGGAATAGTAGTAACTTTTGGCAGCATTTTTAATTTTTGTAGGCAATTTTTCTAAGATCTTGATAAACAGTAGCCTATGTTATACCTTGTATAATTAGCTATCTATTAGTGAAAGTCCTGTCCAAAATCGGTCCAGCCGTTCCGGAGATTAGCGGGAACAAACAGACAGTCAGACAAAAAAAATTAAATTGTTATTGATACCTGATATACATTCATACTCGTACTAGTAAAAACTTGTTATTTTGACATTACAAACAAACACCTAAATTTTATTTATTTGTATAGATGTATAGATAATTACAACGTCTATTTTTGTCAATCGCCAACAGTTTTTTCTGTCATATAATCAAATACTTCATAACAACGCTTTTTTCATAAGTACATTCTTGATTGTAACTTTAAATTTGTTTAAACTAAGTTCTTTAATATTATTTGGGATATAATTGTAGAAATGTACGCAGAGGTTTCCTAAAGAATTATTTTTTAAACCTGGTATTTAGTAACGCTAACTTATTTTTTTGCCTCCTATTCACTGAAAGAATATCACTGTTTTCACAAAAAAAGTGTAGGTGTATATTACAGTCTCGTAAATATATTGTCATGCAACTATCATAATATCGAATTCTTATAATTATGATCTCAAGAGTTTTTGCTCGAATAACCCTTTTTGGTAGCACGCACTCTGAATGTCGGCAGCATTTCCCCACAGAAAAATGCTATACGATATCACACTATAAAAAAAGCGAAATATACAAGTTTCGCTGTATCAACAACACTCAGTTAAAGTAGTTTATATACAGCGTAGGCTGCAGAACTGAATTCACACTTCACTGATGCTTAAAATCTTAAGTAATTCCAAAAATATTACGATGTTCACAAAGTCCACATTTTTATCCTAAGTTCACAGTGGTGTGACAAAGACCACCTTAAGGTCATTAGGTTTATTTATCCCGAATGAATCTAATAGTGTTGATATAAAATAGCTATAAATATAAAATAGCACCAGAATTCCGCGCTTGGGGTAATTGGTGAGCATGAGAATGAGCCAGGATCGCTTTGGTTAAGCGGATACAATACAACATCAAAGTGCTAAAGTATCTAAAATTTATTCAATGAACTGAATAAATTGAAACATTCTAACGGTCAAATGTTTATTGAGTTTATAACCAGAGCTTATCAGAATTCATCCAAAGTGAAAAATTCCAGAATCTTGAGTGCTGAAACATGTAGATGTATATACGATGTACGCGGCCGCTCTCTGCTAGCAAGAGCCAGCCATGTATCTGTCAGGTGATGTCCATGTTTTATTAATTCGATGTATTTTAACGAAGAAAGTTCAGGTGATGATTAGTGCGCATGATTAGCAATCCATACTAATATTATAAATGCGAAAGTAGTTCTGTCTGTCTGTCGCGCTTTCACGCCAAAACTACTAAACCGATGTAAATGAAATTTGGTACGCAGATAGTCTAGAGCCTGAGAAAGGACATAGGCTACATTTTAATGCGAAAAAAGGGTTGTAAGGGGGTTGAAAAGGGATATGAAAGTTTGTATGGAAGTATTGTCATTTTAAAAGCTAGAAACTTAAAACTGTGTGTTTGTGAGCCTCAGCACACTAGCTACTTTTAATAGCGGCGATCAGCGATTTAGTCGCTTCTTAGAAGCTAAATGCAGCGACCAAACGTTCTACACGGCACATTTAAAAACGCCAAACGCGGCGACTGAGTCGCTTTTCGGAAACTCAATTCAGCGACTAAACGCTACACATCGCACACATTCGGATGCCGGTCACATCGATTTAGCATCTGCGGAAGACGGTAGTGTTTTACTAAATTTTGACGACGCTACTATCAAATCAAATCAAATCATTTATTTGCTATAAACAGGGTACATTGCGTTCTTAAACATATAATTAGTTCTAACCTATTTAGCAGATAACAATATCAGCATGCAAATGTAAGAGGTTTTATAAAATCAGTGACCCATCGATTATAAAGAGTCGCAATTAGCATTATAATAACGTTATTTATTATTTGTGTTTCATATAATTCAACTTGTTAATTTAATTTATCTAATTTCATTAAGTCCATAACTATATATATTTAAAGTGGTTAATTTAGCTTGTTTTATTCAATCTCAAACCAAGTCGCTCTAATTAGATTGAAATTTATATACTACTTACCTATATCTAATTTAATTCAATATAATTTATTTCATATTAGGTAATTCATTTCAATTCAACTGTCATTTCATTCATTTTAGTTAATTGCAATATTTTATTTCATTAATTCAATTTAATTTAATTTAATTTAAATTTGAAATCATTTTAATTTTACCTAATTTAATTTAGATTAATCCATGTTCTACTTGTGTGCTAGGAATTCCTTAACCGAATAAAATGTTTTATTTATTATTTATGTTTCATATAATTTAACTTGTTTATTTAATATATCTAATTTGATTAATTCCATAACTATATTTATTTATTAAAGTTATTAAATTAGCTTGTTTAATTCAATCTCAAGCCAGTCGCTCTATTTAGAATGAAAGTAATATCCAACTTAATCTAATTTAATTCAATATAATTTATTTCATATTAGGTAATTCATTTTAATTCAACTGTCATTTCATTTATTTCAGTTAAATTCAATATTTTATTTAATTAATTCAATTTAATTTAAATTTCAAATCATTTTAATTTTACTTAATTTAATTTAGATTAATCCATGTTCTACTTGTGTGCTAGGAATTCCTCAACCGAGTAAAAGGTTTTCTGTAAGAGCCATTTACGTAAATGTCTGGCAAACACAGTTAAAGGTAATTGTTTCAAGTTTTCAGGTATTTTATTAAAAATTTTAATACACATTGCATGGCTGTTTTTGAGGAAGCGTTTGGTTTTTGGAACCGTTTCAAGCACAAGTTTGTTTGGATTTCTCAGATTTCTATTTGTGACATTATTTAATTTCGTAAACAAGCCTATGTTTTGTTTGACGAACTTGCTTATCTCAAGAATGTAAAGACATGGCAATGGTAATATATTCAATGTCCTAAACAAAGGTTTATATCTATCAATATCCTAAAGAAAGTCTATGGACTCAAATGAAGCTGCACTGCTACTAGCTTTATTAATAAAACGAAAATATCAATCGCGCCGAAGGCGGCATTGGTTACATCCAATAACCAATGCACGACTTGCTTTTGGAGAGCATCATGCACTTTTTAATACTACAATACTATATTACTACAAAAGATACGCGGACTTAGAAACATGGACTACCGAAATAAAATCATATACCTCTTGTTTACATATAATCCACGTTAATATACGGTCTTTAAGAAAAAACTTTAACGAGCTTCAGCTGCTGCTGAACGGTTGCATAAATAAAATAGACATTATTGCACTAACAGAAATTAATATAAGAGAGCAAGAACTGCCTATGTATAAACTGGATGGCTATGACGCGCATGTTATGACAAGAGAGACTTGCAGAGGAGGCGGAATACTGGTGTATATAAAAAAGAATTTGAACTTTACGGCAGGTATAATTAACTCACAATATAGTGAGATTATACATGGAGAAATTACACGAAAGGATAACAAACTGACTCACTTATTTGTTGTGTATAAACCCCCGAAAACAAATAAACATGGGTTCATATCTGACATACACCAGCTGCTGGCACAAATACCTACAGCTCAAGATTTAATAATGATAGGTGATACAAATATTGACCTCTTGAATGAGCTTGTCTTAGGAGGCATTATCGGCCAGTATAGAGACAACATGTGTGAGCTGGGACTGGAATGCGCCATCAGCGATGTGACCCGTGAGGAGGTGTACGGCGGCCGAGTGACCCGGACCTGCATCGACCACGCGTGGGTGCGCGCGCGCGCCCCCTGCGCCGTGGCCTCGTATGTACTAACGACTAAGGTATCCGACCATTATCCTATCGGGCTGAGCCTCTCGACAGGGACGGATTCTGAAAAACCTGGTAAGCGAACACCTGTAAATATTTTATGTGACAAAACTGTGCAAAAACAATTGCAAAGTGTTAATTGGGAAGAACTAATGAATTCTGAGTGTCCAGTAGAGTTATATAATAAGATATGCTCAACTTTTTCGTGGGTCTACAATGAATCTAAAACTGAAATAGTGCCACGTACTAAGAGAAAAGACAAAATATGGATTACTAGAAGAATTAAAAAAATGATAGTAATACGAGATAAATTATTTAAAAAATGTAAATCTAGTCCTAACGATATTAACATAAGACTGCAGTATAACAGGTATAAAAACAGAGTTAATAAATATATAAATAAAGCTAAAAATGAATTTCGGCAACAAGAGTTAAAAAGCTGTAATAAAAACTATAGAAAAATCTGGGAAAAAATAAACCTATGGACGGGCACGGAAAAGTTGAGCATAGACACAATAATACAAAAATATTTGGCTAAAACTGATAGTATTATAAACATTTGTAACAAGTTTTCAGAAACATTCACAAAAGAAATTCTAGATATAAGACATAATTGTAACATAAAATTTTTAGATAGAACAAAGTATGTTAAAAATAGTCAAGTCTCATTAAGGTATATAAAAGCACAACCCAATGACATCAAAAAAATTATCAATGGTTTAAGTGATAAAAAGTCACCTGGAATAGATAAAATCAGGGCACGAGATATAAAATTCCTAGCTGACAAGATAAGCCCAATTTTGGCATTATTTATAAATTTATGTGTATCGAAAAAAGTGTATCCAAGTGTATTAAAAACAGCCATAATAAGACCCACATTTAAACAAGGATCACATACTGAATATACAAATTATAGACCAATTGCCATTTTATCAGTTATTAATAAAATTGTAGAAAAATACTTAACAACTCAAATCAGTAGATTTCTTGAAAACTATAATATTCTAAGCCCGTCACAACATGGTTTCCGACGGGGCCGGAGCACGGCATCGGCATTGGCACGATTCACTGACGAGGTCAACGAAGCGTTAGACCAGAGGAAGCAGGTGGTCGTGGTCTATATTGATTTCAAAAAAGCTTTTGATACCCTGGGCCACGACCAGCTGCTTCAGGCAATGGTGGAGTGCGGGATTGCAGGCCCGCTCCAAGGTTGGCTCCGAGCCTACCTTCAGGATCGAATGCTGCGTACGGCCGTGGGAGACGAGTGTGGAGCTCCCGCACACGTCTCCTGCGGCGTACCCACCGGCTCCGTGATCGGTCCCGTCGGGTACATAGTGCACGTTAACAGTATGTGTAATGTGATTAAAAACTGTAATGTCTATATGTATGCGGATGATACTTGCCTTGTCTATGCCGGAAAGGACCTAATTACCATAGAAAATAAATTACAGGAAGACTTTACCAATATTATAAAGTGGTCGCATGATAATGGGATCATAATTAACATAGCGAAAACCAAGTGTATGTGCATACGGTCTCCGTACTCGAAAGAAAGCTACAGACCGCCGCGCATTGTGGGCCACAGCTTTGACTGCCTCCACCGTAGCAGTACCGTGCTGGACACGCCCGACAGCGGGTGCGCCTGCGCCGAGTTGCAGGTGGTGGAGCAGTACAAGTACTTGGGCTTGCTCATAGATTACAAGTTCTCATGGCAGCCGCACGTAAATTACATCTGTAATAAACTAAGATCAGTACTTGTAAAGTTCCAGCACCTGAAGTTTGTACTGGACAGGGCGACTATGTATATGGTATACTATGCACTAGTAGACTCGCTTCTGTCTTATGGACTGGCGAGCTACGGACGTACGTTCAAAACATACTTGGACAAAATAAAAGTTTTACAGATTAGATTTATGAAATTAATTGTCGATAAAAAAACGAAAATTAGATGTAAAAATAATACTTATGAACAACTTTTCGTAGAATGTAAAATGCTGCCGGTCCACGAGAGGGTAGTGTTACTATTAGCTGTGGAGCAGTTTTGTAATGACGAATTTAAAAATGTAGATAGTTTTCAGAGGCTAATGAGAAACAGAGATACTGATAGGCTTGTAGTCCCTAGTTTTACAAATTATTATGGTAAAAGATGTAGAAAGTACTTAGTGCCGAAAATATATAATGATTTACCAACAGACATACGTGAATGTGTAACGAAACAACAATTTAAAAGAAATGTTGGTAATGTCCTTCTATCTAAGGTAAAAAATGCAATAATGTAGTATATAATATAATATCATATATTGATTGATTAGTTTGTGAGTCTAAAGTGTTATAAGTTCTTAGTATATGTGTAAGCGCGTCAAATTACTGTTAAAAATGGAGCTTCGTCTGCCAACAAACCGCATTGTGGTTTGGCAGAAGATTGTATTGGGGTATTGTGTTCTGTGATTGTAATAAATAAATAAAATAAATAAATAAAAATAAATAAAATAATAATATATTACGAAGAGATGAACGATAATTCTTTGTACATTTTGGAATGAAGTACACAACATTTCATTTCATTTCAATCCTGGAAATGGGTCAAATTTAACTTGCAACATTTAATTACATACACCGGGACAGGTGAAAATAAATAGAAGCTTGTAATAATAATTTTAAAAAGCATGTAAAAAGAAATGATTTTGTAATAATTTATCATTTGTAAACAATACTATTACCAGTTTAAGCTTTGTGTTATAATTTTTTGATGGAACTCAATGGTATCTTGTTATTAAAACACTAATTTCACTAGTTCAACTTAATTCTTTATTAAGATATTTAGTTGCGACCGGTTTCGAGACATCATCGTCAGGCCTGATGATATTACAATAGACGAAAATACTATTACTATTGCAAATCAGCAAACTATCGATAGGCAAATTATATCGATCGACATTCGACAACACTACAGCCGACCCCATCCAGCATCGGAGCAGTCGCAAAATCGCTGATCCCACGCTACTAAGAAGTAGCGTGTGTGCTGTGGCTGTAAGGCTGTTGATTAGATATAAATAAATATAACAGTCAAAGTTTGTAAAAATTTTACCCTCAAGGGGGTAAAATAACTATAGGGAATAGGTGATGAAAGTTTATATGGAAATATGAACAGATTATTTGAATTGAACCGATTATGATACGAATGCTTATTTTAGACCAGACTAAGCTTAATCTACCCGAGATTAAGCTTAGTCTAGAATGACATACAGTTTTTGTTATATCGAAATCTGATGTTAAATTAGCGACTTGCTGATAATAACCGAATTCCACGCGGACGAAGTCGTGAGCAACAGCTAGTATACACATGAGGATGTATCCCACGCTTACTCAACCGTACGTAATTTTCGGTGTGAACCAACACCGTCCAAACTCGCCAAAGCTTCGCTTATTTCATACTAGCTATCGCCCACGACTGCGTTCACGTGGATTCAGTTACGACTATATAACGAGTACGGTTATCTCGTATACTCCCTAGGGAACTCATCGAAAAATGGGGTAAAATAGCCTAGATCCCTTCCCAGAGGTAAAACTTTTCTATACCAAAATTCATTTATTTTAATTTAGATGTGTAGGCGTGCAAGCGTCATAGACAGACAGATTTAGCTTCGAATTTATAAGTAGGGATAATTTCACTTCCTACTGTGTGGCCTAAACTTGAATTTTTTCCAAATATGTGGGATGTTGTTGATAATACCTTACATTTCAAACGTGAACTTTAGGCTTTCTTGTTGATTTTTCCCTGAAGAAAAGTTATGTAAAAATTCATAATATAATTAAATCATAACATTGAACATGTAAGTTTCAAAAACACTTGTTTATTTGTAATATAATTTGAAATTTAAAAAGTCTATTGTTTAAACTCCCATTAATACCATTATCAGCAGATAATAACAAACAGTAAACTTAGTCGGACACCTGATAATTTTGAATTTCAAAGCTGGAGCCGCGAGTGTTACATGCTGCCCCAGTTGGGGCACCATGTCGACAAAAATGCGTAGACAGCGGGTCGTTCTGGCAAACAGTAACCCAGGAATTCCAACAACGAAGGAGTCTTCATAACTGACTCCCGAAAATCATTGAAATTGATAACGCCATCTAAGTCAACGTCCATCCTCTTTAGCATTATATCGACAAGTTCCTGAAACAAATGCCGTATCTTACTAACTTGTTTTTTTTTTAAAATTGAAAAACGTTTAGATAATTAGGTAGTACATTACATTGCACAGTCACAAAGCTTTTAGTTTTTTTATATTTTGTAAGGTAAAAAAGGCACCAGAAATGTTAAAATTTAGATCGACAGATAAAAAGCGTGATATGAAAGAAATATTACATCGAAATTTAAATTGATGAAAATCAAACAACATCAGCCGTTTCTTTTTTAATCTAACAAAATTAATAATAATAAGCGTCCTCTGTGCTTTTCTAAGTCAAAGTGAAGCTATGAATTAAAAGTAAACAACTCCCAACGTAGACGTAGTAAGCAGGCGTTTTGCCGCTAGAGGTATCATAGCATGCTTCAGTGAAGAGTTTTTGTAGATATTATGAAGATGGCGCTGTTTTACACGAGTCGCTGCCAACGAATAACTTTACTCTATTTTCTTAATAGAAAGTTGGAAAAATTGATAGGTATTAAAATTCATGTAGATGTTTATATACTTAATTATTTTCTTGCTGACGTGCTTTAGATGCAAGATGACGGTTCAATGGGTTGGAATATGACAAGCGTTACCTACAATGATCTCGAATTTATATCAACAGCTTTTCTGAAATAGGCTTAGACCATTTAGTACTGGTCTAAGTAAATAGGACATAAACTAAATTTTAGATCAAAAACTTAAATCATGATTTTTAAATTTTGTGAACTTTCACCCCAAATCCATGTCTTTGATATCCATAACTTGACACTTCTGGGTGCCTCAATATTCGATAGTGCTATTCCTTTCCCTTCATATAAATTTTAGAAGAATATTTTCGCCTAAATTCAAGTCGCATTTTTGAAAATATTCGCCATGCCGCTTTGTATAAACTTTGTCGTTGTCTCTTTCATCCAAATTTATGTATGTACTTTCTCCGCAACTGGAAATTCCCATCTACTACCTGAAATCTACTGAAACCTAACATATGTACTCCTGTAGACGCACTTCTCCGTGAAACTTTATCCCAAATTTTAAACAGGTATTGAGTTCACAGAGTTGTCGTGGTCACAGGCCACATTACGATATCGGCTATAGATTTCTATATTGTTTATGTACGAGTAGTTGCTTGTAGTTCTCTATTAAAATCTTAATTGGAATGTTCACCTATATTGTTGCAGGTGAGATGTTATTTTGTATGCAGTGTTTATTTCGTAGATAAAGGTTGTTCCACGAGTAAAAAATCAGTCCTTATTTTTCCCTTCTTTAATTTTATAATTATAATCTTATCGGAAGATTATATAAGCGTTTGTGTTAAGGCATTTGAGAACTGGACGCCGTAAACTGTATAAGTACCGAAAATTATTTGAGTGCTGCTTCCTGGAAAGACACCATCGCGGTTGATAAATTTTGGTTTAGCTAGCATTGTTGTGCAGTTTGACGAGCAGCTGCTGCATTGCTGTTGATGGGAATATTGTATGTCGAATCGATGCTGCTCTCTGCAGGTAAGAACAAACACGTAAATGCCTATTTTCATGTGAAAAGAGTTCATTCCTATGCCAGTTTGATTTCGTTTAATGTAACCTACGTTGAAAATACCGAATAGCTCTTTAACAGTTTTCAGCATCTGACGTTTGAACTATTCCTCCCTCCTATTCGCAACCTGACAAGTTAACATACTAACTGGAGAGACAATATCTGTTTTCTTACATGACTGTTCCAAACTTTGAAGTAGTTACCTATTTATTGTTAATCGATCGTTTATGTGAATTCAAATTGTTACCGAATTAAAATTATATAATTTTATACTCCACTTAAAATGGTTTCTTTTCTGCCACTACAGTACTACGGGACTATGGGATATGGAGTACTAGCTGTGCCCGCGAACTATGTTTCGCCTAGAAAGTTCAAAGAAAAAACTGTAAATCAACTTTCCCGCGGGAACTTCTTACTTTTTCGGGATAATAAGTAAAAATAATATGTGTTAATCCCTGTTGTAATCCGTGTACCTACAAAATTTTATTCACATCTATTCAGTAGTTTTTGCGTAAAAGAGTAACAAACATCCATACATCATGACTTTTCGCGTCTTTAATATTAGTTAGGATACAGGACTGCCATAAGTCCTGTGGTTAGTTTATTTGCGCGAGGTTTACAACACTTTTATTTATTGTACGTAGTCACTAGGTACCTGATAGTTACGTTAGTATAATGCAGTGATCACACGATAGGTTAATGCCGAAAATGTAGGACCTAACATTTTAATTCAGTTGTTCTGTTGATTTATCAAATAATCCTACCACCACAGTAAAAGAATAAATCTAAATAAAAGCGCGTGTGAATATAAAACACTAGCTGACCGTATGCAACTTTGTTTGCATTATAACTAACTTTTCCCGTAGGAAAACTTTTTCCGTCAGATTTTTCCCGTAGGAAAATTACACTATGTCCTTCCCCTGAGGCCTTATTCTGCTAGGGTTAACGCATTTGTGGCGTGTCAATAACGCTTCAATAGCATCGCTTTTTGAGACAGTTATTGTCGGCTGACCGATTAATAATTATAACATTTGTCACTATTGACTTATCAAGAAATTGTCGTACGAAAAAATTGCATCAGGAAATGCGTATAAAAGCGACAAAAGCAGTTTTATTGAAAAGCTATTGAGACACGATAACGACGTTAAGATTAGTGGAATTAAGCCCCTGGTCTCGAACTATCCCTATACCAACTTTCATCAAAATCGGTTCAGTAGTTTCGAAGCCTATTCAAAACAAACAAATAATTAAATCTTTCCTCTTTATAATATTAGTATAGATTAATTCGACACAAACATGAATTTATTTAGTTGAAAGGTGAAAACACCAATACAGTTAAGCTAACGAATATTAAAAATAATTTTACAAAGTGCCTGCCTACACAGCTCGGCATCGGTGTACGGACTAAATAAAGTACTTTTCGCGCTCCGCTTGTAAATATATTTTTTATTTCATTACGCGGAGGAGAGCATTTTGTGCGAAATTTTAGATACGTAGACTGATTATACGTAAAGTACTCTACGTGTAAATACCAAAATGTTCAAAGCGCAATTATCAAATTTTAAAATGCAGAATAAAATATGTCATTTTTCCATGACAGAATACATTGTCAAAATGTATACTTAGTCGTAAATGATATTAAAGAACGAGTGAAAAAATATTTAACTGCCTAAAGGACATGTCCACTTTTGGGCTAAGAATATGATTATTTATTAACCAACATGTTTCAGGTATTATTGTAAAGAGTACTCAAAAATCTAGGGTTTAGAATAAAATTTAGGTTTTTTTAGGCCTGCAAATTCAAAAAAACAGCAATTTTATGATTGACTTTCATAGTATGTAAAACAAAGCGATTTTTGTATGGAAACCAATGACAAGTTACTGAAACGTGTCACAAACGAATAAATAAGTAACAAAAGCGCACAAACGATGTGATAGTGAGTGACTTTCTGACTAAAATTCACATAAATTACATTTTTAATGTTTTATCAAGATTTACGAAAAACATGGCTGTATGAACTTAGCAAACTCAAACTCAAACTCAAAAATCTTTATTCAATATAGACCTTTACAGGCACTTATTGACGTCAAAATAAAAACATAAAAATCTTCAACCAAGAATCTAATTAACTAAATTATTTAATCCTTGTATGTACACACACCCCAACCATTATTAAGATGTGTGCAAATACAAGTAAAATTAAAAAAAAAAAAAAAATTGACTCTACACCTGTTCGGAAATTGGGAGAGCCTTCTCAAGAAGAACAGGCAAGAAACTCGGAAGGTCTTGTATTTTTTTTGTCTCCTCTTTTAAAATGCCAACATTACAATATTATATTTCACATACATTTTTTTAAATAATATAGAAATGCCTGTCGGTGTAAGTGGAACAGTTACTCGAATGAAATTTATCCCACTATCACAAAGTGTTAACACCCTTTAAACGTCAATTATCACATTTTTTGTCAATCCCAAGCAGTTTTATCTGTCATATAATCAGACACTTTATAATATGCTTTTTTCATAAGTGCGCCCTTGATAGCGACTTTAAATTTATTCAAGTTAAGTGCTTTAATATTATTTGGGATTTTATTGTAGAAACGTACACAAAGGCCTTTGAAAGAATTATTAATTTTTTTAAGCCTAGTATTTGGTAACGCTAACATATTCTTTTGCCTAGTATTTACTGAATGAATATCACTGTTTTTACAAAACGAATGTATATTTTTATGAACATATACTATATTCTCGTAAATATATTGCGACGCGACGGTCATAATACCAATTTCTTTAAATTTTTCTCTCAAAGAGTCTCTTATTTTAAGGTTATAAATAGCACGAATAGCCCTTTTTTGCAGCACAAAAACAGTCTGAATGTCGGCAGCATTTCCCCACAGCAAAATGCCATACGACATCACACTATGAAAATAGGCAAAGTATACAAGTCTTGCTGTATCAACATCAGTCAGCTGACGTATTTTCCATACAGCGTAGGCTGCAGAACTAAGTCTCTTCGACAATTTATCAATATGTGGGCCCCACTGAAGCTTTGAATCTAAAGTAATACCAAGAAATACTACGGTATCCACAAGGTCCACATTTTTATGCTTTATGTTAACAGTGGTGTGAACCTCTTTAACATTGGGTAAAACAAATTTTATACATTTAGTTTTCCCTTCATTGAGGCACAAGTTATTCGCATTAAACCAGTAAACTATTCTTGAGATAGAACTATTTACATCGTCATAAATTTGCAATCGTCTTTTAATTTTAAACATAAGTGAAGTATCATCTGCAAATAATACAATCTCATGCCTGTCTTGTACAAAAGCAGGCAAGTCATTTATATATATTAAAAATAGAAAAGGACCAAGAATTGAACCCTGCGGAACTCCCATTTTAACCGAGGCGCCCTGGGACCTCTCCCCGTTGACGTCTACTTTCTGAATCCTCTCAGTCAAATAGGAGATGAGTAAATCCAGAACAGTGTCGCGAAATCCATAGTAGTGTAATTTCCTGATCAGGGTGTCATGATGAACGCAATCAAACGCCTTGGACAAGTCACAAAAAACGCCCAGCGCATCATGTGAGTCCTCCCAGGCCTCATATATATTTTGTATTAACTCAACACCAGCATCAGTTGTTGAGCGACCCTTTCTAAAACCAAATTGTTTACAGTGTAGAAGATTATTTCTGTTAAAAAAGCTTTGCATTTGTTCCAACATTATTTTTTCAAAGATTTTGCTAAAAGTAGGTAGCACAGAGATAGGTCTAAAATTATTGGAGTCTGATGTGCTACCAGATTTATGTAATGGAATAATTTTACTCAGTTTCATTAGATCAGGAAACACACCACAGTCAATGCAATCATTAAAAATACTAGCAAGTATTGGAGCTATTGTTTCTATTACAGATTGGGAAACATCTACAGAGTTGCCCCACAGATCCACGGTTTTCTTTTTATTCAGCGTTTTAAATGACTTTATTAAATCATTTGCACAAATATGGGCAAATTTAAATTTATCATCACAAGTTTTAACATAATCTTTTAGAATAGATTCGGCTACAGTGGGGGAGGAATCCAAAGATTTTGTGATTGAAACTGGAATGTCAGTAAAGAATTTTTCAAATTCTGTAGCTACCTCAATATCTACTGTAACTTTCTTATTTTCAATATTTAAACAAAAATTGTTGTTATTAGTTTTTACTCTTCCGGTTTCATTATTAATAATGTTCCATGTCGTTTTAATTTTGTCACTACTATTTTTTATTTTAGAGCTTAAATAATTGGACTTTGCAAAGGACAATGTCGAAAATCGCCCCATGACCAACAAAGATTTGATTTACGTTATAATTATATGCATATTTTATAACACTCATAACAAATATTTGTATTCGACGGACAAATCAAAAATATATAAAAGTACTTTTAGAAACAAAACCAAATGAAGTAAAATATAGAAATGGTTATTGTTACCTTTGAGTTGAACCTTTGAATTGAGTTGATTTTATGTAGGTATGTACATTTATTTATTTGTATAAATTAAGTTTGTCATATCTTACAACGTAAATTGAATTAAAACATTCGTCAATTGACTACTCACGCGCTGTCGCTTGTTAGTTCGTCGTGTTTTGGACTTGCTTTATAATTTCGCGATTTCTTGTTCTTTACAACGTGGCTATAATAACGTGCTTTGATTGATTGCAATAATTATTATTTTAATAATTGTATAGGTATGGACTATGTGTATTGCTCTAACGAATTAAATTGTTACCTCAACTAACCTCAAAATCTGATTCATTTTCATATTTAATTCGATTTCGAAGCTTGTCCGTAGTAATTGATGTGGATGTACAGTATTTACTAATGACTAATTATACGAAAAGCATTTTTTCACTGCTGTTGGTGTTGGGGCGAACAATGTATGGACGCAGAGCAATGTCCTTTACAAACTTTTTTAAATACTTTGGAATAAGTTTTTACATACAATTTAAATTGATCACTAGTATTTAATGAACGCTCATTGTAAAGTTCATAAAGTTTTATTCTGCTTTTGTGAATACCTGGTGTGGCCCATTCACTAAAAGCTAATCTACCATTGACTGAGATGGTTTTTGGAACAAAGATATTTTTAAATTCACAACAAAATGTGTTAAAAAAGTTTTCATACAATTTATTTGGGTCTTCGTCATAATCAATATACTTTAAATTAATACCAAGATTATTATTGAAACGCTCCAAGCGGCCAGCAGTCTTTGGTACAACAGTGATATTCTTTTTCGCCATAAGCTTACATTTGTAAGGTATAGTAACAAATTGACCAGAGTGGTCAGATTCTAAGTTATTAAAAACATTTTGTGCTAATGGTTCTATGTCAGTATAAATATTATCAATGCATGTGGCAGAAAACTCAGTAATTCGTGTTGGCTCCAGAAATAAGTTTTTAAGATTATATGACTGAAACAAATTTTTAATTCTCATACATAAACTAGAGTTTTCTAATAAGTTAATATTAAAATCTCCACAGACTAATATTTGTTTGCCTTGCTTACAGACTTTATTTAAAACTTCATCCATTATATTTTCAAAGTGGTCATACAATCCCGAAGGAGGCCTGTATACGCTCACTACAATAATCTGGTCCAACTCTACACAGGCAATTTCTATTGTTCGTTCAACTGAGAGGTTCACAATATCTTTACGATCTTTATATTTAAGCTTTTTATTTAATATGATTAATGAGCCACCGCGAATTGCATTTTCTCGACTGAACGAACTACCAACCTGGTGGTTGCTAAAATTAAACATGAACTGGTAGCTTTTAAGCCAATGTTCGGTTATACAAAAAATGTCTACTTTAGTACTGTTCATTAATAACTCAACTTCCAGATCTTTGCCCATCATTCCTTGCATGTTCTGGTGCACCAGGTTGATAAAATTTACATGTTTATTATATTCAAATGGGTCTTCCAGTACATTATCTAATAAACAATTTTCATTTTGTTCTTTATTTAACATTATGCAAGAGGATTTCTCTATTGTCTCAATACCTAATTTAAAGACTTACTAACTAATACATCAGTAATATTACTGACAGTCATCCTACTTCTACGATGCTCAATAGGAGCAATTTTTGTAGCCAAGTTCTTGGCTGAGATATAAAAATAATATGATAGCGATTTTGCTATTCGTCTCTTATAATAATTTGATAGCCAATATCTATTATCTTTAGTCAAATACAATCTATTTACATAATTATTGATGTCAATTAAATGAAATTTATTATTATGACATAAGGTACTTAACTTTAAATTCAATTTATATCTTACACTATTTTCCTCTTGTGACAAGTTGTTGTAATAAGGTAATGTGAACAAAATAATTTTTTGTACATTTAAATTATTTAATTTATTTAAATAATGAGTCAGGACTTTTTTGTTCATATTACCTCTATTTGCAATAAATCCCTCCCGCTCCCTTTGCCTTCTCTTGCAGAAGTGACAGCGTCAAAAAAAGCCTCGTTTAATTTTGTGATTTTATTGATCATGATCGCTTATAATCTAAGCAATCACAATACATCACAATACTTTTTATTAAGAAGTGCACAATCTTGTGTTGTTGCCGCAATGACTGACAAATTAAAGGCAGCGCAGACGTTATAGATTTTTCCTTCGACAATAAACCCCCAGGTGACCACATATTGAATTGGATTGCAAATTAGCAGCATTGCAGGTCACTGCTGGTAACAAACAAGCATCTCTGACTCTGACCAAAAAAATGATACATGTTATCAATAGGTCCATGCTATTAAAATGAAATCTAGCACAATAAATGCATTGGTTGGTGGCAGATGACTTCTATACTTTACTTTGTAGCAGTGTGTTTGTGCAGCATTTGTTAGGATGAGCCCCTGGCTGTAGTGTCTAGTGTGTGATACCTGTTTTACTCTGCCTACTCTTAGGATAAGCACCTACCTCACAGTAATGAAATATCAACATAAATAAAATATACTGGTCTGTTCTTAAGAATGCTACAGTTTTACTATTTCAATAACAAAAGATTTTTTACAAAACAAATGCTAATTAATGAAGTCATTATAATGAACTAAGTGCAAAATTCTCTAAGATTACTATAATGCTAATTCAAAGTGTAAATATTTACTTCTATATGACTACATACCCTCGATTTTATCATGGGTACTAAATATGTAATATGAAGTGTTGAATAATTATAATGGTGAAAACTATGTGAAAGAGTTGTAATATAGAAACTGGTTGCAGGTATGAAATAAAACCCAGAAATTATGTAATTTTTATTTATTCAATTTCAACATCTTCCCTCATTAGTATGTCATTTCAAAATTGAGCCAGTGGTGTTATATGAGTTTGGTGCGGAGCCCATCCTAAATTCATGGATTTCATTTGATTTTTCCTCTTATCAGCAGTCTCATGTGATAGATCATTTTCTTGAATATGTTCTCCAAAATATGACTTAGCTTGCTTAATTTAATATGTTCCAAGACTGATTAAAATTAAATTGAATATTTTCATTCTGGGAACATTCAAGTGTGGAATTTATAAGTATCAATATGTACAAAGATGGCTTCTAATGCCCTATTTAAAATAGATTGACCACCAGGTTGGTTGGTCGCTTACTGCAGCTAGCAGTGTAAGTTATAAGATTTCTTTTGAAATAGGTAATTAGAGGACTTTTGTAAGTACAATTTTAGTAACCTCTAATAAAACAATGGAATTGTTTGAATCAGACCCAAAGAGTATAATGTATAGTTAGATTTCTACTGGACAGGTTTTCCCTGCTTATATGGGCTATACCTAAATGTAAAGGTGCATATTGATTTTTGAAGCAATAACACTTTTATATAATTAATTTTTAGGTAAACATGAGTTTTTGAAATGCATACCCGAGAAGCAATTCTGCAAAGGGATTCCTTAGCCCATAGTCTGACTTAATATAAACCTAAGGCCTTTTTAGGCTTTGAACAAACCTCACCTAATTGAGTTAAGCAAGAGCACAATAAAACAAATTGTGTGACTGTTAAACCTGTCCAGTATTTACATACTATATCAGTGGAATTTTCTATATTTTCAAATTCAATTAGTTTCTGTTCTTTGATTTTATTGTTAGTAAGTCAAGCATGAATTATTTGGTGTAAACAATACAGTGAACTTATATTACCGTAAAAATGCAAAATCATATTGACTCATGTGATTTTCACAGACTCTGGCATTACATTACGAATATTTTACAATCCCCGAGGATCTTCTTTGTTAAATATAATGGTACCCTTCGACATTCCAAATTATAGCACTCTGGTACAAAGAAAATGAGAAGTTGTATCAGGAGTGCGACTGTAACCTGGAAGTATAACATTTTGTTGTTCAATTCTTGGTTCTGGTTATTTCGTACGTTCAAATTACGAGAAAACTTAGTCCAGTTAGCAAGCCAATATTTAAATCACATGTAAAATCAAGAACCTGAGCATAGCTGTAGAAAATAAAAGATACTATTTTGTGAAAGGAAGGAAGGTTACACACATACACACTAGTTATGGGCGTTATAAACCGTAAACAGTTATTGAAACTATTTATTAGCAGCAATACCGAAAACTATGTATTGACTTCTTCAGAAACTATTTATCGGGAGTAACTATTTATTGTGTGGAACGGACGGTTCACTTGCTGTCGCTCGCAACGTGGTACCCGAGCGAGAGCCGGTACTAGGCGCCAGGCTGACGGAACCGACGGCAAACGATTCGCGCCAAATTGTAAAATAGGAATTGTAAATACAAAACTTCGTAACATAGTGTAAATAAAAACGTGTAAAATATAAAATAGGTTTATAGTAAAGGGTAAATATTGTGGATATGTACAGAATAACAATGTACATAAAATCAAATGAACTTTTAATGTAAATACGCCTGCCACCTGGCAGCCAGTCCTAAGCCTGGTCAAAGTATGAAGGAAAGTTCATTTTCATTTATCAAAATAATACTGGTGGTTACTATCTAACACCCAATACTCAGTCACGTCAATAGATAGTTGCCGAATAAAATCATTTATTCAATAAAACATGATTTTCCTTCGAACCGAAACCGAGCCCTCAGTCGACACTTGCGATACCCGATACCCATTCAATAACTAGTTATTAAAATAAATAGTTTCAAAAACCGTTATTACAAACTAAACCAATACATAGTTTCGGTATTGCAAAAACGCGTACCGACCCACCACTAATACACACACAATAAACAAAAGTCAAAACGACAGCTACAGTGGCATTGACATATTGACAACGACATCCTTTTAATTGCCAGTAAAAAAAACTAAATGTGGCCCTGCTAAAGAAACAATAAAAAAAACATTTTTAATTTTTTTCTCCTAAATGCAGGCCTTAATATTTTTAATATTCATGGATAAACATCCTTCTCATAAAGTTCTATTTCCGTCATAAATTTTTAAACTGGTTAAAAAAGGTTCAGAATAAAATTCCACGTTCCATACAAAAAGTGGACATGTCCTTTGCTCGGGTCTCATACCTCTAACACTTTAAAATATCAATATATTACACAAAAATGAATGTAAACATAAATAGATACGTTTTACACTATTGTGGTATTTATTCATGTATTTATTTATTGAATATTTTAAAAAGAAAAAGCAAATGGTTAACATTCTTTATTGGGTGTCATTCACTTAAATAAAGAAGTATGTCCTACCCCTTAATCTCAACTTCAATTAAAATACTCCTCCGTATATCATCCATCCAGCACTTTTACTTTTGTACTTTTTTGGTATATTCATAAAATACGTATATACGAGAGAATATATGAGATCGACCGATAGAAGTTTTTCATACCACCTGCTCGACAATGTTCAATTATAAACCCCTTACTTAACTTCAACGTAAAGCAAGATATTATATCCCAAGGGTTGTTTCTTTCATGAAGCTCTCAAGGGAGTAAAGTGTTTTAACTTTGGAACATAAAATTCGTATGAAAATTTAGCATAGATGCTAGCTTAGGAAGGCAAAGGTTCTGCGCCCATTCAGCAGTGGCGTGCATCCACTAGAGACAAATTTAATAGACATTCTACCCTGAGCCTGTGCAAATAATGTTTTTAGAAAATCTAAATACATAATTTCTTTAATAATATTATAAAATATTTACCTACATAATACTGCAAGCTAAAATTTTAAAATAAAGAATGTTTCTACAATTTGTGCTCCAACGGTATTTCGTTGTATTCGTATATGGTTTTCATAGCTAAAACTTTGCCGCCAACCGCCACCGCCATAATGTACGAGTATTTTAAAATTGTAATATCTTGTTGCTTACGTTAATTAAGTGCTTATTGAAATGTGTTTTGTAGCATCAATACAGTCTTTTTAGAAGTCTATTCAGTGTATTATTGAAAAATTAAAAAACGTAAGGAAATGTCCAGGTGCGTCAGCATTTTTATTTTTTACTTGGGATTGACTCAGGAGGTAAATTTTAACTCCCTCGCTACGCTCAGCAGTTAACTCTAGAGTCCCTCGTTGCGCTCGGGGTTCAATATAGCGCCCGTGACGTTAGACAATGCTTTAATCCCTCGGTGCATAATCTACTATTAATCAACAAGTTTCATGTAAGTTTCGTACGCACCGCACACGTTATAGTTTTGTATTAGGTATCTACTTCATTGTTAAGCTTATGTATTTTTTTGTGAATCTCTGTTTGTGTGTGATGAATATGAATATAAATAAAGATTTATTTTTATCTATCTATCTAAGTTTTCAGCTATTACCCGCAGTCCCGATGCATGGAAGTTTCATACAAGTCTTGTATAACGGGTGTAAAAAGACCAAACGTGACGCCGAAACCCACGTATTGAACCCATCATATTAATATCATTATTATCTTCTAGATTACCGGTTCTTAACCGGTGGTTCTTGGAAGCAGCCAATGTGGTTCGCGAAACCATACGAAAAATAATATTATAGATAACAAACAGCCCTTTATTCATATAAACTCTATATTGGTTTTGAGTTGTTGGCTAGACAGATATCTGTAAAATGGTCCCTCGTTACGAAGAGGTTAAGAACTACCACAGTTTAACTGTGGAACTACTGTTCTAGATCATACCTGATTGTTACACTGTGGAACTACTGTTCTAGATCATACTTGACACTGGAAAATTAATTGTTACTAATAGTTTTTTCGGGGGTTTTATACCAAACTGTTAAGAACATTATTTGTTAATTTTCGTCTAGAGAAACAGAAAGAAAAGATCAGTATTTATTAATTAATAAATGTTTAATTTACAACGCGTTATGTATTTGCAACGGACGCTATCTTTTGTCACCATGCGTCGCTGACTCACGCAGAGACGTTACCCGTAGCACGCGAGCGCGCGTTACATTGCGTAGTACTTTTTGCAGTTGTTTTTTAAAACCTAAAAGTAAATTTTGTTTGCCATCAAAATGTTTTTATATAAGTTAATTTTAATGGTCTGAAAGTGCAAACGCAGCGATCGGTATGGGTATTTTCGTACATAGTACATTAACTCGGTAAAAACGAAGAGTTTATTGTGCAAGTCTGTAACTATAAGACATACTCGTACAAAGACCTGTTCTTAGGAACCATGCCATAAATTTTAGTGAAAACAAAAAATGCGTACATAGATTTATAGTAGATTATGCACCAAGGGATTAAAGCAGTGTCTAACGTCACGGGCGCCATATTGAACCCCGAGCGTAACGAGGGACTCTAGAGTAACTCCCGAGCGTAGCGAGGAAGTGAAAATTTAACTCCTGAGTGAAGCGAGGGGTTCAAGTCGCCTAAGACGAAGACACTGCTTTATTCCAGAGGTGAATACTTTTCATACCATCTGCGAGACAATAAAAACTCAGGGCTCTATAACCAATTACTTAGGTGGTTATTTTCATCATAAACACTGTCACATTATCATTATCACTATCACTATAACTATGGTTAAAATTATGATATTATCATGAAAACCATAAAAAAAAGATTTATTTTTCTCAAGTACGAACACGTCACGCAATAATTATATCTTAAGTAAAGCTTAAAATATTACAAAAACTTAAAACATATTTAATAATAATATAACAAGTATGAACTTAGTCTACATATCGATTTACAATACGATACGATCAGCCCTGTCAATGACCTTTAGTAGCACGCAGGACGAATATTAATTTGTTAATAATAAAATGGTATCAAATAAAATTCTTTGTTGTATATTTACTTTTGAAACTACTACACACTTAAATTAATTACTACACACAACTGTCGAAATAAATCTCAAATAGTCGACAACCTATTGACCCCAAATAAAAAAAATCTGAAGCACCTGGACATTTACTTACGTTTTTTAACTTTATCAATAAAACACTGAATAAACTTCGAAAAAGACTGTATTATTGATGCCACAAAAGACATTCCACTAAGCACTTTATTAACGTAAGCAACAAGATATTACAATTTTGAAATACGTAATGGCGTTGGCGGCAAAGTTTTAGCTATGAAAACAATACAACGGAATACTGTTGGTGCAAATTATGGAATAAATTGTAGAAACATTCTTTATTTTTAAATATGCCGCGTAATTTTTCCAAATGCTGTTTATCCTCTGGCAGCGTCTTGCTTTTATTTGTTTTTATCGATAGTTAATGGTGGCCGTCAAAAGATGGCGCGTTTTGCATAAAACGTATTTTATCAATAAAAAATAAAGTGAAATGTAATTGTTTATTTTAGCTTGCAGTGTTATGTAGATAAATATTTTATAATTTTAGTAAAGAAATTATGTATTTAGATTTAATCCCTTGGGAGTTTCATACAAAACTATATCCCTTGGGATATAATGTCTTGCTTTACGTTGAAGTTAAGGGGGATCTAATTGAACATTGTCGAGCAGGTGGTATGAAAAAAAATATATACTCAGTTGGAGAATCGAACCAGGTCGTATTGTAAAATAAGGTTTTTTTATATGAAATGAATAAATTTTATTACATATCAAATAATGTTAATAAATTAAATTAAAATTATAAAATTTTAATGCAAATTCACCACCTAACAAATCGCAATAGTAAAGTATCTTTACCTAAAAGAGGTACCTGGGTAATTCTCATAAAAGCTTAAATTTAATGGTCACACAGTTATATTTCTTAAGAGGTTTAATTTAAAAACAAAACTTTTATATCGGAAGATTAAACATGTATAAAGTTACTAAACAAACCAATTTTATACTCTTGAGAGTAATAATAAATTTTTAAAATTGATAAACTTGGTCAATATCCGGGTGATTTTATACGTTCACATCGTGTCACACTGCCCGCTTCAGTAATACATTTAGTTATACACCACCAAAATTCACCATATTTCTATGTAACATATACTAAAATCATCGTAATTAAATACATTTTACACATAATAGTCTAAAACAAATGTGTTTGTCTTTATTTTTAATTAAATACCCAATATGTTTCGGTTACACGATTTTAGGTACTTAAGATTTGAGTAGTTATGAAGAATTGCTGTCGAAAATAAACTGTAGGAACGAGTCATAGACTTCGATTCGGTAAAATATCAGTCATGTGCGTATCATACGTAGCATATTTCAGATAAGAGACTATCATTACGAGAGATAAAATATTGGTAAGTTTTGATTTATTCATATGCTTACCATGTGCATTCCAATAAATTGCGTGGACAATATTGTTCGCAATCTATTTTAGCAATTGATATCAAAAGCCATCTTATCGAAAGCTCAAAATGTTAAAGATATTTACATTGTATGTGATTTAGCTTGCTTTACTTAATCTTTTAGAAATTTCTAAAAAAGCGGTATTTTCATCACCTTTTATGGCATCACTTTCGTGGCTTTTTCGACACTAAGGTGACGAAAGGCCATGAAAGTGATTTTTTAGATACGGACAACATAGTTTATGATTGTAATTTTTTATTAAATTTAGTTATTAAAAACAATGAAAATTAAATAAATTAAATTTAGTTATTAAAAAAAAGCTTACTACTCTTTTTTCTCTGCTTCATTCCCCACAGTCCCCCACATATTTAAAATCCCATTTCCAGTACTTGTGTACTTCTCACGATAGGAATCTTCGCTCTTCTTTCAATCGATTGCTGAAGTGTCCCTCTCATCATTCTGATGCCGTCCATTCTTCTTTCTTTGTGCAATCGATTATCTCCTGGAACTCTCTTCCTCCTGACTTAAGATTGTCTGAATGTAGTTTGCATGTATTCAAGAGGAGACTGCGTATTTTTCTGTCGGATGAACATCAATGACCTTTGGCTACACGACAATACCTACTACCTCTCCATTTGCGGAATTTACAGATTCATTAAACTTTTCATTCGACGATATATATTTAAGATATATATATATGTATATTTATTATAATATTTATGTAAATTTATAATTTATTTGTATATATAGTGTTTATTTGTATTTATGTCTATCATAGTTTGTTTATGTGTATTCTAAATACTTTTTTACCTATCTAAATTTCTTTTTACATCTACCTCGTGACTCTCAGAATCATCCTAAGGTCGTCTGGCAGAAAATGCCTATGGCATTAAGTCCGCCTTGTACACAATTGTACTAAAGAATTAATAAATAAATAAATAAAATGAATTATATATTGAAAAAAACTAGAAAAAGTCAACTACCATGAGACAAGTTGATTATTAGTATTTATTCTAATATACCTAACTATTTGATTTCTACTACTTATATTATATTACTAAAATACCTGTTTCACAATCGAAAGTTAAGTTTCGAATAGCTTACTTGACAGATAATTGGACGGATGTTTAATGAAAAATATGTCAAAGAATATGTCAAGTAAGCTATTCAAAACTTACGCATTGATTGAAAAACAAGCCCTAAGGGTAAAATTGAAATATAAAATAATGCCAAATCATCTGTCAAGTAAGCTAATCACAACTTATTTTTTGGTTGTAAAACAGGCCCTAAATCACAGAATTGATAATAGTTACTGCCTAAATATACTATTGTTGACAACTAGCCTGGCTTACCACCATTAAGTTATTCTGAAAGTAAATTAAATAGAAAGGTAAATAGGGAATATCAACTTGTCTCATATTGTCGTTAGCACGAATATAAGACGAGTTATTTTTGTGGAGTATTTTTCTATCATATACGAGTAAAAATCTATAGTTTTATGATTTTTCAATATTCAAAATGCCGCAAACAGCTAAAGAACGCCAAAAAACAAATAGGCAGAAAAATCGAGAAGGGACAGGATTAAAGAAAACCTGATCTTCATTCGACACTCTAAAAAAATTTTACAAAAAATAAAAACCGACTTCAAAAACACTGAAAAGTTAAAAAAATATAAGAATAGGTACAGACAACATCTCACTTCTATATTGAAGTCGGTGCCAAACGATGATCTCCTAGAAAGTCTTAAAATTTGGCACCGACTTCAATATAGAAGTGTGATGTTGTCTATACCTATTCTTATACTATTTTTAACTTTTCAGTGTTTTTGAAGTCGGTTTTTATTTTTTGTAAAATATTTTTTATTTGTAACTTTTTAGTGAATGCAATCTTTTTAGTGAAAGAAACTCTAATTTAATACTAATAATATTCAAATAGCGTTTCCCTCGATTTTCATGGGATCCCATGATCAGATCCTGACTTTGGTGACCTTGGGACCACTCCAGGAGTATACTCTATCGAATTCAAAAAGAATTTTGAAAATCGGACCACATTTGGCGGCGTAATCGCGTAACATACACACAAAAAAAATAAACATACGCATCGAATTGAGAACCTCCTCCTTTTTTGAAGTCGGTTAAAAACAAAAGCAAGAGAACGCTATTATATAGAAAAGGCCAAAGGAGTTATTTTACAATGAGACATTTTGTACTTTTTTCTTTACGTTAAACCTTCGTCATACTTGAAAAGATCATTGTCTTTTGCAGTATTTTAGAAATTGTTTTTTGCAATAATGTTGATTTTAAATACGTTTGTGTTTTTGAAAAGCATCTAAAAAAGTCTAATAATAGTTCGTATTAGGTACGTTTTTGTAGTCAGGTTTGTTGTTATAATGATATAGAAAATGTGATTTTTTCAGAGTTAAGACTTTGTAAAAAGAGCTTTAAAAATTTAGTACCAATTGATTAGTTATGGACTCGGCACTAACCTAATCGGGAGATCCGTGGTTCGATCCTTTTTTAGGGCGAGGGAATCTCTTTACGATTTATATGGGACTGAAGCTGACAAGGCTATCCCTTGGATTGGTAAAAAACCCATGCCTGGCTAAACCACACTCCAGTACCTCTTCGTCCCCGATGGAGGCACACTCGAAATCGGAGTAGCCATTTCCCGAACTGGGAACAGGCACAGTGGTGTAAATGAGCAGGGGGTGTAAATGAGCAGGTGGGAACCCTCCCTTGGCGAATCCAAGGGAGGGTTCCCAAGTTAACTTGGTTGTGACCTCCCCGTGGTTCGATCCTGCCATGTACTAAAGCTTTTTCGTTTTTCGAATTTCATATGTTCATTCGCCGTAAGAGCATCTACGATGAAGGAAAATAATATAGAGGGAACCTACATACATCTGTGAAGAAATTCAGAGGTGTACTATGTGAAGTCGACCAATCCATACTGAGCCAGTTTGGTTGACTAAGGCCTAATCACCCTAACATAGGGTAGACTCGAGCCCCTCGGTGGGAACGAATATGAGCCGTAATGATGAAGCTTAGTTTTCATTATTTGTTATCATAAAAGACTGAGTATTGGTGAATTTAAAAATTTGCTCTTCTACTTGTAATATTACGGTTAAAGAAGGTATGTATTACGCATAATTGTTATAATTTTGAATACAAATATGTGATTATATTTATTACTTATTTATAAATGATACTTGTAACTTACATTTTTGATGTATCGTAATAAAAAATCTTCATTAAAAATTAAAATCGTGTTGGTTTCATTGATATAGTATATAGGTAACCTTTTCTATAGGACAGGATCACCGAATCTAGAACCAAACTGTCAATTTGCCTATTAGGATGACAGGTTCTGATCACAAAAGACTCATCTGCGAGTCCATGAACATTAATTTAGTATTTTATTTTTTATTTAAAATAATATTCATAATATCTCTTAAGTTACTGAGTCACTTTCGTGGATAACTGCGTCACTTTCGTGGGGTCAAGAATCTTAAAACACTATATCTTCCAAACGAGACTCCGAATTCGATTGATTCACCTATTAATTTACTCGTCTTATTAAGCGATATAAATTGTTTTATTAAAATAGTTTCAAAAAGCCAAAATAAGAACTCTCCACGAAGGTGACGATGAGAATGGTGTCGATGAGAATTAGCCACCTATTTCTTTTAAAAAATGATTGATATTTTGAACATCTACCATAACGAAATACGAGCAGAGGGCCTATTACCGATCTCATGGTTTTGCAAATGATGTCATATGATATCATAGTGGAAAACGAAAAATACGATTTCCGGACAGATTTTTGATCATTTGTTCATTATTTAATGATGACATCATTGAAATTATGCCATAGTGATGATATCATTGGAGATCGGTAATACAAAATGCAGCATTTCATGACTTCTTTTTCACAAATTTATACCATGTCATACGATGAAAGATCCATAATTGGCCTGCAGGTTCGATTCCCGAACTAAGTACAAGTTTGTTTTTAAATCTATGTATGCACTTTTTCTTGTCACTAAAATCGATGATATGGTTCCTAAGAACAGATCTATGTATATCTTATAGTTAGGTACAGACTTACCCATACAGATCGATCTAAATGTGCCAGCCTGTATACATCTCCAGGCGATTCTATTGCTGAAAATAACTACATGGAGCCCATAAAGGCATTTAACTTTTTCGCGTTATGCTTTAAATAAGTATACTCAGTGTGCCCGCAACCTTCGTTTCGCCGTAATAAGGTAGTTAGTTTAATTAAACCCCTATGTCAAGCTTTAATTTGTTACGCGATTTTGGCATGAAAATTTTACAAATTTACATACAACTCGTGTAATTTGGCATATATATAATTAACTCAGGGCGCATAAATACCATAATTATATTATTTAGGGTATCATGCAAAATACGTTTTTAAATATATATATTGAACGTTAAACGTGTTTAAAACTTAGATCTGTCTCTGTCTAGTTCAAATATATGACCGAGACAAATTTATTGCATTTAGCGTTAAAGGTATTGAGAAACCTGTAAACATCGCTAACGCAACACAAAATTGCGTTAATAACAGTATTAGAAAAGATGCTTGTGTCTTTAATAGACTTAGATAATTTATGGACAGATGCAAAGCATTATATTTCTTTGAAAAGTTTAAATGGGCACAGGTGTATCGGTTATATCAGAGGAGGACCCACACTCCCGCACTATTATCGCACTGCTGCATTCCGCGGATGTTTCACTTTTTGCCGCCATTGTCAACTTTTGTATTTATGGAACGAAACCAATTTTATGCCTGTAAAACCTCTACATGGGTAAGATATTGGTAAATAAATGAACACACCCAAACTTAATAAAACATATAAAAACTGTTCATATCGCTTAGTTTTAACGGTATAGATATCCCGGATAGGTGTCCCGGAGAAGGGTAATTCTATGAATAAAGAGATGTGGAGGGATAATATTATATTGGGAACGGTATCTGCAACGGCAACGTGTCAGAAGGTTAGGCACGTTAGTCGACTATTACAAAAAATATTTGCTTCAGTGTCAGAAGGTTAGGCACTGGAGTTGTTCCCTTCGACGACATTTCCGACACATCTTCTTTATCTACGAATCGACGAATTATTCACACTATGGATCGGTGCCGAAATCTTGAACTCTTCACTAAAACTAAAGTGATATGTGCTATTTGAAGTAATTACTTTGTGTTGTGCAAAATAGAATTTGATAAAGATCTCATGTAAGTTTCGTCATCATTATTTTAACGTAAAGCTAATTTTACTAAGACATCAAATGTCTTAGTTTAATCTCAAATGTATTGAGAATATGAACTGGTAGAGTTTCTTTCGCTCCTTTCTTCTCTACAAAACTAAAGTTCTGAATGGATGTAATTCTCAAACGTAGAGAATTTTAGTAGTTTATAAAGTATGTTGGTAGGGCGAAGTAAGGTTCAATTGGAATCTTATGGAGCCTGAGGGTTAAGGGACTACCTTCCTGAAGGTATCAAAATCCCAATGTTAGTTCAGAAAGTAAAGACAGCGGCGGTAACATACTTAAAAATCAAAACATTTGTTTTCTCATTACTGAGATCGTAAAATTCACTCAAAAGAACAGATTGTTATTTCATTACTATGGTAGCAAGTTTAATAAGCGTCTGATAAAATGAATTAAGTACAGGAATAGTTTAGGCAATAGGATTTCTTTATCTATCCACTTGAAAAAGATCTTGGGTTACATCAACGGATGCAACGTAGATCCTAATAAAACCACTAGTCGATCATTGGCCAAACTTCATACAAATCAAAGCAATTCTGTGCGTTTCTTTAAAAGGCATAAATTGTTAGTAAAACTACTAATAAAACTGTGTAAAGGGATTTTCTATTTAGGGTTCCGTTTGACGTTAGGTTGGATCGTTACAATACGAATAAGCAACAATTTGATATTCATGCCATTTTGAGAGAATAAAGGCGCGCATAAATTACTGTTTTACAAAATGAGGTCACAATTATAACTGTATGTCTATTAGGTCTGATGTTATTGTCTAACAAAGAGACTCTTTCGCGGCAGGCGCCTAGTCATGTAGATAGGTAAGTTTGTGAAATAAAGGATTTCTTATTTCACAAATTTTTATTTCACAAGACGGATAATGGAGTAAGTATTCGAGGTATTTGCAATGATAAAATCGTTCATAGATCATGCTTTTAAATTTTGATTACTACCTCCTAAGACACACTGTATAATGTTTTATCGTGTTTGTTTTTCTACGGTCATGTTAATCAATGTTTTTATGACATGACGAAATGCGTGGTCACCCACGTCGCGATAAACTAAATATGGTATTAAAAAACTCGTTGTGTAAAAATACGAAAATCAATGTCTAAAATGCAATTTGCCTTAATAGCAAAATGACTAAAACTCAAATTCCCGCGGACGCACAGCATCCTCTGGTGATAAAGGAGTGGGTTGGGCGCCGGCAGGGCAGCCTCTCATTCCTCCAGTTTCCCATCCAGCTCCACCATCAGACTCTGGTTCCATATAGGATGAAAGTACTCGTAAATACGAATGAAACGAGCGCAAACTCGATGGGGTTGCGTCGTTTAATTTCGCAGTTCCTATGGCCACCTTCCAGCTCGAGCATCAGATCAGCTCCATGTCATCATAATATTGCATTGTCACGTGATATACATATGCATGCAAAATTCAGCTTAATCGGAAATGAGAACGTGGGATAAATTTAACTCGCAAGATTTGACCCGAACATACAAACATACATACAATGCAAGCTTTAGCTTTTTTTATTTTTTTAAAGCTTTAGCTTTTTTTATTTATAAAAAAAATGAAATAAAAATATTAATTTGAATCATTTATTATACCATTTCTTTTCCATTTCCCAGTTTTCAGTACTTAGATAACCAATATTTCGCGTTCTTACAGAAAGAACAAAAAAAATCGTCATTGACACGATCGCTAATCCTTACGTGTTGGCTAGGAATTAGTTTTCGTTATCTTAGAGACGATGATGAATTCAGATTTTGTTTCGCTATAAAACGATTGCCACTGGCCCCTTATCGTGAGAATGACCGTATAGTGATAAGTAGTATCGATTTAATAACAATTACTTGTAATTTTAGAAAATCATGACATTACTACTATTATTATTGTGGGGTATCCACAATTTAATAAAATGGTTGGTCAGTTATTAAACAGGATTGCGAAAATTCTTTTTTTTTATGGTATAGGGGGCAAGCGAGCAGACGTATCACCTGATGGTAAGTAATTACCGTCGCTCATGGACACCCGCAACCCCAGAGGAGTTACAAGTGCGTTGCCGGCCTTTGAGGTGGGAATACGCTCTTTTTTGAAAGTTTGAAGGTCGTATCATAGATCATGCTTTTAAATTTTGATTACTACCTCTAATTCTAAAGGAATGACTAAGTTTGTTTCGTATAATGAGAATCAATAGATAAAACTTTTTTTTATGTTGTTCCAAGTAAAACGCGTTAAAATGTTGCCATGCAATGCAATACAATTTCTCCCTCGGGCAACATTTTAACGCAGACTGGCGTGACATTATCGCAGCTCATCAACAATGTTGATCAACTGTTGCCAAACAAATGTTCACCATAAATACGAGGCTATAAACTAACTATTCCAACATAACGGTGTTGCTAACATTATTATGTGAGAGATATATTTGTGATTGTCTCTCGACAAATGTCAATTAGAGATAGAACTGCTTATCATAATCATTCATAATGTTTAAATTATACTTACATATTTCAAAAAGAAATAAATTACACTATTTAACAAAATTATGTGTTAACATAATAAAATGTTTAATAATAATCTCTTAAACGTGATAAGAAAGGTTAAACTGGCATGCACTTTTGATCTATTACTAGCTCACGTCAATTAATTACGTCATAAATAACCAGTACGTATTAGTAATATATTAAGGTCTCTTTTTCCCATCGTAAGATAAACTTCATTCAATGTATTAAAACGAGAACAGTGAGGTAGATTAGGGTAACAGAGGACAATTGTGACGACATAACTATTTTAAATAATAAGCCACTGACGCGGCGTGCGCGTCAGCATACGTTCTAATCTGGTCACCAATAGGTGGAGCGCAAGCTGCGATATGCTCATTGCTCATATCGGACAATAGATCTATCGTAAGCAGCAGTAAGTTCATATTTTGTTATAATTTATAGTACCAGGAGACGCATTTTTGAATCATTTGAAATGAATCTTGAATTCGAACACGTATACAAATCACGTGCGAAATTATTTTCTACTGTTTCCAATTTTAAAGATTTTTGAATCACTCGAATTCAGTATTGTCATTAAAACAAATTCTTTATTAAAAATCATTACATACAGAAAAAATAAAATTCGATACGCAATAACATGGTAATAACTCATTAAATTACAAAAACCAGCGATGAATCGCATGTAAAACGGAACGTATATACGTTGCGTATATTCTACTAGTAGAAATCAGAAACGAGTGGGTAGGACCACTCGTTGCAGAATTCACGGAATGAATATTCAAAAATAGTGAATTTGGAAATTCGTATGCGAATCTAACGATTTCGAATGCGAATTTGAATTCCATTGTTTCAAAAATACGTCTCCAGACTAAACACCTGTTACAAGAACGGTTAATTCTCGTATAACATTAAGTATAGAAAAAAAATATTCCTATTCGATGGAAGAGTACACTTGTTTGTCCAAAAGAAAATAAGTCAATACAAAGCGGACTTACCTAAATTGGATCCTCGCAACGATAGACACAACACTTGATTTGTAAGAGATTTTGATAGCTTTCGTATTTATTTCTGATATTTTTGTATTTTAGATGCGCCCGCGAAGACGGTCGGTTCCACGTCACACTTATGACCCGTTTAGTAATGTGCCTGCACTAGGTCGGTCGATATTGTTGGTGTTTGATATGTTTTTAGTGGCCTAAGCATTCTCCCCAAATAGAAAGTCCACTCGCGCGTGTCATTGCGCTTGTCATTAAATTCTAATTGAACAAACCGTCCACCAAAATACAAAGTAGTTGTATTTTCAAAACAGCGACAAAAGTAAAAAAAACATTTAGGGGATTTGTATGCTTAAGGCACGCGAAAATATAACCCAACAACTATAAATAATTTTACTTAAGTTATACTAAGTTTCATTAACACAGATTCCCCTGAAACTATTTTTCGTATTTCTTTTTAAATTCCTTTTAATATGTTTATGTATATAAGAGTAGAAGCCCAGGAAAAATAATGAAAAAAATCTAGGTGACCTGGTTCTTCTGGAAACGAGTGGCCGTTATAACGCCCAGTAGGGGAATCCACGACTAGGATGAGTTGATTATACTAAGAAAAATAAAACATAATATAAATGGAAAGTATTCTTTAATAATAAAAAAAACATACAAATTAATTACTCGAACAACTGAACAAAAGAACACCTATGAGACATTTCATCTCACTGATTGTTACATTGCCCATTTTGTTTTTCTATTTTGCAATTTTGCATATTCATATTTACTAAGAGTTCAAAGCATTTCTCATCAAACATGCATTCAAAAAAAACAGCGGTGACTGTAAGTTTTTCTGGGCCTGCGCAGGACGCCATTCTGGAAGTAGAATACCAATATATACCAATGGAGTAATTTCTCCATTGGTACTTTTGGTTGTTAGGTACACTTGGAGCAGTGACTCTGGCTTCAATAACTCCCGAAGTGCTTGGAGATGGAGAAGATGTGTCCTCAAGTTCCACAAATCATTTTTTTAAATAGGTAATAATGATAACGGTACTTCAACTTCGTCCTCAGAATTCTTATTGTCATCGGAATATAACATTTGCTTGAGCCGTCAACTAGAACCTGAATACCAAAATACACAAATAGTAATAAGTCTTCATAAGTATTAGTTATATATTTTTAGGAACATGGACATAGGCAGGCCACATATTATGTAGAAGGGAAGATGACCGTTGGATCTGGAAGGTCCTTGAGTAGAGACCACGCACTGGCAAGCGTATAGTTTGAGATGCCCTCCGACAAGATGGTAAAATGTCCCGGGTCGCCATGCTGGCCTCAAATGAATACGCACGGCAGGGAGGATGGCGCAGTTGACGGGGGAGGGGGGTTGCTATGTCGAGCACTGCACGAAAACAGGCTGAAATTGGGACAGAAAGCTTTAAAAATAATGATTTCACAAACAAACCTGGAAGATTGTTCCATGCCACAACCTCTTCATCGCCAGAATCCTCATCTGTCACGTCCGCAATGGCATTATCAGGAGGCAAAATTACTAAACTTCTTGGCAACTCATCATCCTCATCAAGAAATTCGAGTTGCCCGATGATTATATTTAAACGCAAAGGTCATTGTATATGTCCGATATCTGGGAAAAGAAGTAGGACGTGCATTCCCCTACTGGGCGTTTTAACGCCCACGACAGTATTGTCAAGAAATCAGATGAAAATAACCAAGAAAAATTGTTTATTGTTTTCTTATTTTCTAGCTTAAATATGTGAAATTATGATCTCAACAACAAATCTTATTGAATTGTTAGAAAAGTAAGTGAAAACTCACCTTTTCGAACCCATAATACTAGTTATTTATTCCTCTTAGCAAAAAATTGCAGAAAGAAAAATAATACATATTACAAACATTTAAATTTTGTTACTGATAAGCACGGAAAGAATGTTTCTAACGTATAAATACAGAAAAAACAAGTAAAACAAAAAAATATGAACGCAATTTGAGGGTAGATTTAAATGTTTTTTGGGCGTTATAACTGCCAGTAGGGGAATCTGGGTTATACTAATACAGCGAAGAACCGAACCGAATTTTCGTAACACAAGACCTGCCTCCTAATTGAAGACCTTTTGTGTATGCATTTTTTCCATCTCGTACTTTACACAAAGCGTCGCGACAAGACCAACACGCAAATAAAGCAAATTTTAGCAAAGATTTCCCGCCCCGTCGCCCTCGCGCGCCCTGTATGGAGACAGCGGGGGTTATTGTCTAAGAAAAAATCTATCGCGATCGCTTACAATTTGACAGTCATAGCCCATCCATTACTCCTTTATAAAAGGAAGTCAGTACAGAGTTTTATGTTCACGGCGCAATGGCTGTCAAATTATAAGCGATCGTGATAGGTTTTTTTCTTAGACAACCCACCAGGTCGTAACTTATTGGCTTCTCGCGATCTATTTATACACGGCCCTGCTGCTTGGCAACAGATAAATAAGAACATATTCGGCAGCCGAATATTCGGCTATTCGGCCGAGAGCGTAGCCGAATATTAGGTATTCAGTTTTCTGCCAAATCACTATTCGTTGCATCTCTACAAAAGATATTAGGGATTTCATTAATTAATTTCACTAATTATGTCACATAAAATTATGTTAAAGCATTTTAGGACTACCAATATTATGTGATAGGTAATCAAGGATTTCATTAATTATGCTTCGTTACATTATGCCTTTGGATAACTATGTTATGCTACTCGATGATTATGCCTAGTGATTTATTATGCCAAGTGGCTTCATGACAAACAACATTCCAAATAAGAGTATTCGTTTACAAAGCTTGTCTGGAAGAGATCGCTGCCAGCGATAAGACCACCTTTGCCACATTACTTTTAAGAGTTTTGTTATTGTTTCTGTTATTTTTGTGTGCAATAAAGTATTAATCTATCTATCTATCTAAAATTATGTGAAAACAAAGGCCCCATTGGTAACTTTTAACTTTTATGCACTCTTTGGACTTCACATCACGTGAAGAATAATTGACGCGCTCGGTTCTCATTAATATTCGGTCGAAGAATTAATATTATAGTGAGATATAATATCTTTGGGTACAAGTGTTAACCATTGTGGATATATAGACACTTGGGTTCATGTATTTTGATAAAAAGCATTATTATCAATAATATTAAACGTGTGTTAAACCTAAAACACGTGTTAAACCTGTGGGTCAACTGTTCGCTGAAAACAATCAATGCCATGCGTGTACAATACAATAACGCGTTTAGAGTGCTGTTGAGGCTGCCTTAGCGCTGTAGCGCGTCGGGCATGTTTGCCGACGCTCGGGTGGATGATTTTTACGCTATAATGCGCAAACGAGCTGCCTCGATGCTCTGCCGTGTTCGGGGCAGCACCAATGGCATTCTGCGTGTGATTGCAGACCGCGTCGACTGTCCCATTCTTAACAGGGCAGCACAGCGACATATTGTTAGGAATAAATAAATTTCATGTTATTAAATACTTACCTTTGACATTTTAAAATTTAATCTTGATTTCAGTATACAATTTATAATTTTTAATTAGTATTTTGTGACATTTGCTTAAGATATTATTATTATTATTATTTCTTTTGACATTATTTTTCTTATTTAATTTTCAAATACAATGTTTTTGGAATTTTAATTTTATGTGTGTGAATGGTTAAAATGTATTGTATTGTGTATCATTATGGGCTCTAAAAGCCTGAAATAAATAAATATTATTATTATTATTATTAAACAAAAAATAAAATATGTATAAAAATGAACTACAAAAGCTGTCTTCTCCTTAGAAAAGCTTATGATCAAGGAGTCTTAAAACCCGTCAGAAGTTTTTTTTGTCGAAAGCATCCGAACTGTCATACGCACGATTTAACTCACTCATAATTATGAGATCTGTTCGATTTTTCGATTAATAAAATCTGTTAGATTTTTTATCATTCGATTACCTTAATAATAAAATCTGTTCGAATTTTTTAATTTTCTGTTATAAACGTTGCCTTGGCAATAACGAATACAAAAAAGAATTATCCAATTTGGTGCACTCATTCAGAAGTTATACGCGTATATACATTTCGGCGATTCATTTTTATTTATATAGAGGAAGAAGATACTATGTAAACGTACCTTAACAGCTTCCTCGACATCATCGTCTCGCGAAGCCTTCGCTACGCTCTTTTTCATGAGTTGATACATAGTTTCCCGACGCAGAGATCCCTCTCCTAGCAAATCATAGCACTGTGAGAAATACAAACTTATTAAAAATTAGCTGTGCCCGCAAACTACGTTTTACCTTAATAATAAAGTATAACACTGAAGTTAGTTTTAAGTCCATTTCGCCCCTTTTACGTTATAATTTGTTAGGCAGTTTGGGCTTGAAAATGTTACAAATTAACAAACGGACACACGTAATTTGGCATTTAGGATAGTTTGGTTAGGTCGCTTAAAATACATAATAATATTAATTATTTTGTGTCTAATGTACAATATAACTTGTTTGTTTACTCTCGCAACGCATTCAGTTACTTTTGAACTTTCAACAATGGAAGTGGTCAAAGTGCGGCATTGATTTTGGGCTTAGCCAGCATAATTATACAACTACGTGAATAATTTAGAAAAAAGTTAAAAACTTGTCGCCGTAGAAATTGGTGGATGCTGTCTAATCATCGTAATAGTATAAATGGCTTAGATATGTTTTGTAAAATTACTGCCATCATTGTATTTTACTTTTAGGCAAAGTATTGAAAATATGTTCCATAAAATGTTGAATGAAGATTATGGAAAGTTCAAAAATTTATGCAGAATGTTATCAAATGATTTGGAATATTTATTATACAAACCGGAACCGTTGATTTCAAAACATAATACTACACTAACAATGCCAATTCCAGCAAAAATACGCTTAGCTATTACATTGCTTTCAAGCTACAGAATTTTAGAATATTTTAATGACTTTTATTCTTGGGGTTCCAAATTATATTCCCTTTTGAAAAAGTTTAATGAAATGTCAGGATTCATCGTAAATCTATTTTTAAAGGTAAAAAAATTACTAAATCAATAAAGAAAAAAATTTCGTCTCGCACGAGTCCCGGCGTCCTTGACATACCGTGTTGACGCCGTGTTGACGCCGTGTTGACCACTCAGCCATCAAGGTCTTACCAGCCCCTAGGAAATTTCAACTGTATTGATGTCTCCTGTACTTTATTAAACTAAAGTAGTCTTAATTCACTGTTAATAACTACGTATCAGCAGGGTCATTCTTTTTTTACTGACAATTTTTCCTAAGAGTGCAAACGATTACCGTAAAAGCGTAGTAAATTCTTTCCTCGAGATCACCGCGAAGATATAGCGATAGTGCTTTAGCAAAAGTGGCCATCGTAACATAGGGTGACGTGCCTCTATCCAGAGCCACCATGACCCGTTCCATCATATAAGCATCCGTCATCCCAAGTCCCGTATGTAAGACATCTCTGAAGTGAGCACTGCGTGAAGCGTCACAATTATTAGTGAAAATAAAACGGCTCATTGAATAATTTAATATTTGAGTACTCATAAGCAAAGACAAAACAGTAATTGTCGAGTTATCGCTTACCGTGATATAAGGTCGCTGGCTACAGGTTTGTCGTCTCGTTTCTGGATCTTGAAAAATATGACCATTATTTCTGCAATAAATTATGACCACGTTTGTAGTGTAGACATTGTTGTTAAATATTCACAACTAAAATATTAACAAAATTTCGTAATCAAGTAAGAAACTAAGGTGCACCTTTAGTCTGGTTAATAATTAAAAGTTCTTTAAAGCTCATGATTCTCAAAAAAGTGACTCAGCTGAATTAATTTTACATCATTAAAAATAATTTCGCAATTCAATTTTTTTGTTAGGCATCGATAGATATCATCACCATCCTGCCCTTATCCCACTTTTCCTCTGCTGTGCCTTCCTTCTTTTTGTTTGGCCAAAAGCATTGAGAAGTTTCCCCAGTAATAGGAGAGTTACAAAAATACATCCTTACATATTACAAAACAAAGTCCCCCGCCGCGTCTGTCTGTCTGTCTGTTCGCGATAAACTCAAAAACTACTGCACCAATTTTCAAGCGGTTTTCACCACTCGATAGCGTGATTCTTGAAAAAGGTTTTAGTATAATATGTTAAGTTTTTGTATTTATTTCTGTGTACATTAACGACATTTGTTGAAGATGTTGGGAAAAAATAAATTAAGGCGAAACGTAGTTCGCGGGCACAGCTAGTAGAATAATAATTATGATAATTTATTAATCACACTGAAATTTACATAAATTTTTAACTTAATATACAAAAACAAAATAATTAATTAATACATGTTTCTTAATCAATAATTAATTGTATATATTAATCGTATTAATAATTAATATTGTATATGTTAATCAATATTTTATTAATACATGATTATTAAAGAAGCGTCGATCGCGTTGTGCATAAGGCCGTCTCTTACCAATCGGGAGGTAGCGGTTCGAACCCCGCCACGTACCAATGTGTTTTCAAATTTTGAATTCATGTGTACGTTTATTCGACGCTTTTACGGTGAAGGAAAACATCGTGAGGAAACCTGCACACACACCTGTGAAGAAAGAATTTCTTTACAGATTGTGTGTGAAGTCGACCGACCCGCCCTTGGCCAGCGTGGTTGACTAAGGCCTAATCGCCCTAGTTTAGGGTAGGCTCGAGCCCCTCGGTGGAGACGTATATAAGCTGTTGATGATGATGATGATGACATGTTTCTTTGGCATATAACGTACATTAAGAGTAGTACGTCGACAGGAGTGTTAGTATAAACTGGGTTACAACCGCCAGCGCCTACCCCTATGAAACAAATTAATGCAAACATTACATCATTTTATACATTTAATTTAAGCAACAAACTAAAACCACTCTGAAACTACGTACGTTAACACGACAGCGTAGAGATTTGAGCATAATATTTGAGTGTAATGCGGTAGGTTCACAAGTATATACAAATGCATGGCCGATTGTGTGTGTGTTTGTGTGTAATTACTTTTCCGTTTTATGAATTTCTTCTGTTTCAATATACCTAATTTATTGCATCATGTTGGTACTTATAGGTTTAAAATTTTATGTATTCCTAGAATAGTACACAAAAGAAATACTTTCCAAATATTAAAAACACCAAAAATCATAATGTAAAGCATTCGTACCGTACTACCGTGGTTACCAAACATCACCCACAAAAAAGCCTTCTGAATACTCTCAAGTGACATCAAATTAAAAGGACTAATAGATACCACCCCAAACAACAATACAAACAAATCAATGCCAGCAGAACTTCACAGCTTTTAAAATATCAGCTTTCTTATACGCCCAGTCATATTATAAATGTCATGAAAACAATCCAAATAACAGTCAACAATAAAACCAAACTATTTGAACGTTGTGGAACGAACTAATTGGGAACAGTCGCAAATTCCTTCCTTTTATCTCGGACGTTTAGAAAAAGTAACATAATACGTTTCACTCGTGTTTATTGTTAACTAGCTTTCGGCTTGCGGCTTCGCCCATGTTATTATTGTTTTCCCGTGGGAATTTTATATTTTCCCGAGGAAAAAATAATTTTGAAGCCTATTTAAGCCCGGATAATAAATTTCATAGAAATTGGAGCAGATTTTAAATATTTACCATAGAAACTTTCAACCCCTATTTTGCACCCTAAGGGGATGAATTCCAATAAATCATGAAACACGTGTTCAATGAAATGTTTTTAAGAGCATGAATCTCAAGTTTTATCAAAATCGTTGCTAATTTCAAAAAATCCATGCAACTTGCAACCCCTATTTCATCCCTACGGGGTTATTTTTTTTTTAAATCCCTTCTTAGTGGGCGTCCGCATTTTGAATTTTAACAACTCTCCAAATTTCACGTTTCTACCATTACTGGTAACGGCTGTGCGTGCGTCTATAGATGGGAACTTCTCCTTTTATACACGGTTATTTTTTTATCACCCTGGAAAATTTAAGGGACGCTTCACAACATGGTATTAGAATGATTTAAATATAAATAAAAAAAATAACCCCCCTCCTTAATTTTATACTAATTTTTTAAAAAATACAAAAAATGCTGCTCTAGTTGTGAGCAGCATTTTTAGAGATTTTTATATTTTTTTTTTATTTTTTTTTATATTTTTTATTAATTTTTTTTTATTTTTTATATAATATTGGATGTGTCCTGAAGCGTAACATAAAAAAATAACCGTGTATACACGGTTATTTTTTTATCACCCTGGAAAATTTTAGGGACGCTTCAGGACACATCCATTATTAAATTTAAATAAAAAATCTCAAAAAATTTCAGCATTTCTTCGATTTTTTAGAAAATTAATATAAAATTAAGTAAGGGAGTAAGTTTATTTATTTATATATGTATAAATCATTCTAATACCATGTCGTGAAGCGTCCCTTAAATTTTCCAGGGTGATAAAAAAATAACCGTGTATATATAGATAAGATTCTGTTTAGCCATTACATTACCTCACTAACAGCCTGCTCAGCACTTCTGTTTGCATCTGTCCAGTTCTTTCCGTTAACAATCAATACCGTATCATCTACATAAGTAATAATAATACTACAATTTGGTAAAGATATTTTATACATATCATTAATGTATAACAAGGGCGATGGACCCAGTACGCTACCCTGTGGAACACCAAAACATAAACGAGATTGAGAGCTCGAGCAATCGCCAATTCTAAAACGTTATGTACGATTAGAGAGGTAACTTTTGAAGATGACAAGAGTAATTCCTCAACTCCCAACATTCTCCAACTTACCTAGTAGTAGTGGAATAGAGACAGTGTCAAAAGCGTACAAAGGCTTCAGAATTTCAGAAAAAACAGTAGCTCTCTAGCACATATTAACTAAAAATGTTTTAAGTGGAGTTGAGCTGTCCTTAACTTTCTTGATTACCACTGTATCTTGATTACCATTACCATGATGATGGTATGATTATTGATGCATGATTTTACAGGTTATTGATCACTGTTTTTACTTCGGTGATATCAGTTTCTAGCAATAGTTTTATCGGAAATTACGCAAATTTGTTGGAGTCGGACCAGATTTGTATAATATGATCGTTTGAGTCTCTTTTTCATAGGAACCCTAGATCACTAACCTTATTTTTCACCTCTTAATAATAACCTTCGTCGTTTCGACTACGGTATTAAATAAAGGGGGTTAAATACCTTTCTTGTGTTAAAACGTATATTTAAGTTTTTATTATTAAAAAATAATATTTATTTAAATTATTTATTATATTTACATTAAGTAATATGACATATTAATTGACCAAACAGTCTTACGAATGAGATCACAGTTTTCTTCCAAAATCAGCAATAGAATCATTTTACAAGTTCTTTAATGTAATTTATTACGAAAAAAAGAGGGTGTATGGTTACTTATATACAAACCGAAAGTTGCAATTAAAAATAAAACAATATTTGACCAGACGTTGACCACTGTTGGATTGTTTTTAAAAATTGATACATTTGATAAAAAAATGATTCTAACATCATCATTTACAAGTTATCAGTATTTACAAGTTATTGCTCAGCAATCGGTGTTACTTTAAAAATATTAGAGACTAAATATTTATTTTGTTTGTTTTTATTGAAGAGTTTTAAAAAATTACATGCATAGAAACGATCGTATATCGATTCTGAACCTGCCCCTAGAAGAGTTTACACGGTTTTGGTTGCATACTATAAAAACTGACCAAATAGGTCAGTTTTCTACAGTACGTGTTGGTATGAAGCCAACACGTTTAATTTCTTCGTAATTTAAATTATGAACTTTAAGTACACTCAATATTTCTGATATTTCGTTGACGCTTAATTTGCCCGAAAGTGGAAAGTTAATGAGAATTCACACTGTGCAATCGACATCGACACGAAATTAATCTTGTCATCAATTAATACGCCGGTGCTCGTGCTGAAAACCCAATGCAATTTGGAAATGACATTCAAGCACGCTTAATTTCACGGAAATTATATTTTGTTCATAAAAGTGTATAGGGAGTAATAAAATTAATTTTTTTTATGTACATTGGTAACAAAAACAATTTGCTTTTTTGAAATATTTTTGCGTGAAGTAAACATTGTTTGGTCAAAAGCCCTAATTTTCTCGCAGCAACTCATTGAACTAAATGTTTGATGATTAGTATCGAAATGCTAATACTAGTACCCAGTGCGCAACCCTCAGGTCATGGCACTATAAGGTCACTGACCCGAAATATGTATATGACCAAATTTGTCATATAGCTTGTAGCGCCTCCTTGAACTTGTTTTTCTCTTTCTTGTTTTATACAATCAACAGGCGACCATACATTGGTTTGATATGTCTCATGACGTCATACGTAGATAAATTTTAAGTCATAACTTAAATTCGCTTTATCTCGGTAGTTTTATGCCATTTCGACACTGCAAAACATACGTATCTGTCTAGTAAAGTTCATTTTGCGATAGCAAAATATAAACAAATCAGTACAATAAAGTTGAAGTTTCGTTCGAGTTGGGGAAATCCTCAGTATTCTACGGAGTCAACACGGTATGCTCAAGGCGCAGGTTCAATTTAGTGATTTTTTTTATTTTACATTTTTATTCTTAAGTCCGGTTGAACAGTTGGTCAAGTGAATGGTTTTCAAACACAATCAGAGATTTAAGCCCATTTTGAACAAACACTCCGATCTGTCACCGCCCACTTCATTTTGAAGATAAGGTCATATCATCATCATCATTTCAGCCAAGAGGCACTTACTGTTGGACGTAGGCCTCCCCCAGGGATCTCCAAACCGATCGATCCTGCGCCTCCCACATCCAGCGGCTTCCCGCGACATTCATCAGATCGTCGGTATACCTTGTGGGGGCCTACCAACGCTGCGTCTCCCGGTACGCAGCCGCCACTCGAGAACCTTTCCGCCCCAATGGCCGTCAGTCCTGCGAGCTATGTGTCCTGCCCACTGCCACTTAAGGTTTGCAATTCAACGGATCTCATCATTTCTGATGCGATCACGTAGAGAAAGCCCGAACATAGCCCTCTCCATTGCCCTTTGAGTGACATTGCGCCTTCTGATGAGACCCATTGTAAACGGCCACGTCTCAGTTCCGTACGTCATTACTGGCAACACGCACGAATTGAAGACTTTCGTCGTAGGACACTGCGGTAGATTGGCCGAGAATATGCTGCGTAGTTTCCCGAATGCGCAGCCGAGCTGGATTGGTCGATTTTCCTCTTTCTGGAAGTTGGACTTACCGAGCTAGACTATTTGCCCCAGATAAACGTATTCGTCAACAACTTTCAGTATAGAGTCTCCAACCTTCACAGGAGTGGATACTACACGGGAATTCACCACGATTTTGGTCTTGTCTATGTTCATTTTAAGACCCACTCGTTGGGAGACTCTACAGAGGTCTTCGATTATTGTGCCTAGATCTTTCACGGTCTCAGCCATGACTACGATATCATCGGCCAAACGAAGCTGAGTCATGTACTCGCCGTTTATGGCGATGCCGAGTCCTCTCCAGTTCAAAAGCTTAAATACATTCTCCAACGCAGTTGTGAACAGTTTCGGCGATATAACGTCACCCTGTCTCACACCTCGTTGAAGTCGTATTGGTTTCGAGTTTTCGAGGTCCTGAAAGCGGGCTGACATAGTTTTTGTACAATGACTACAACCCTTGGATGTACCGGTAGTCTATTTAGTACCTCTGGAGTGACCTAAGCACGGTCCAGGTCTCGACAGAATCAAAGGCTTTCTCATAGTCCACAAACGCTAAGCATAGTAGCAGATTATACTCCTCGGTCTTCTGTATAACTTGCCGCAGCGTATGAATATGGTCTATGGTACTATATAGCCATTTCGGAATCCAGCTTGATCGGGAGGTTGGAAGTCGTTGAAGCTGCGCGCGAGACGATTCGTGATGACCCTCGAGAACAGCTTGTAAACATGACTCAGAAGCGTAATGGGTCTATAGCTCTTCGACTGGGTCCTGTCGCCCTTTTTGAAGAAAAGTGCCACCACGCCCCTGTGCCATGCTTTAGCCGATTTGCCCTCGAGTATTGAATAGCCGCAGCAGTGCTTGCATTGTTGTGTTCCGGTTTGAAGGGTAAGATATGGCAGTGAAATTACTGGATACCGTGACTTTACATCTTATGTCACAAGTTGGCAACGTACACTGTGGTTCTTGTGGGGGTTGCAGTTCTGCTGCGAACAGGAGCCACATGTATTATAGGTGACTGTTACCACTTACCACCAGGTGGGCAGTTTGCTTGTTTGCCAACTTAGTTGCAATAAAAAGAAAAAAAGAAGCATTGCGACGGGGATAAGGCTCTATCGTCCGTTTACAAAAACGTGTACAGTTGTATCGGATATATTTGCTATTATTTTACAATTAGGGGGTCGTTCGAAAACCCGTGAAGTTTTCACTCGGGAAAAAAGAGAAGGAAAGATATATTGCGAGAAGGAGAAGTTTAATTGGTTTTCAAACGCTAACGAGTAATTTTCGCACTTCACGAGTTTTCAAACGGGTTCTGTCAGTTAAAAACGAAAAGAAGAGTTCTTGTGTTTTGCAACGCGAACTTGCTTTATTTTACAACTGCACAAAGCTTTACTTAACATTTGTAAGCTTTAACTTAGACCTAAAAACGAAATCAGTAGCCACAGATCACAGAACAGTCAACTGTCAATGTCAGGTAAAATTTAACGCTGACTGGGAGCCGTGGGGAATTCACTCCTGTCAGGCGAAAATTACTCTTCACTAATGCGTTCAGAAATACGAGCGGAGTAATTGCTCGGTTACCCTCGGTTTCACTCGGGTGGTTCTCGAACGCTATCGGGTGAAATTCACTCTACCCCGAGTAAATATTACTCGTTTTCAAACGTACCCTAAGTAACAAAAACAAGCTTCGTGTTAGTGACAAGTACGCACGCACCTACTTAACCTAAAAATTATGAAGTTTGCGCCCGCGCCCACCGCGCGTTTGAAATTACGTCGTTTCACACCCACGCAACAGCACTACCACAGTAATAGTATATATTACCGTGGCGCTACTATTTTCAATTCAGACCCGCGATGTGCACATTCATGACTTTTAGCCTTGGCTCTTAAAACATACAACTAAACAATGATATTTCATTATAGATATATCATTATGCTTGCACTTTGACCAAAAAAAGGGTTCCGGCTACAGCGATGTCATATTATACACAGCATTTTTGTTTTACGTTATACCACTTCAGTAACTGATGTAAATAAAGGCAAACATCACTAAACCACGTATCCTTATCGCTGCCATAGTAAAATGTTATTGGCTCTTTCAAAATTCAAATAAAAGTCAAAAATTTTTATTCAACATAGGTTTTTACTGACACTTATTGACCTCAAGACGACACGTTTAGCGCAGAGGTCGAGTGCTCACCTACTGCGCAACGGGTCGCGGGTTCGATTCCGGTCTGGGCGTATGTGCATGTGATATTCTATGTTTGTAACTGCACCCACGACACAGGAGAAAATCCTAGTGTGGGGCGACGTTTTTATAAAAAAAAAAAAAAAAAAAAAGACAAAGCAAAAAATTCTAATTTAAAAGAAATATATTAACATTGCATGTGCATACATCCTGATTATAATCAACATGTCTGAAAATACAAGAAGGAAGAAAAAAAGTTGACGCTACACCGTTTTGGAAATTGGGAGAGCCCCTATAATTTCAAGTCGACAATTGGCATTGCATATAATATGTATAATATGTATGCCCCATTTTCTTTCTTTCAATTAATATATTATTATGTTTGCCATTATATAAAAGGAAATTGTGTGAATGTGTGTCTAGCTTTTTCTCCATAATAAGATAGCCCTTGGTCTGCACTTGGGTGTAAGGGAGTTTGTTTATGGTGTGTGGAAGTGGGTAATAAAAATATGCGAAGGGATAATTCTATTCATTCCCAACACATAAACGGGATTCGAGATTCTGATTATGTTACGGTGATTAGGCCTTAGTCAACCACGCTGGCCCAGTGCGGATTGGTTGACTCCACATACACCATCGAATTTCTTCGCAGATGAATGCAGGTTTTTAGGGAACCATGTTTTCCTTCACCGTAGGAGCTCAGACAAATGTACATATGACATTCTAAAAACGAAAAACACATTGGTATATGGCGGTCTCGAACTCGAACCTCCCGATTGAAAGGCAAATGCCGTGTAAAAATTATTAAAAATTAAAAACTAGCTGACCCGGCGTACTTTGTATCGCCATGTTTTTTTACTAAATTACTGAAATGTTTGTTTAATAGTACATTATGGTACAAGTGTGTAATGTTGGTGATTACCGCTGAGGGTCTTAAGAAGCCGAGGACGGTAACCATCAATACACACGTGTATCATACAACGTTTATCAACACACTTCTTAATAAAACAATACTTAAATAAAAAACCATTTTACATAGTAGATAAAAAGTTTACTTAGAGAAACAATTAGTAAATGTGCAGTTAGTAAAATTATAATTAACTATTTTTGATGACATAGCGGTCTCATCAGATAGATTATTTATTGAAATACTTTCATGTTCTATTGTTATTTGTGATGGTTCATTATTCGTGTAGGTAGGTGAAATCCAATCATTGGACGTACTTGGTATTTCGCCAGTAGGATGCGTCTCAGAATCAAGTTTAATTCTTTTTGTGATTTTTGCACAAATTTCCTTCTTGTTTTGTATGGAATCTTCTACGTATGATTCTGCTACATTGCTAGATCGCCACCCGCCATGTCGCTTCAAAGTCATTATATCAGCTCCTGAATTTGCCAGCAATGTAGCTGAAGTTCTTCTGAAACTATGTCCAGTGTAGCTCTCAGCATCTACTAAACCCAAAAACATAGCAATTTCTTTAGGCATAGAACCAAATTTGTTTATACCTATAGGCTGACAGGTACATTTACCATTCTGGTAATTTAGAAAGAAACGGTCATTTTTTGTTTTTGGCGAACACATACTTCTTAACAATATCATAGAATGGACCGTGTATGGTGAATGACCTAGGTATTTTATTTTTCGTGATAGGTATCTTCACTAAAAGCATCTGGCCATGGTTCTCTATATCTTTTACAGTTATATTTGTTAATTCTTGTATCCTACAGGCACCAGTTACACCAAATATTAAAGCAACCTGAAACAAAAGAAACAATAATTAAGGTCAACACACAACACAAGCTGCTATTAAATATTTAATTAAAATTAATTTAACTAACCTTTGTAGCCAAATAATGGTTATCTGGAGCATCTTTAATAAATTTTTCAATATCATCAGATGATAAAATCTTTGATTTTTTGCTTCTAAATCCATCAGATAGTCTCTTTAGATAAGCTGACAAATTCGAGTATGTTTTTAAGTCCACTCCATTCTTTGTTCGGACTGTACTTTTTAACATTGAGTAAATACACCACAAAGAGCTAGGTTTGTACTTAGAAGATAATTCTTTAAAGTACGCCATGAACACATTTTCTGAAAAAGACTGCGTATTCTTGTTGTTCTGCCATTGTATGAAATTTTGGTACGCTAATAGATATTTTTCCTTTGAGTTTTCTGGTAGTAAACTTTCCATAACGTTCTGGGCTTCACATCTTATATCGGGCGGTGTACAACATAAATCATTTTCTTCATAAATTGTATTTGCAGACATCTTAATTAATAACTAACTAAATAACTTCAAAAGAGAAAACGAGACGAGTTGTGAAAAATGCTTCGTAATGGCGGGAAAAATTAATCAGTTTTCCTATGCGCGCGCATCGGCCATAGACTAATAAATTTCGTAATGGCGGGAAAAATTAATCAGTTTTCCTATGCGCGCGCATCGGCCATAGACTAAAAAATGATGTTTCTTTTTTTTGGGCTTTTCGCGGATAGCATTTTAGCGCAAGTGTAAGCGTAACTCAACCAATAATATTTAAAAAAAACTATTACTCACTCGTGAATAATAGTAATGAAAAAGTCACAGTTTGATTATAGGTGTCATTATGTGCCTAATTGCCATGGGATTAGAGCCACTTGATGAGGAAGTGTGTTGAAAATTATTGTAATTTTTATATTACACACACCTTGTCCTAACAATAACGAATACATAAAACCAAGAATTATCCAATTTGGTGTAGTAGTTCGAAAGTTATGGGCGTACATACATTTCGAAGATCAATTTTTATTTATATAGATATTTCTCATCAGTTTGGAATACCCCAAACTATTTTAAAAATTTTGAGATTGATTTGGATGGTTCTAAAATATATTTCAATATTAAAAATAATTGAAAAATGTTGAGCCAATATAGAACGTTCTGGGTTATTGTAAAAACATCTACAATACTCTAGATATAGATTGAAATGTTTTAAAAATTGGAACTAATTCTAATCAGTCTAGAAAGTTGTAAATTGTCTCTAAAAATGTGATTTAAGCGCGTGATGTATTTCGAAAAAGGCAGAGCCGGGTTTTGCAGCTAGTATACGTTTTTATTGAAATAATAAAGAATAATTAAGATAGTCACCAAAAAGGTGGAACGAAAAATTCTTAGACACTATAATGAAACATGGATTTACTCAAAGTATTAAAAATTGACCCTGTATTCTTAAGAATGAAGAGTTTTCGATTATTATAGCCATTCATGTTGATGATGGATAAGTTATTAGCAAAAAATAAAAAAATGTATACAAGAAATTTTGAAAAGGCTCAACAAGGAATTATAAATCAAGATAAAGGAGGATCCATCTTATTTGGGGTCAGAGATAAAAAGAGATAAAGTGGGAATATACTTAACAAAACATAGTTATATAAAAAGCACATTAGATAAATATAACACGGAGAATTGTACCGTCTATAGTAGACAACACTGACACAGGAAAGGAAATAAGTTTTCCTTACAAGGAGGTAGGTAGTCTGCTGTATTTATCTACCAGAACTTTTCTACTTATCTACCAGAGCCGGGATTTGGTTAAATTAGCCACTCTAAGAATAGAGAATACTAAAAAGGATGTTGAAGCTGTAAAAAGAATCCCACCAAAAACATTCTGTAAAAAACTAGCCAAGTCTCGATGGAGCTGCTTGTTTATCTCTAAAAAGTAATGAAATCTAGGCAAAGTCGTGCCAAGTCTAAGGTTCCTTACTGCGATTTCTTTATTATTATTGTTAATGTTGTGTGACTTGGCCGTTGATTTGTACCCACTAACGTATAAAGAATGTTCAACGACCAAGTCACACAACATTAACTATAATAATAAAGAAATCGCAGTAAGGAACCTTACACTTGGCACGACTTTGTCTAGATATCATTACTTTTTAGAGATAAACAAGCAGCTACATCGAGACTTAGCTAGTTTTTTACAGAATGTTTTTGGTGGGATTTCACTTCTTTTTGTAGAAACGTGAGCTTATTGATTTATTTTATTAGATTTTCTTATTTGACACAGATTTTTACTTTTCAGGGGTAGTTTTTTTTATTATTACAAATCTTTCTTTTCTTTTTTCTTTTCTTTATTGGAAGCGGCCCACCAAGTTGAATATTTTTTGTAAAGGCGGTATGTCGATATCTCTAATAGTTTGGTTGGGCTCTTGAGTTTTCTAATCAGGGTCACCAGGTACTCCAGATCTTCGATTATCCTAGTTTTTATAGTTTTCCCTTTATGTGGCCATTAAACCCTAACTCTGTACCAAATTTCAGCTCTCTGAGTTTATGGGAAGTACTAGTTCTATTTTGATGATCATGAGTGAGTGAGTGAGTGTCTGTCATAAATGCGAAACTTTGCTTTCGCTTAACTTCGGAACTAAATGACCTACAGACTTGAAATTTTGCACTTTAAGTATGTGATTATAGCTTACTGGATGACGAAAATTTTTGCGTTCTGGTCTTATCCAGAGGTTCTCAAATAGGGGCCTTAAATGCGGCGAAATGGTTCCAGTAAAGGATAGTACGGCAGTGTTTGCTTCGCGCCCGACTTGGCGGGGGCACTGCCGTGCCCCCAGATTCTCAAATATTTGGCGAGAACACTAGAAGGTCTTTTTTTATTGCTACTAAGTTGGCAAAGAAGCAATGTGCCCACTTGATGGAATGTGGTAACAGTCACCTTTAATACTGTGGCTCTTGTGAGATTCGCAGCAAAACTGCAACCCCCACTAGAACCACAGTGTACGTTGCTAACTTGTGATATCAGAGGGCCTATTACCGATCTCATGGTTTTGCAAATGATATCATATGATATCATAGTGCAAAACGAAAATACGATTTCCGCTCAGATTTTTGATTATTTGTTCATTATTTAATGAAGATATCATTGAAATTATGCCAAAGTGATGATATCATTGGAGATCGGTAATACGAAATGCAGCATTTCATGACTTCTTTTTCTCAAATTTATACCATGTCATACGATGAAAGATCCATAATTGTCCTGCTGATGTAAAGTCATAGTACCCAGTAGTTTTACTGTCATATCTTACCCATCAAACCGGAACACAGCAATGCAAGCACTACAGCTCTGCGGCAGAAATAGGTAAGACGCAGGTACCCAAGCAGACGACCTTGGTACAGAGTCTCCCTCCTGGTCTATTTTATAAGAGTAAGAATAAAATAAAATGAAGGTTTCCTGTGATTACGTAGGCGATCAGAAGACGACATGCAGTATACCTGGCTATGTTATTATGTCGGAGGAATGTGCCAGTAGCATAGTTAGTACTATTATATATTCTGTGGCATAGTGTTTGCGAAAACAGTCTATTGTTACCTTATCCTCGACAGAGGCAAAATTATCTGCAGCTTAGTGTTGTAAAGAAGCTAAATGTTTTTAAATATTCCGGTCATATTTTAAAATGATAACCAGAGTGCCAAGCAACTTATAAAAACGGATATTTTTAATCGTAGATCGAAACACATAGACATGACGCAACCATGAAATTTATTCTAATAATGGTTTTGTAAGACAGTAGGTATTGTCTTAGTGAATACCAAACTACGGATATGTATATTTACAAAGGCCCTTCTTAAAGTAAAAATTATGAAAGATAAAATTAGTTTGGTCAGTAAGAGTTTGCAAATTTATTTGTGATAATAATAATTAATAGGTTTTGTTTCATTTAATGCTGGCTGCAAAATTCTTTGTACAACTTAGAGCATTTGTACACCTATTTGTACAATGAATTAAAGTGTTTGATTGACACATTGACACTGTTAAAATACATAAAATTATGTTGGTTCCATTTACCGTAAAATAAAATAATAAAGTGATATTAATAGGAAATCTCAATAAGCTACTCACTATCCTTCCGAAGAAGGCTACTTATATTTTGGAAAAAAGAAGAATATTACTATATTTTGTGTACTTTTATTACCCATTTCGTACCTAATTTCCTCTACTATATTATACGTTGCCAAGACTGACCAAACGAACCTGTTCCAATTTGCCTAAGGTTTATATAAAGATTTACATCTTACAATAGAGGATTTGTATCTTGCTATATTTATAAAATTTTAATAAAAAAAGTTGAATGAAAACTATATGTAAATAATCGAATCGAAATCGAAATAAGACTATTATTGTACTTGTCTAAGGAATAATTCTTTGTCTTACTTTAAATTTCGGAAAGAAAGCGTCGGTGGCGCTGTGGCCTCGGCACTGGACTGTAGTCCGAGTAGAATTGGGAGGCCCGCGATTGATCTTGCCATGTGTGTTTTTTGTTTTACGAATTTCATATGTACATTTATCTGACATTCCTACGGTAAAGGAAAACATCGTTAGAAAACCTTCGAAGTAATTCCAAGGTGTATGTGAAGTCAACCATTCCGCACTGGGCCAGCGTGGTTTGACAAAGGTCTAAATCGCCCTATCATAACTGGTCAGAGTGGGCTCGTGCCCCTCGGTGGGGACGTATATGAGCTGTGAAGATAATGATGATGACTTTAAATTTAGCCCTATTTTTGACATAGTAGCAAGAAAATAGAAAACATATAAAGCTCGATTTATACATAGGTATTACAATATAAAAGTTAACTTTCAAAAGCTACCTGCCTTATTTCACATTATGAGTAGAACAGATTTTACAGGCTAAGGTTATAGTGATATTCTATACGGCTACTTACTCTCCAGCTCGTCAAAACTAAATCGAGTATCTTTTTGAATTTCCATCCACTTAGCTCCGTGCTTTTTTCGAAAACGTATCTCCTCCATAGGATCTAATGAAGAATCTAAAGACGCCGACATTTTCGTACAAATTTAAATTATAATTTTAAAGAAATGATGATATTAATATTTTTTTTCGCATTGCAAATAATATAATAAAAATATGACGTGGAACTGGTAAACCGTATATATTTACAATGATTAGGTATATATAGTTAATATTGACATTGACCAAGATTTGATGTTCAGTGTCAAAGGTTTGCCAAAGATTAAATTAGAATACTGGCACGTTTTATATTGTACGTTCTCAAATAAAGACAGTAACTTGAAAGTAACTTTACATTCAAGTTTGCATTTTACATGTCATACTTCTAATATTACACGTTATAATTTTAAAATTCCGCTTTCCTATAATTTTCTCACATTGCTGGGTATATCTACGGTGCGACACTCAACCTTGTTTTATAAATATATTTGTGTAGCCAATAGTCTTTAACTATATACAATATACATCTATTCTAATCTATACTAATATTATAGAGCTGAAGAGTTTGTTTGTTTGTTTGTTTGCTTGAACGCGCTAACCTCAGGAACTACTGATTCAAATTGAAAAATTCTTTTTGTGTTGGATAGTCCATTTATCGAGGAAGGCTTTAGGCTATATAACATCACGCAACGACTAATAGGAGCTGAGCATTAATGACAAATGTTGTAAAAAAGGGTAAAAAATATACGGCGAAACGTAGTTCGCTGGCACAGCTAGTATATTAATATTATAAAGTTGAAGAGGTTGTTTGTTTGTTTGAATGCGCTAATCTCAGGAACTACTGATTCCTATTGATTGAAAAAATCTTTTCGTGTTGGATGGTCCATTTATCGAGGAACGTGAACGACTAGGTAATAGGAGCTGACCATCAATGAAAAATGTTGCAAAACGGGAAAAAATATATGGCGAAACGTAGTTCGCAGGCACAGCTATATCTATCTATATATGTCTGTATATAAAAGGAGGAGCTCCCATCTATAGACGCACGCACAGCCTTAACCGCTAATGGTAGAAACGTGAAATTTGGATAGTTGTTTCAATTCAAAATCCGAACGCACACTAAAAAGGGATAAAAAAAAATTCTGAAGGGATGAAATAGGGGTTGCAACTTTGTATGGAAAAATCTTTAAATTAACAACGATTTTGATAAAACTCGAGATGCATACTCTTAAAAACTTTTCATTGAACACGTATTTCATGGTTTATTGGAATTCACCCCCTTTAGGTGCAAAATAGGGGTTGAAAATTTTCTATGGAAAACATTTAAAATCCGCTCCAATATCTATGAAATTTATTATTCGAGCTCTTAAATATTAATAACAGTCTTGTATATAATAGGCTACAAAATTATTTTACGGGAACATATAAAATTCCCACGGGAAAACAATAATAACGCAGGCGAAGACACGAGCGGAAAGCTAGTCTATATGTATATATAAATGGAGAAGTTCCCATCTATAGACGCACGCACAGCCGTAACCGCTAATGGTAGAAACGTGAAATTTGGATAGTTGCTTTAATTCAAAATGCGAACGCACACTAAGAAGGGATTTAAAAAAAATTACCGCTAAAGGGATGAAATAGGGGTTGCAAGTTTGTATGGAAAAATCTTTAAATTAGCAACGATTTTTATAAAACTTGAGATTCATGCTCTTACATACATTTCATTGAATACGTGTTTCATGTTTTATTGGAATTCACCCCCTTAGGGTGCAAAATAGGAGTTGAAAGTTTCTATATAAAACATTTAAAATTTGCTCCAATATCTATGAAATTTATTATTCGAGCTCCTAAATATAAGTAACAGTCTTCTATATAATAGGCTACGAAATTATTTTACGGGAAAATATAACATTCGCATGGGAAAACAATAATAACGCGGGCGAAGCCGCGAGCGGAAAGCTAGTTTTTATATATAGAAGTAGTGGAAATATTTATTCGCATTTATTAAACCTAGTTCCAATATATCCGTGATGTGTTTTTGTGAGTGTGTGTGTTCATTGCCAGTTCTAGTAGTGTTATTTTGTAAGAAAGTGAAAGTAGATTTTACATACATGTAAAAAGATGTTTGCAAGTTACATAGCTGATATAAAATGAATAATAATTTATTTTGTATTTTTTAAACATCATACCAACATCATAAACTAAGACGAACATTATGATAACAAGTAAAATCGTAACGCCGTGATTTAAAGTAATTACCAATATACTTCATTATCAAATAATGATAGTGTGGGATTCTAAAGAAGAATCCTGGGCGCAGCGAGGAATTCAAAGTACGTCACTCGAGCCTGAAAGTGTTGCTCCCGAAGTGGATACTCTAGTTTTCATCACCCTCTGAGAAAAAAGGTGAAACTTATGAGTAAGAAGAATACACGTTTATTTGTGTTTAGTTTCAAAGTGTTCATTACTGTTCACTCGTGTCCATGGATGGAGTTGACTTGGATGGTTTTGCCGATGTGCTCGGCGTGAAAAGAAGACTGCTTTCAGGCGATCGAAATAATGCTTTTATGTGTGTGGCGTGTGGCGGTACATCAAAGGGTTTCACTAGCGTTGTTCATTTCGGCGGTTGCTTTCATGTATTAAAGACGTGTGCGAATGACTCTAGTAAATGAGATAAATTGGAGGATGGATAAATGCATCATATAATTATTATTAGCACACATATAGAAGAAAAGAAATTCGTCGTCTATAAATAAGCGTCTAGAAATTTCGGCAATCTTGGATTATTGCACGATTATTGGACGATAGTTCGTGCAAAATGACGAAGCCGCTAATGGGATCACAGTATATACGCGATAACTTTTTAGCGTACAAAACGTCCGAAGCTTCGGCACGAATTGATTTAGGACGATAGGCGCATATGGAGCCAAAGGGTAAGAGTATCAGATACATTTAGGATACATTACATGCTACACTTCTAAGTGAGTACCCGTCTTTAGAGGTAATGTGATTGCTTATTAAGTTATTTTTTTTTTTTGTAAATTTATGTTATATTCTCTTTGGTCAGTCTTGACAATTCATGGATTTCATTTTTATTTCATGCTCTTTGACAAATAATACAATCGTTCATCTTATCGGAGTGATGTTTATTTTTAACTAAAGTCTGTTTAAAATGTACAAGTGATGTTTAAGTGTAGTAATTACACGTTCATTGTGTCATATACCTATATTTAAAACTGAGCTAATTAGAAACAGTGTGTAGTGCACATAAATGTGGTAATACAAGTCATTGAAAAACCGCTAGGAACATCGTTTGCTTGGTAAGTTTTCATATAAAATCATCATCTGGGACATAATACACCAACTGGGTCTCCTGCAAGAAGAGACCGAGTGCCGCCGCTGGCTGAATGCAAGTTGTGGGAATGTGCACATTCAAGTGTAATAATTTATTAACTATGAGACTCGTAATGAATAAGCAGAATAAACTTTAATTCCAATAGTACTACCATATTTATCACGACTAGTACCGCGAATTTATTTTTATTATACACGATGCTACCGTCAACGACGTAGTACGGTGGGATACTTTTTTTCTATTAGGGAACAATTAAATAAATTTTTATAAAAATATACAATTGCTAATAGAACCAACGCAGGTCAGTGTTTTGTCTGTATACATAATAATTGATGTGAATAGACAACAAAATTTTGCGTTTACAAAAATATCATGAATCAGGATGATGATAAGTACAATTTATTTTTACAAACAGGTGTAATAGATTCAAAAAAAGTAATGGCTCAAGGGAATAATAATTGTATAAGAAACTTTTGCATATGAAGCGATATTATAATACGAGAGTTTTTAATCTTACATTACAAAGTGTAAGCGACTATACTTCGTTTATTTAAGATTAAAAAAATTATAAAAATAAGATTTTTTCAAATATAATTTAACTTATTTTGGTATCTGATAAAGGTTGTTTGTTCGAAACCAGTAAAAGCAATTGAAATTGACAACATTGGTAGTACTTTTATCGCTCCCCTTTCTTGATATCCTCTTTGCTTTCCTAACGAAACTCCTAAATAAGTCTGTTTTCTCCTATGTGTCCTATCTACCAAAAGAAAAAAGCCAATGTAAACATAAAAAGAAATCTTCCTCAAATCCAGGGTTCCGTGCCTCAAAAGGAAAAAATGGAAACTCAAACTCAAACTCAAACTCAAAAATCTTTATTCAACATAGACCTTTACAGGCACTTATTGACGTCAACAAATTACAAAACTCTATTTAATCAATAAATTAATTTAAAAAATGCAACGTCAAGATAAGCTATGTATTATTTAAACCTTGTATGTACATACATCTCAACCATAATTAAGATGTATGCAAATACAAGTAAAATGAAAAAAAAAAGTTGACTACACCGGAACCACTGTCTGTTTGTCTGTCAAGGCCCTTTTCCTCAGTATCACGTAGCGATACCTATCAATTACTGTGAAAAAACAAAACTAGCAAGTCACCGCAATCAAAAGATATGGCCGTTTATGTCGCATATTTTTGCATCTTTTGCGATTTCACAAGCTAAGTATATGGTCAATTTTACAAAACGCGGACTCAACTAAGATTAAGGCTGATGCTCTTTAATACGAGCAGATAGAAACAGTGCCAGGCTTAAAACAAGATTAAACTTGGATCATGTTTTGTAATAATAAAACTGATAGGGTACTTCCCGTTGACCTAAAAAGGGTAATGTCCATTTTTGGCTACCTATGAGCACAATGCTACAAAGAAAATGATTTGCAAATTAATTCTCTTATTATTTTAGCAAACCTATACTCAAACAGCTTTGTATCAAACAACACTTTTATGAATATTATATTTTTTTATGCTATCAATAGTATGATAACTTCTGGCGTAGCGCACGGTAATCTATCCAATAGTAATTGCTAGTGTGCCAGAGATCTCAATGCTACGGTCTGTTAATCTGTAATACGATAATAGGTATGAATTAAAATAAATGTAAACTGTTTCTGATTATGATTTTAGTATTTTTGACATATGGCAACACTAATACGAAAACGATAAATATATCATGTCATATCATTCGCTTTGCTTTTCTGCATCGATGGACCCCGATTCTCATACTGATTCTGGCTCAGTTAAGGACACCGAATGGAAGATATACATTTTACAAAATTTGTAAGGCTAGAAAAATCTATTTAAACACTTTTGATACTAAATCATGCTCAAATTGTTTTAAATGAGGCTACTAACTAATTCATTATTGTAAAAATTTTGTTGTAAATAAATGTTCATAATAAGCCAAAGTCTCATACAAAATGGACAATCCCCTTTGACAGGAAGCAATATCTTACAGCACATATTAGGGCAAAATCGGAAAAACATATATTTGTGAGTAAGCGGGAACTTATATGCTTCGATAAGTTTGTATGGAGCCCTCGGTACGCGCGTCCTACTCGCACTTGATCAGTTTTTGATTTTCGTCCCATCTCCACACATTACTTTCTAAGCTTGTTCATAAGCAACTTTTGAAAGTTCTGTCGCCAAATAACCTTTTAAATCCTTTTCCGCCCGCTTCCAGTACTTTTTCAATCTCGTTCTTTTGCTACCATAGACACGGGTATATAAGAGTTTGTATAAACAATGATGGTACCTACTTTAAAAATTAAACATCTATTGATCCTGTATGAACATCTATGGACCTTACAGTGGGTAGGAAAGAGGAAAAGTTTCATTAATATTTTAATGAAAATTAACTCATTTTTAAGGAAATATATAGTCTTGTATGATCACGGCCTTATCGTGAACTCACTTAGACCTTTGTTCAATTTAAACTGGAATAATTGGTACGATCATACTAGCCCACTCTGCCCTTTTGAGCGCATGTGGAAGAAAGGTCCACAATACGATACCACTATTCACCCGCCCGGACTAGCCCGACCTGTCGGTCGGGCTATCGCCAAGGCGAATTGGGATGATGACTGAATTCAAATTTTTACGTCTCATCATTAAATATTAAAATACCGTGGAAAAAGATGCAGTCCTGTGAAATTAGAATTAAAATCGGCTTAGAAATACATTAGATACAAGCATTTTAAGTTGTTAATTCGAAGGCGATTAGACAGAGAGATCCGACATCAACCATGACGTCATAGTTGAGTACGGCCATAAACTCCTTGTAAATTGCCGTTTTGCTAGAAAGAGATGGAGAAAAATCTTTAATACCTTATATCTTGGTTGTTTTTATAGTTATTCGAAAACCGATTTTTTATTATATGAATGGGCTTCTATTAAAGCAAAAATAGTTCGCCTGTCCCTATTAACACTGTCGGAAATGCAAAACAGCAACTTTACAGGAGAGCGATTTAAATTTGCAATTGCTCACATTTTTGTACCTATATTAAACAGGATTATGAAACTTTAGAATAATGCTATACAATTAATTTGTGTTTAGGACATTACAATGAATTACCGGTATTTAATGTGTAAATCTGAGAAAAGTCACATGTGACCTTTTTAACGGGATTAAACCTACGCTGAGTTGTCGGAAGTGACATAACCGACATTATTATTTGTATGAAATTAATTATTACTTGTCGGAAATCCCACAACCGACATTGTTTAATTAATATTGAAGATGAAATATATGTCGTATGTGGAATTATTGACAAAAATAAAACAAAAAATGGAAAAACTGATTAAAATGAAACCAAAAATCAACAATTGTTTAGAATATTTCGTATAATATTAAAATAAATTTACTTAACAAAAAGCAAAACCAAATTAACTATTATTAATATTAAGTACCTATTTATCAAGTTATTAGTTTTTTGAGGTCAAATTTGATTTCATTGAGATAGAATTTTAATAAACTTAAATAATGTTAAAAACAATAATGAAACTTATTTAAATTAACTCCTTTCTCTCTTACATTATTTATTCTTGGGTAATATTAATGGCACATGGGTAATAACCAGAGTACTAGTGTCATTTGCAATAAAAAATATATTAGTATTTATAAAATCACTCTTTTTCATCAAAGATTCCTTCCGATGTATTTTTTGGCGTTTTAAGTTATGATATTTTTTAACATTATCTTACAAATTTAATTTAAATATATTTCTTTTTATCTCATCTTCTGTAGGAAATTCTTTATTTTTTGTATACATGGTGTTTCACAATAACCAATAAATAATCAATGCGTTATCTAAAACTAATTATTAAATTGTGTTTACCCGTAAGGTCATTCAAATCAAAATTTTCATGTAAATCATAGACTATGATATACTTACATGAAAATTTTGGTTTGAATGACATTACGTGTAAACACATTTTAATAATTAGTTTTAGATAACGCACTGATTATTTATTGGTTATTATGAAACACCGTGTATATGACAGACATCACACACATGCACATTACATTTTTTCGGCTTTTGAAGGCCAATAATAAATTGTGTGTAAAGTATATCCCCGTTTTGTCTTTTATTTGTTTTATTATAATATTTTTCAGAATCAAGCCATTCAATACATAAGGCATACATGCGAAATACACTAATCAAACCTTCTATAAACAACATCTTTTTCTGACCTAATGTGACTCCACCAATTCAATTGGTTTGACATGATCACAGACGCTTCTAATCATTTCTTCATCTATAATCATGTGCTTGTGTTGATTTTCATATAAAAATCACTCGCTGATGGTGATGATCCCGTTTTTCTCAAAATTTCTTGAAAATATTGTTACGCTGATTTTCGTATAATTAATTGGAGTATTTTAAGCTTCAATTTCTATTATATAACATGGTAATTTTAGATTGAAATACTTTTAGGATATTAACAATTATATTGGTTGCCACAGATAGTGTAGACAAAATATTTCCATACAGGTCGCCATTTGTCGAAATTGGACGGCTTCGTTTTCAGCAGGCACGAAATTGTTATGGCATACTTATATCATGCGAAAGAGGTGGTGATGCTACCGGAGTTGTAACGTCCCCAGTAACATGATCTGATAGATTTCAAAATTAGATGTATTTGTTATAGCATCTTTTTTGCTTTTGCTAGCAAGTATTGTCGTTGTTGTTCTCATATCATGTTGTGGGGTTGGAGATGGTACCGACGGTTTAATAGTGCCAGTATATGAATTATGATAGTTCTTTTTTGATTGTATTATGATAGTACTAGGTGAATTTGTTACAGCATTTAAGGCACCAGTACGGCTATGTAGGTTATATTAGCGTATGTTACGCTAATATAACCTATATAAAACCTGTATCAAACTTAAAAACCTGTAGTTTGTACTACATAGAAATGAAGTTTATGACAAGTAATTATAATTATCTTCTTCTCTTTATATATAAAAATGAAACACTGTGTGTTTGTCTCGCAAAATCTCTGAAACGGCTCGACCGATTCTTACGAAATTTTCTGTGTGTATTTGGATAGGTCCAAGGAAGGTTTAAACGTATAGTTGGACCCGGTAGTTGGCGCTGTAATCGGGCGGGACAACGTCCGCCGGGCCCACTGGTCGTCAATAAAAAATACTATGATCATGAAAACGTTTTCCTTTAAATAACTAACATTGGGGGTAATTCTGAAGTTACCTGCACTAAAACTAAAACTAAAATTAAACATATAATTTTAAATTAGTTTTAGGTAATTCGTATTCTGAAACGCCGGACTCTCTTAATTTAAACTGTATTTGACAATTTCTTAAATTGAATACACAGATTATAAATACACCTAGTGCTGTAGAAAAACGGGATAATTTAGAAACATTAAAAACAGCTATATTCTACTAATTTTACTATCAGAAATTATTAATTTAAGATTTGATCGTATTTGTAAATAACAGAAAAGAAATTTTATTATTTATCATTCATTTTATCACAAAAGAAAAATTATTCGAAATGCCATCCATAAAATGCCATGAAATAAAAAAAATTACGTGGTAGTCTGTAGTTGTATTGATAGGTACTTCGTGACTTCCTCTGAATTTTAAAATTGCGTATTTTGTTTCATTAGTAATTTTTGTTTTCTTTTCATAATAACCGCTGTTATTTATTGACAAATAATAGTAATTGCTAGGCAACAAATTTTAGATAGGCATACTTCTATCTGCAGATAGAATATTAATTTCTGTTGTATGAGTAAATACATACATACATAACCTACCTATCATCTAAATGTCAGTACTATTAGACAACTTGGGAACAAACAAATTACAACTCACGAGTTGGCAATTGATAAAAGCCTTTCCTTATAAATGCCATAACAACCAATTCATCATCCTTTTGGCAAGTTGCACAAAAAAAATTGACTTCGGTAATGTTAGAAAATCGTTAAAAAGTAACAAGATAAATTTAGACGGCACCTAAAAGTTCACCTCCTAAAATTAGTTTGACATATTTAAAATTATAGAAAAAATTACATTTAGGAAGCATGTCAGAATACGAAAATAACATCTAACACTAAATTGAGTAGTTTAGTAACGTCACTCTTAATTTTAGAGTTAACTTGTGAGTTCTGAATACCAAACGGTGATTGACATTTCTATCTCTAATTTTATTTAGTTATAGTTTTAGGTGGTCGCTTCAGAATCACCCCCATTGCCATACATGTTACTACCGACATTAAAGTCTTTCATAAAACAACTAATAATGTCTCATACGGCACTACCGACATTTGAACCATTCAGAAAAACATTAAATAATGTCGGAATTGGTACTACCGACATTTAATCCATTTACAAGAATGTTAAACAATGTCGGGTAGGGTACTACCGACTATACAGCTTTTAAAAAATTCGCTTAATAATGTTGGATGTGGTACATCCTATAATTTTAAATTACGTGTTGGGAAATTTCAAGGCAAGATGTAAATGGCTATCAAATTAAATATTAGCAATTTACCGTGGTAAAAAAAGAAGTTCCAAAGCGACGTCAGTTCAATCCGTTAACATAGTCATAACTAGGCGATCGCGCACGCTCCCCGCCTCCCTCGGCCTGCTAAGAACGTTGGATGTTACAATGCGACGTTGTTGACTGACTATCTAGGTAAACTCCGACGTTTTTAATGTATTAATTTTAAAAACTATGGATGAAATCTATTTTTTTTTCTCAACAAATGATGGATATGGGTATTTAGGCACGTTTAAAGAAAAAAACCAAAAACAGCAATTTTGCAGATCCGACACTGTTAATAGGGGCAGGCGAGTTATTTGTTATACATGAGTGCAAAGTTGCTTTTTAACCGCGTGCTCAACTTTGATGACCGAGCAAGCGAAGGATTCTAAAATTAGCATCCTGAGCGCTAGCGAGGCAATCAAAAGAGCACAAGGTGAAAAATCTTTGCACTCGAGTGCAACACGTAACTTTTCATTCCCCCTCAGCGAGGAAATGACTAAATGCAAAATAAAACATTTACAATCACAAGATAGTATTATTTCAGTTTAGGTACATATTTACTACAACATTATGATAGGTAAGTATTACAGAAAAATATGTATATTATGTATAACAAATAATAGGTTTTTTTACTTGTTTTCAAGTTTCTTTTTTATAACAATACGACTACAAAACAAAATGGCGCAAAGCAAATTAAAAACAAAAGTACACCAAGGAGGTTTAGAGTCGGAGATTTTAACAAATAAAAAAAAAGTAGTATGATAAATTCGGCACCATGGAGATGGAAGTAAATAGGTTTAATGATGTTTTGAAATCACATACCAGTGCACGCGATGTTCTAAATTTAAATTTACTTTAACCTTAAGCGGATAAAAACAGCTTTAGCGGTCAGATATCGAATAGCAAAAATACTCTTTCCGAGATGGGGGGATGAAAAAAATTTTTTGTTATCTAGCCAATTGTCCGAGAACACCAGGACAGCCCCCAGACGGAGAAACCTTACAGCAGCGTGCACAGGGCCAACCGTGCACGCAGGCCTCACGGCAGCGTCATAGACAGGCATTGCTTGAACGAATGCCCGCCTTCTTCTGCTAAATTATTTATTGCCTAGCATTGACAATATTCAAATAATTGAGTACTTTATAATAACCCTTTTGTCATAAGTCTTTTTTTAGTGTAGGTTATGGAAAGTTCTCTATATTTTAGGGTAATAAAATTTGTTATTTTATTACGTTAAAAATTTATAATAACGTATAAATACTTACTTTCTCCATTAACTCAGCGACCCAAAGTGAATCTTGTCTTCGAATACGAGATGACGCCACTCCAATCGATCTTGCCTAATGTTTCACCAATCACTGGCTTGCAGCGCCTTGAGATCGGATTCCACGACGGCGCTCCAACGGTACGTAAGGTGGCCGACGAGACCACGCGCGACGGCTATTCCGGTGACCCAGGTGGCTTTTTCGCAAAATGTCTACTTGGCATATGTTCTTTTCGCGACACGATTATCATCCATTCTTTCCAAATGGCTGCACCAGCGGAGTGTATGCACTCTTAAGGACTCCAGCCAGCTACCATTCCCGTATATTATGAAATTGAACTTGGCTCCCATTTGAACATTTTTGTTTTTTGTCGACGTAATCACTCTTGAAATTATCCTGGTTTACTTCTACTAAAGTAGATATAACAAAGACAATTTCGAGAGAGACCCAATATTTCAAGGTACGAGTATGTTATATCAAATTTTATAGCTACGTGTGAGAGAGTATTGTGTTTGTAGTAATATCTCTTCAGGATTCATACATATTGCTTTCAAATTGATTGGTTTTTTAATAGTGCGCCGAAATTGCCTATTGTCCTTTATCTCATAACCGACTCAGAATAAACTTTTTTTATGTATTCGTCGTTCCTCCACAAAATCAAAGTGAATATATTCAGCACTCGAAGACAAATCTTCAGTCAAATAGTAATCGTAATATAAAAACAATGACTATATTTAAAAAAATCGTTGGAATTGCAATATATTTCGGGGAATATAAGTTTCACTGAAATATTCAAACCTTAAATCAACTAAATTATTTTATTTGGAAAATGAAGAATCCTTATACCCTTAAATTTTGTGTAAGAACCAAAGCTGTATCTTATGGAGCTTTTACGTTAACATTAGCTAGTGTCCAAATAATATCCTACTACAAATAACACTCATATAGCATCTGTCTTAATATTAGGTTAATCTATGTTCTTCTCTTCTATATCTATCATTTTTAAAGCAAGCGTGAGTGACTGATTTATAAGCACAGCTGGGTTGGATTGGACTAAATATTAGCACAAACTGATAATCACTTATTTATTTAGATAATTACTATTTTTTGGAAATGCAACTACTATAGGAGGTTGGAGTTACAATATAACTTTAAAATATTAAAACAAAACTAGAAATTTAAAGAACTGAATCGCTTTTTGTTAGAGGTATTCTTAAATTATAAAGCTGAGATATTAAATACGACTTTTATTTCAAACCATAATATCAATTGTGACAACTGTCAAACACAACATTTTGTATTGTACAGTAAGCTCCCATTCAAGCTATACATTTACACTACGAAAGCCGGCTCTATTACAAGCGGCATAAGAACGGTCCAAAGGTCAATCAGTATAGCTTGATAAGGAGCTTACTGTACATACATCTCATTGACATCTTATTAACTATAAGGTTTAATTGCACACTACAAACTACTTTGACATCTTCTCTCAATGAATACCTAATTCTTCAATGAGCTTCAGTAACCTTGGTCTTGGCAGGGGCTTAGTCAATATATCTGCTAACTAATTGACACTTGCAACTTTCTTAACTTTCAGCTCTTCATTATTCACCAATTCTCTTGGTTCTTCTATGAAATTCAGGATTTTCTGCCAACCTGATTACTGCTTCATTATCGACCTGCAACGTTGGTAAAGACTTGATTTCAATAAGGTCCTTCATAAGACGAGTCAACCATATACACTCTTTTTGCGTCTTCGCTGGCTGCGATAATTTCAGCTTCTGTAGTGGAAATTGCTACGCTTTGCTGTCTTTGACTGATCCAAGTGATGGCTCCTCCAGCGTACATACACAGTACTCTTGTAGTAGACCGAGCCGTAGGCACATCGCCTCCATGATCCGCATCACTATAACATTCTATATTTGTATTAATATAATTCTTCTTATAGTTTATTCCGAATCCAAGCGTATGTTGTATGTATCTCATGTTACGTTTAAATCTTGTACAATCATCATCTGTAGGATTTTCAAGACTCCTTGAAACTACACTTACAGCAAAAGCTATGTCGGGTCTTGTACCAACCATAAGATAGGCTAAAGCTCCAACAATCTGCCTATATCTATTCTTTATATCAGAGCTGTCTTGCTTCTCTTGCTTTTGCACATCCTTACTGATAGGTGTTGTCATTGGTTTACATTGTTCCTGGCCAAAACGCTTTAGCAGTTTCTTTGCGTATGACGTTTGATGAATCTTCAGCACGTCTTCTCTGTTTTCGATCTCAACACCTAGAAAATAGCTCGCCGGTTTTGTCGTAATCTTGAAACCTTTTCTTAGTTCTTCTAGAAATTGATCTATCAGCTTTGCGCTGGTGCCTGCAACCAATCCGTCATCAACGTACAATGCAACAATTAACTTGCCTGCATAAGAATTCCTCATAAGTAAACAAGGATCCGAGTCACAGATTTTAAAACCAATTTCCTTGAAAAAATCTGTGATTCTCTTGTTCTAACAACGAGGCGCCTATTTTAAGCCATATAAACTCTGGTTCAGAAGGCAGACACGTCCAGTGCCATCGTCGTACCCTTCTGGCTGCCTCATATACATTTCCTCGTTAAGGTTTCCATAAAGGAATGCAGTCGAGACATCAAATTGCCTCAGTGCCATGTTCTGAGCGGCAGCTACACTCAATATTGCACGTATCGTTCCTAATTTCGCAACAGGGCTAAACGTCTGATCATAGTCAACACGCCGTCTTTGCGAGTAGCCTTTGATGACTAATCTTGCCTTGAATTTGTCTACTGTGCCATCTAGATTACGTTTTACCCTGTAAACCCATTTACACGCAATCGCTTTTCTATTCTTTGGACATTCAACAAGAACCCAAGTCTTATTTTGATTTAATGACTCAATCTCGTTTTCCATTGCCATTCGCTATTGCTTAGAATCTGGAGACTGTACAGCTTCTTTAAAAGATGAAGGTTTCGGATAATTTGGTTCCATATTCATGATGAAATCTTAGAATTTTGTTGAAGGCCTAAATGTTGCACGATCTCTCAAAATCATTTGTCCGATTTCTTGAATTTCAGTATCATTCAATGTATCGTTCTCTTCTTCTTGACTTTCTATTTCTCTTTCTCCCCCAAATTCAATAGTTTCATGAACATCATTTTCCGCTTCTTCGAAAAAATGATCAGTATCAGAGCCAATTGGAATGAATTGTCCTTCATTGTCTATAATGTCTTCTCTGACTTCAAAGTTGTTAGTAATACGATCTTTTCTAGCATTACAGTCTCCATTATGTGAAATATCCATTTGTCTGTCTTCCAACAAATTATTTCCACACGATAACCCCTTGGAAGTTGAAGGTTTATCAAGCAGTTCCATTGGTATCTCACCAATATTCCGATCTTTGACATCGTTTTCTTCTAGTGGAATTTCACTCTGTCCTTCCAATGTTTTTCGTCAAATGTGACATTTCTTGACCTTATCAACGAGCTTGACTTACCGTTCCATAGCCGATATCCATCATCCTCGTCATAACCAATCAGTGTGCACTTGACTGCCTTTTTATCAAGCTTTCTACGTTTCTGATCTGGAATATAGCATAACATGTTGATCCAATGATTCATAAATGATTGATCTGTAGTTTTTTACCAAACCAAAGCTCGTATGGTGATTTACCTTCAACAGTCGTAGCTCCAGTTCTGTTCAGAACATATACAGCTGTTTTAACTAATTCAGCCCACATTTTCTGAGGTAACTCCTCATGTGCATACATCATCGTTCGAGCACACTCCATAACTGTACGGTTTTCCCGTTCGCTGAGTCCGTTTTGCTCTGGGATGTATGGCATCACTAGGCGCTGTCTTACTCCATATTCAATCAAAATTTTTCTAACATTGTCATTATTAAATTTACTCCCATTGCCACTAAGAAGTTCTTGCACAACATGTCCAGAATTCCTTGATTCAGCCAACATTTCTTTAAGTTTCATGTGAACTTCAAACTTATTTCTTATAATATATACAAACCTAAATCTAGTGAATTCATCTTTAATTATAAGAAAATATCTACATTTCGAATATGATTCTGGGAATGGTCCGCAAACATCTGTGTGTAGCCTTTTACCAGCCTTGGTCGCTTTTTGTCGTATGCCAAATTTAAACTTGTGATTTTTCCAAATAACAGCCATCACACAGTTCATTTGAAATTGTTGTTTTAATACCAAATTCCCGTTCAATAAGACCCTCTATATGCCTTTTGTCTTGATGTCCCATACGTTCATGGTATAGTTGAAGCATATCTTTCTTTTGTATTACCGTAAAATTGATCAAAGCAGCAGGCGTGACAGTCCTACAATCTAATCTGTTTAGACCTCCATACCTCATACGTTTACCCGTAACTATTACTTTGCCGTCAATCTTCATCATATATGTCGTAACTTTAGACATAAACATGCTCGTAGGATTTCTATCCTGTACAGCTAGCGGTGAGTATAGGTTTCTGTTAATCTTAGGTTCGTACCAAACATCCCTCAAATAAGAGTTTTTTACTTTTCCATTTATGTTTGTGGCAAATTGAATACTTCCTTTACCAATTGCTTCGACAACGCTTCCATACGCCGTATAGTAACTGAGTGAGCCTCATAAAATTTTTCGAAGTCTTCTAATAAATATGTCCTCATCGTTACGTGACTAGTAGCACCATTGTCTACGTACCAATTATCATTATCTACCATACTCTCTGAAACAGAAAAAACCGAGGTTAATGTCATACTGGCTTTATTTATTTCGTGATTGCATCCAGACTTCTTCTTGGGACAGTCCTTCTTCAATAATAAAAAAAAAGAAGAATAAAAAAAAATAAAAAAAGTGACCTAATTCCTTGCAAATGAAGCAACGTCTATTATCCTTCTTGGAAGTTCCTGAACTTGGTTCATTAGCCCTTGCAATTTTCTTGTACTTCCCTGTCTTCACGGTTAAAACTTCACCGCTCATTTGTTCATTTTGACAGTTTGCAAGAACCAAAATTTTGCAGATTAATAAAAATTCTGGCAAGTCAGCACTCTCACCAGACTATCAACTCTTGTTTCAGCATGTGCCACATATTTTTCAGTTTAGATATATGAGTAGCCATATCATCTGAAGAATCCTTCTTTGTCTTAAAGAACTGTAAACAAGCATCGTACATCTTCATTAACACCTTCATACAATCTATGTAGTTCGTCCCAGACATCTTTAGGATTTGACAGTCTTATAACTTTATCGAGAATTTCATCCGAAATGTTATTTGTTATCAAAAGTAAAGCCATACTCGACGATCTCTTAAATTCAGATAACTTCTGATTCACCCAAGGCAGCAGTAGCGGCATCGCCCGCAGCAACAACTCGTCTTTCAGGTTCTTTGATTTTACCTTCCACTATATCCATCAGCCCATCAATGCCATTGAGCATCGCTAACATGCGATATTTCCAGTGCGTCCAGTTACTTCCATCGAGTTGCGTAATCTTAATTTTTGACAACTCCATTTCATTAATATTTCAGTAAATACGTAAATATTAGCCCATAACCTGTTAGAGGTATTCTTAAATTATAACGCTGAGATATTAAATACGACTTTTATTTCAAACCATAATATCAATTGTGACAACTGTCAAACACAACATTTTGTATTGTACATACATCTCATTGACATCTTATCTTATTAACTATAAGGTTTCATTGCACACAACAAACTACTTTGACACTTTTACTGCGAAAAAAAATAGAATTCCCACAGAAAAACTAGAAATAAATGCATGCATAAATGCAATGGGTATCCTATACATAATTTGCTTAGGTATTCACACACTAAACGCATATTAAATATTTTAAAAATACATCCATCTCAAGCTATTATGATTACAGCAACAGGTGTACATTTTGGTGAAACGAAAAACACTTTACATTGAAACATGACACAGAAAAGTACCCAATGCGTTCAAATCCGTTCTTTGTAGCCATAACAACACAAAAGGAATCTTTTTGCCCCCAAAGCAACACATAATCCTTTTTGTCTACCAAAAAAAAAGATCAATGCTTTGAAGATTTCACAAAGAAGCAGTTATATCAGTTTTAAGAAAGTTGATACAACAATTCCACAGCTCTAAAACTTTTTCGGACATTCTCTCACACCCACAGTCTCGGGGTCATAATCTTCACTTTATTTTGTAGTTTTCTGCGCCTATCGAACCTCATTCGGACCAAACTAAAATCTGTCTGTATTGTTAACAAGCTTTATACTGATCCCACATCTAAATTCTAATGTGACAGACATTTGTGTAGTTTTATACGAAATTTGGCATATGGGTAGTAATAACTTAGAAATAGAAATCGAAAACGAACGAAGCGAAAATATATATAAGATACTCGTACATACACAGCTGTAGCCTAGTAAATCTTATCTCCTTCATAAATTAGCTATTAGGGTTCACAGTATAAGTTTCATTTTTACAATTCTTTCTGAAAGGGTACGGACGTAAAGTCGTCACAAAAGAAAATGGGATAGTGCTTGTTGTGTTACAATAAACGTAAAATTATTTATATCATTGTACAAAGTGGTCAATTTTTAGCTCATAAGCTTTATGTAGGTACTTGGCCTACATAAAGCTTTATTGGACCATTATAAATATAGCTATATAATGGACAACAACAATGACAGTCTTTTTGAAAAATAAACTTACATTTAGAACAGTACGTACAGCTCCCATTCAAGCTTTACATTTACACTACGAAAACCGCCAGTATTATGAGCGACATAAGAACGGTCCAAAGGTCAAACAGAACAGCTTAACAAAGAGCTTACTATTCTTTTACCGTTTGATCTTATTGGGGTTTTAACTTGTAGTTAGATTTCACAATTATAAGTAATTCATATATTAGGCGGTTTAGGTTTGAAACCGTAACAAATATACAAGGTGTTTGGTACATAACCTATCAAGCCGAAACCTACTCATGTTAAGAAAGTCATGTTAAAGTTATGGCATCAAGAAAATTCGAAATTGTAAAAAAAAAAATTGTGGGATCATTTTTTCACAGACCCAGCTATTTGAATGGGGGATTTAAAATTAAGTGTTCATTTCTTCTTAATTTTTGACTTACCTATTCGTATTTAAACATAATGATTTCAATAAAAATTAAAACTACTTTGAGACTTTCATTTCGTAGAAAAGTAGAAGTTACAAAAAGAATATAGAAATAAGGAAAATTAATCTTGATGCCCATATTTCTGGATTCGGAGACGCAAATTTAATCAGATATTTTGGAGTGGCGGCCATATTGAATGTCGGTCAATGTTGTTAGGTTCATTGTTCTACTCTAACCGTCTTATTAATAAACGTAGACTAAGGCAGGAGTAACTTTACTCCGAGTATTAAGTCAGTAGTAAACATTTTTTATATTAATAAACACGGAGCAGGGAAGGAGTAAGCTAATCCAACTCTACTCACGGAGTAAATGTTATACCTGCTAGCTACCTAGTTTAGCGACAGATTAAGGTTGGAGTAGCGTTGTCTTTGCGTAAATCTATATAATTTGTCAACTTTGACACGTATCTTGTCATTAGATGGCGACCGTTTTATTTTTCACAGTCGAATTGAGCGAATTTGTGTTTATTGTTGGTGTGGTTAATTTTGTATTGTATTAAAATGGAAAGTGACTATTATTTAGATGATTTGATGTTGATCGACGAAATCGAAGAAATTGAATTTGTCATGTTTTTGCAATATTGCGATCACAAATCGCGAACAAAATAACCACAAAATAACCTTAAAGACAATCTCAAACTGAAAAAGGTGAAAAAAACAGAAAAAACTGTCATCTCATGTATTTCTGTCTGTCACACGATGCTCAAATCGTTCACCGACTCATTCTTTTTACTTTTAAATTGCAAGGATTGCCATAACATACGCGTTAATCCGAGAGTAAGGAAGGCTTTGCTAGTCTAAGCTTACTCCGTGTTTATTAATAATGTTATAAACACAAAGCTACTCCTAGCTTAAACTGGTAGTAACTACTCCGAGAGTACGTTCGGATTAAGGAGGGAATAGGCGATTTTTATTAATAAGGCTGTTAGGTTCTACTCTTCAAGCCCTTTCATTGATTACCCATAATATTAGTATTGAAAACAAAATTTTATCTATACTAATATTATAAAACTAAAGAGTTTGTTTGTTTGGTTGAACACGCTAAACTCAGGAACTACTGATTCAAATAGAAAAAAATATTTTTGTGTTGGATGGTCCATTTATCAAAGAAGGCTTTAAGCTGTAGGTATATAATGGACGGTGCTACTCGTATGCTTCACGGTACGACCAATAGGAGCATCAATGAAAAATGTTGAAAACGGGAAAAATATTAAATTAACGCGAACGTTGTCGCGTGCACAGCTAGTCTAATATATAAAAATCTTGTGTGGTAATATTTGTTATACAACTCCTCAGAAACGGCTTGAACGATTTTTAGTGAATTTTTTGTGTATATTGATAGGTCTGAGTATAGATCGTAGGCTATATTTTATACCTCAAGGTGATAAGGTCTCCAGAATTTTTAGACTATTGAGCTTTCTTGAGGCGAAACATAGTTCGCAGGCACAGCTAGTATGTACATTATATATATATGAAAAATAGGGTTTGATCCTAGATGGCACGACCTTAGGACTTAACCTAAAATTTCTCAAAATAGGCTAGAGGTAGTGAAATCCCAGTGTTTTTATGTGGCCCAGCGGCCTTGATGTCGACGGAAATAATGGACGAAACGAAACATAAGCACATAAGCGTTACCAAACAAAATTAGCATCACATCATAATTTTGAAACCAAGGCATACCAACTCCCATAAATAAAAGGTCAATAATGAACAATTTACCCTATAGAAACTGTCATCCCTATATCAACTCCTCATGCGGATGTTATTCCAAAAATATTAAAACATGTTAAATATATGTTAATGTCTGTACACTATAATTGTTATCCTTCTAAATCCAAACGTACGTATGACGATGCGCAGGGGAGATATAAATAATATAAGGACAACAAAAGCCAACCTTAGGTACTTAGGTACATACATGATAAAAACCTTTATAATTATGCTGATTCGAACTTTCTAAATACGTCTTGTTATTAAAACACTAATTTCACAAGTTCCACTTGAATCTTTATTATATTTAAATTATTGCGACCGGTTTCGATACATCATCGTCAGGCAATGTATCAAAACCGGTCGCAATAATTTAAATATAATAAAGATTCAAGTGGAACTTGTGAAATTAGTGTTTTAATAACAAGGTACCATGGAGTTCCATCAAGAAATTACAACACAAAGCTTTAACTATTTTTCTAAATACGCCAAAATTACTCGTGAACTCTCGTAAACAATGACCTATTTATTTGCACAACTGATGTGCTGTTACATTTTGATTTGATAACTCAATAACTGTCTGCAATCATAGGCGTAGGTTAACTTTAGTATAACTTTTCGATGGGGAGGGGGGGGGGGGGGGTTCAAGATTAAAACTTCAATTTGCCTACTGTATACTGTATACTGATACTTGGAAGAAAAAATTCATTATATCTAGTATATGTTAATTTTCAACGGGGGGTGTCCGAACCTACGCCAATGTTTACAATATAATTTTGTCGGTCCTAGATCCGATAAAGTATGAATTAAAAGTTAATTCACAAATCAGTGCTTTTGGTTGAGTTTTACCTATCAGCGCATTTTTATCTTGAATACTTACTAAAGATCGCGCTTGGGCTCACCCAACAGAGTCGGTGAGAGTAGGGCGGCATGCTAGCATATACATATTCTGCCCTATTTTGGTGCGCAGTACGTTTATTTTCACCTGAGACGTTTTCATTGACTGTAATGCATTAGGTATCTCCGTAAGTTTGTCGATATTTTCCGCAATTTTGAAATCTGAATAGCTTGAATGCTCCAAAATTTTTTTTAAATATTTATAATAATGACCCTTTCCTAAGTTTCGCATTAAATTTTTATAGGAATTAAATTTTAGTGTTTTAGTGGTGCATATAGACGTACAATTCATACCTTTCGTTATCCTAGGAAGTGAGAAAAACGTGGGATTTAGATTCTTGTGACTATAAGAATAGCCAAATGCAATGCAGTATACCATCATTTTAGTTATTAATGGCAATTTTAAAGTCATAATAGTAAAACAAAAACAAAATTAACGCGTCAACAAATACAGTGCGAGCGCGGGATCTAGCCAGTGCGATAGCCCTCGAGTTAGTCCATCCGGACGACTCCGGAAAACACGGAGTGCCCCAGGACTGGTACAGGGTTAAATTGACATTAAAAGCCATATTCTATATATTCGTATATCTTGACATACCTTCATGATTATTATTTTTAATAGTTATTTTTTAAACCATAACATGCGATCAAAATATCCATAATATATAGCCGGCTCTAGCTTATTTTTAAATTAATGTTATTGTGACGCTACGGCTTGCGAGTGGCGTTTGACTTTGGTAGCAAACGTCATACATGTAACCATTGTTTTAAGGCGTTATTATTAATGCGACGTTTTTAAAACATGAACTATGATGACGCTCATGATAATACAAACATTAACGCAGGTGGAGTCCTAACATTATATTTTTCTCTATGTTTTGTAATTATGTGTAATAAAGTGTTATGTATGTATATATGTATGTATTAGTTTGTCTCCATTGCATTGCGTAGTTAGTTAGGTTTTCCATATTCCAACATATTTTTTATTACTGAGATTTCGTTAGGTTAATATTCACGAATTTGATTTTTGACGCAAAATAGGAATAATTATCATTTGATAAAGAAAAATCTGTTCTTTTCACCTAGATCGGCTGTATTGATTACTGGTATTGAATCTCTGCTGTAAATTCCAATTGTTAATAAACAAAAATATACCTCAAATTGAAAAAATCATATATTTTATGACTTTTTTTAGACTTTGTGTATATCATTCGTCACTTCAATCCTCAGAGAGTTTTTTTAATCGTTACAATAATAGATACTCAACTCAACTATTGCTTTTCTTAGGTCCTTAGTGTTGCCGATCATATATCAAATAATGAATAGGTAAGTTATTAACGACGGCAGCCATCACATTATTTGTGAAGAAACAACGAAACTCTACTTCAAACTGAGGCCGTCATTTTTCTGCGTTTTTCTTATGATGTTTCATAAAGAGAACATAATAGTTCTCTTAAAGCTATTACCGCGACACAGAAACATAGAAACGCACTTTTTTTTTAGCTTTTCACGCAGTGGACTAAACTTTGACGAGTGCAAAAGAATCGATGCAATGATAACTATGTGTAGAATTTCAACAGAAATGCACAAAGTACATTTAAGTAAAGTAATAATATTAAACTTCATGGGTTTGTTAGTTTTTTCTATATTAAATTAAGTCTATTATTATATTTGTCTATAAAATTAATGTATTTACTATCTACATCGATAGTATAGTATAAAAATCGATAACAAACAACTTGAAATTGCAGATATCGGGGGTGGCAGAAATGATTGTAATAAAAAAACGAAAGAATAATAATTAAATTGGTTGGGTGGCGGTCCCCGGGTGGATTTTCTTTGACCGAGCTGACGAGCCGCGCAATAGAACCAGAAGGTGTCCTGCATGATCGCTTCAGTTCCCATCTTCGCGCCTTGAGGAGCGGCTGCCAAGGCTCGTGCCGGGAACGTTCCGCGTGTCGGGAAAACTTTGTGCAAGCTGTTTTCACTGCGCCCACAGAAAGTTTGTATATAGATTGTGCAAGAGTCCAATTATTTAACCATTGAAATTGATTATTTTAGTGATAAAGAACAAAAATCCTTGGAAGTTTTAATGTAAAAAATACTAAAAAGTAATAGCATCAAAGTGAAGTTCGCGAATTGAGGGATACAATTTTCATATTTGGCGCGTGTGAGTCTATGCCGTAAACTAAAACTTATTAATAAATCAATAGAAATGACAATTAGATAAGAAGTTTCTAACCTAAATTTGATAAGTTTTAAACTTTGTAATATTTGGTCTACCTAAAGGCAAGTTACATCCGTAGCGGTACATAACTTAATTATTCCTCAAGTCAATATGAAAAAACAGAACCTTAATAATATGTTATTAGAGTTAATTTTACAATAATAATACTGACTTTTATTTGCACGAGTTCTACGCATTTAAATAAAACGTCGAGCGAAACAATAAAAATTTTTTTAAAACTAAATATAGGCGAGTAAATCTTAAAAGAGTAGTTTTTCTTACAATAATACATAAAAAATATACACAGTAGTAGATTTTCTCTGTTTTTTATGTCCCTATTTGTACTCGTATATCTGTTGCAAGAAACACATGAAAGCAGTATGTAATGAGCGAATGTAATGAGGCCATTTTAAGAATTATACAATTGCATAATAAATGTATACCTAATAATATTTAGGTATAACAAAGTTATTGACAAATTATTATAAACTTATTAAAATGATAGTAAACAGAAATGTCATGCACACAATAAAAATACCTTTCCCGTAATTTATATAAGTCGAATTCTTAATTTACGTTTCGAATTCGGCGTGAAACGTTCATCCATACGATCACTATAATTAGACCTTTCGATTCCCAATTTGGTCCCAAGGTAACTAAAATTAGGATCTGATGACGGGATCCCAAGAAAATCGAAGAAAACCCTTAAATTTTAAGTGTCTTACGTATTTTGTGTGTATGTTACGCGATTACTCCGCCAATTTTGGACCGATTTTCAAAATTCTTTTTGTATTGGATAGAGTATAGTCCTTGGGTGGTCCTAAGTTCAAACCTTAATTCGGTGAGTTGGTATTAAATTTGAGTTTCTAAAAAGATTTCATTCACTAAAAGATAAAAATAAAAATTATTGTACAAAAAATAAAAACCTACTTAAAAACACTGAAAAGATAAAAATAATATAAGAATAGGTACAGACAACATCACACTTCTGTTTTGAAGTCGGTGCCAAACGATAATCTCCTAGAAAGTCTTAAAATTTGGTGAAATATACATTGCTTATCTTAGTTTGTTACATTTTTTAAATTGTTGGTAAATTATATTTTTCTATTTTGTTTGACGAAAGCTCTGTGATTATTGAAATAAGATTTTTGAGTTTGTTTGGATTGGAATCTAAGCCTATACTTGCCATATTTAGTCTTGATTAATCTTGTTAATAAATATTTTGATAGTTTGATATAACTTTTTAATATTTCGCGTTTTGATGTAACAAATAGAACGACTAGCGTATAATATGAGGTTGGATGAGATTGCATTTTTGTAATACATCGAAAGAATAACACTGACATTGACACCAATACTGGTAACAGTGATATTTTCACTAAATAATGACATCACATCCTTCACATCATGTCTATCATTTTTGTTCACGAAAATATTATATTACTTTGAATACTCATTTTTTAATTTTCGATTAATTAATTTGTATCCAGAAATAATATTTGCCTTTAGAATATTTTACCTTACAAATATTTACTATTAATTTTATTCGCATATTTTTTATACAAGTCAACCAGACAGTACCGTACCTTCTTCTAAAAATTCCCCAGAATTCTATGAAATAAATTGTTTCACACATTTTCTAGGACCTCTGAGCAATTTTAAACGACAATAGGATAGTTTTGTTAAAAGTATACATAATAACGAAAATTGGTTCACACAATATTGACTGAACGCTGGCTGGTGACTAGATCAAAGTACAATAGATCATATAAGTTATTTGCATTGTATAAATAATACGACCTTCACGGGTTGAAGGTTGGCAGCTTTACACTGGAAGTTGTTGATGAATATGTTTACCTGGGACAAATAGTCCAGCTCGGTAAGTCCAACTTCCAGAAAGAGGTAAATCGACGAATCCAACTCGGCTGGGCAGCGTTCGGGAAGCTACGCAGCATATTCTCGGCCAATCTACCGCAGTGTCTCAAGACGAAGGTCTTCAATTCGTGCGTATTGCCAGTGATGAAGTACGGAACTGAGACGTGGCCGTTTACAATGGGTCTCCTCAGAAGGCTTAATGTTACTCAAAGGGCAATGGAAAGGGCTATGCTCGGGGTTTCTCTACGCGATCGCATCAGAAATAAAGAGATCCCTAGAAGAACTAGAGTCGCCGACATAGCCCAAAGAATTGCAAACCTTAAGTGGCAGTAGGCAGGACACATAGCTCGCAGGACTGACGGCCGTTAGGGCGGAAAGGTCCTTGAGTGGCGTACCGGGAGACGAGACCTTGAGTGCCCCCCACAAGGTGGACCGACGATCTGGTGAAGGTCGCGGGAAGCCGCTGGATGCGGAAGGCGCAGAACCGATCGGTTTGGAGATCCCTGGGGGAGGCCTATGACCAGCAGTGGGTGTCTCTTGGCTGAGATGATGATGATGAAATAATACGACTATTCAAACCTAAAAAGTCATATTTTCAAATAATTAACATTGTTGTGGCACAAAAAAAACTACAAATTGTTTTAACTTTACTGAAGAATATACGTTTTTGTTAATAAATTTCAAGATTTAGAGAATCTTGACAAGCAATTATTGGCACCTAATTCTATCTCAATTCTTATGTGCGTAAACTTAACACCATTATTGAACTTGCTCCTATTTTCACATTTGTTTTGGTGAAATTATTTTAGTTAATGACAGTCAGTTATTTTAGTCAGTGGAGCTGAGTGGCGCATTGAAGCGTGCGCTCAGCGCACGATTGCTAATGCTAAGCAACGTTTGTTGTGGTCAATCCTATGATGGGTGACCATAATACAAAACATCTCGAGCTCCTCAGTACTTCGGAAGGCACGTTAAGGCGCATAGTGCTCCCAATGACCTTGCGTCGATCGTCCCGCACTGATTACATAGGAGTGAGTGAGTGAGAGTGAGGGGAATATTCAAGCAAACCTTTACGCGTAAGATGAATTATTTCAATTAAAAATTAATAAAGGCGAATAAGAAAAATCTAAAAAGACCATCCCTTAGAATATTGTTCACTTTATTTATTGAAATCAAAAGTATGTGATTTAACCTAATATTTACGAAGCGATTAGGTTTATAGTTTTAAAATCGAGGCATGTTTGGGTCACATTTTAACCAAGTTTTAATTAATTTATCAAAAAATTAAAAAGACCATCCTCTAAAGAATGCGTTGAATAATAACATATCTTTTTTAAAGATTTTTTATTTAATATTTATGAAGAGAACCGGTTTTTTCTGCAGTGATTTTTTATGATTGACGTTACTATGCGCCTTAAACAGTGGGTCCTACGCTTGATCTCGCCCCGGTCGAATCGGCTAACCCATCCCGTCCCATCGAACTAGGCGAGTGAAGGAACAGAGAGTGCACTTGCGTTTGCGTAATCACTTGTGCACTATAATATCTCCTGCGCAGATGGCTAGTCTTTGTTGAGATTGGCCGCCGTGACTGAATATCGGTTAGGAGGACATAATTATTTTAGTTAGACCAAATTAATTAAACAATAAAACCAGCTCAATTAATTTGTTTCATATACAATATAATTCTTTTATTGTATAAGAAAAACAGTATTTGGCTACAAATATGAGATATTAGATTTCTATATAGGTATGTTTATAGTTTTATTTCAATAAATCGCGTTACTTAAATTCTCACACAATGCTACGCCTGCGACTAAAATACTGTCAATATGTTGAATGAATTGATTCACAATAGACACTTATTTCATAACAGGCATATGTAATTATTACAAAATCACTACTTACAAAATTACTACTTTTTTGTGAGTAGGTATCTCTACACTTCCATGACAACAACCATTCATTGCGCCTTCATTTACGCCTGCGTCTAAAATACTGTCAATATGTTCAATGAATTGATTCTCAGTAGACACTTATTTCATAACAGGCATAATATGTAATTATTACAAAATCACTACTTACAAAATTACTACTTTTTTGTGAGTAGGTATCTCTACACTTCCATTATAACAACCATTCATTGTGAAGTAATCAAAGAATGACTATATTCTTATACTATAACTTTAATAGACAATTACATAAGTGTGTATCTAAAAAGCATTTCATGAGTTCTCTATATATATTTTAATGTTTTCTTTTTTGTGAGTAGGTATCTCTACACTTCCACAGGCTATAACAAAAAAACAATTGTACGTGACCAACAAACGGAATCTCCCATGAAATCCAACACTAATGTATTAGGATGTGTGACATAGATAACTACAAACTAATAGTGTCCGCACTATGATCCAATTATTGATTTTATCTAGTAATTTACTCGAACTACTCAATGCAAGACGTAAGGTACAAGATAGCTTGGTCAAGAGTGACATTACTCAATCGATAAATGTCCTATATAAACTGTCCCAGAACTTTTACAATCAGTGTTAGAATAGAATAGAATAGAAAATTATTTATTTCAGTAAAGTTACACAAAAACACAAAAAGATAAAAAAAATACAAAGACATAACTATACCGAAAAGGGTGAACACTCAGCATAATGTCAGGTGATATTACAGCACCCGACGCTGGTCTTCCGTGAACACCTATAGGGAGTGTAGTTGAGCGCAGCCGCTAAAATCATTATTATGATATCCTGGCGCTAACAATTATACGACAATTATAATTACTCGCATATCAATAACAGTTTTATACAAAAGGTATTTTTTGTAGAAATGTGCTATGAAACATTTATATTGTTTATATAATTTTAAATAAATAAAATGTTAAATTGTACACAGATTCTTTAGGCAAACAGACACGCGACCGATAATTACACATTTATTTTTATATAGGAAACATATTATAAATCGACGAAATAAATGAAAACTACTTCCCAGCAGAGACAGTTGGGTCCACACCGAAAACACGTACAATGTCTTGCTCAGATTTTATATTTACAGCTTTAGTCTCGGCGCTGTCAGTTCGTTTCGCATAGATACGGCCCTCTTTCGTCCATACGAATTTCCAGTTCACGGATTTGCTCGCCCGTCGTGCCAGCCAGAAAAGCCTGCGGTTCGTTTTTGTCAACCGCTCATTTATGTAGATAGACTGCGGATGGTGTTCAGGCAGTCCCATATTACTAGAGTCAGTTCCGCGGCGTACCCTGGCGTTTCGAAGCACGTCGTAACGAAGAGCACGCTGAGCCAGCCGCACGATCAGCGGCCGCGGGCGCGGGCGGGCGTCGGCACCCGCGGCCCTTGCACGCTCGACCCCCACACGCTCGACACCAACCACATCCCGGCCCTCCAGATTTACGCCCAATTTTCGAGCTACAGCCTGGACTACATGCAAAGTTGATTCACTTGTATATTCCGGCACTCCAGTGATTTCTACATCATTGAGAAGTAGTGCCTGATCCCTGTCATTAAGATCAACTATCAATTGATTAAGTTGGCACTGTATGTCTGACGTGTTAGGTTCACATTTTTGGCTATTTTTTATGATACCTAATTCTGAACTCAGCGCTGGTTTTCAGTTTCGAGTTCCTTCACTTTTTTATCTGTGGACCGGATCTCTAGTTGAAAGCTTTTCAATTGGTCACTCAAAAAATCTGTGGTTTCAGAGAATTCTTCTTTAATCTTCTCGATGGCATGTCTGTACTATACTTAAATAAGAAACTTTTACTCTTTGATCATGACCATAACTTTACTATCTTCAAGTCAATTGTAATTTGTCATTCATATATCATGTCACAATGTTTTTAAGTTGATTAAAACCAATATTCCTTGGTTTTGTCTTATTTCAATTTAATCAACTTAAATTTATTTCAAGAAATGTCGACACCCGATACAAGTAATGCATTATATTCAATGGCACGTTATCTACGACCGGATCGATTCGACACAGAACCGGGAACAACTGGTGCTGACATAAGGTGGGTGCACTGGCGATATACATTTACGAATTTCATTACTGAAGAACTGAGACAGGATACATCGGATGAATTTAAATTAAAGCTTTTAGCTAACCATTTACATCCAAACATTTTTTGCTTAATCCGGGATTGTCATAATTATTCAGAGGCCATAGATTTATTGAACAAAACGTATACGAAACAGAAAAATGAAATTCATGCTCGATATATGTTAGCATCCCGTAAGCAGCAGTCGGGAGAGACTATCGCGGAGTATTTACGTAATTTAAAGATTCTAGCACATGATTGTCATTTCAAGAATGTTACTGCTGAACAAAATCAGAATGAATTTATTCGTGATGCTTTCATTGCTGGGATAACATGTAATGTCATCCGACAAAGACTTTTAGAAAATATCAGCTTAAGTTTGGACGAGGCACAAAACCAGGCCATTTCATTAGAAACTGCAAAACAAAATTCGCTTGCTTATAATAACAATAATTATAGTAGAATTGATGCGCATTCGATTACGAAAAATACGGACGAAAATCTCAACGCATCATCTTCCCAGCCATCCCATCTCAATAACCAACGTCGCCAGCGTCGTTGTTTCTTTTGCGGAAGTAACAACCTTCACCAAAGGATAAAATGTCCAGCATATAATGCCACCTGTCAGCTATGTACAAAAAAAGGCCATTTTGCAAACGTCTGTCGAAGTCATCAACTAAAAATAAATGCTGTAACAACCGACGATAATAATATGAACCCATCGACGATTGCTACAATTACAGCGGCATCTCCATCTAGTCTCAGTAAGGCTACGAAGGCCGTCACAGTCAATAACATTTCTGCAGATGCCCTTATTGATACTGGAAGCTCCGTGAGCTTTGTGAATAAGAAGATTGTTAAGGAAATGAACCTTAAGATGAAACCTCATAAGCAAACAATTACTCTAGCGTAATTAAATCACGTATCATTCGTCGAAGGTATATGCTACGCCACTATAAAGATCGATTCACATGTATAGGAACACCAACCGCTGCTAATAGTTGACAATCTATGTGCAGATATGATAATAGGGCATGATTTATTGAAATGTCATAAATCTTTGGAATTTAACTTCGGCGGATCTAAAGAATCTTTGTGTCATGGCGGTAACAGTACCTCCAGCATCATTATTCACTCACTTATCTCCAAATATAACTCCAATAGCCATAAAATCAAGGCGACACAGCAAAGGTAATGAAAATTTTATTAGTCAAGAAATTTCTAAGCTTCTTTCAGATGGCGTTATCGAGCCAAGTATATCACCATGGCGAGCCCAAGTCTTAGTCACAGGAGGACTAACACACCGCAAACGTTTGGTAATAGATTACTCGCTTACAATCAATAAATTTACGGAACTTGATGCATATCCTTTGCCAAATATCGAATCATTGGTGGCGAAAGTGGCTAAATATCGATTTTTTAGCCAAATTGACTTAAAAAGTGCTTACCATCAAGTTCCTATTCCACATAGCGACAGAAGGTATACTGCATTCGAAGCCTGCGGAGCACTTTATCAATTTACGCGCATTCCATTTGGTGTCACCAATGGAGTTGCGGCATTCCAGAGAACTTTACAGTACATAATAGAAACAGAGGAACTTCACGGTACATTCGCATATTTGGATGACGTCACCGTCTGTGGGACAGACAAGATCAATCATGATGCGAACCTTAATAAATTTATGACAGCTGTTAAAAAGTACGGATTGACTTGGAAATAGGAAAAGTGTCTGTTTAGTTCCGAATCCATTTGTCTCCTAGGGTACTCTATTCACAACAATAAAATTACGCCTGATGAGAATCGTTTAAAGCCGTTACTAGACTTACCACTTCCAACAAATTCTTCCGCCCTAAAGCGTGCTGTTGGAATGTTTGCACACTATTCAAAGTGGATACAAAACTTTTCTTCGAAGATAAAACCGCTAGTTACTGTCAATCATTTCCCTTTGGATGACAGATCAAAAGAATGTTTTCAAAAACTGAAACATGAAATTTCAAAATCGTCGCTTTCGGCAATTGATGAATACGAAACGTTCACTGTAGAAACGGATGCCTCAGACTTTGCCATAGCAGCCACCCTGTCGCAAAATTTCCGTCCAATCGCATTTTTTTCTCGAACTTTAAATTACTCTGAACGGGGACAATCGGCGATTGAAAAAGAAGCATGTGCCATTGTCGAAGCAATTCGTAAATGGCGACATTATTTGATGGGGCGTCATTTCCTCGTCATAACAGATCAGCAATCTGTTTCCTTCATGTTTGGTCAAAAGCACACAAGTAAAATAAAAAATGATAGGATTGAGCATTGGCGTTTGGAGTTATCCTGTTACAAATACGATATTATATACCGACCGGGTCGAGAGAATACAGTTGCTGATACTTTGTCCAGAGTTTGTGCAGGGGTTGCAACCAATAATAAATTGTATCAATTACATGAACAACTTTGTCATCCAGGCATAACTAGAATGGCTCACTGGATACGTTCCAAAAATCTAGCTTACTCTTTAGAAGAAATTAAAGCTATGACTTTATCTTGTCGGGTTTGTGCGGAGATAAAACCACGATTTTGCCGTACTGAGGGCAGATTAATTAAAGCTACGATGTCATTTGAATGGCTTAATATGGACTTTAAAGGCCCATTACCATCGAATTCACAAAATAAGTATATTCTTACCATTATAGACGAGTATTCTCGTTTCCCGTTTGCGTTTCCTTGCAAAGATTTACACGCGGCAACGGTAATAAAATGTCTTAAAGAAATTTTCTATATATTTGGATTCCCTCTTTATGTACACTCAGACAGGGGATTAGCGTTCATCTCAGAAGAATTGAGAAATTTTCTGACATCTTCGGGTGTGGCCTCTAGCAGAACCACACCTTATAACCCCCAAGGAAATGGGCAAATAGAACGACTGAACGGAACCCTATGGAAGGCGATACAATTAAAACTACGCTCGCATAAAATAGATATTTCTGAATGGGAACAAGCACTTCCGATTGCCCTTCACTCTTTGAGGTCACTGATATGCACCAGCACCAATGCGACGCCGCACGAGAGGTTATTCAGTCACCCACGCCGTTCCTCAAACGGAGAATCTCTTCCGTCATGGTTATTAACACCAGGACCAGTATTGAAAAAGGTTAACGTGAGAAGCTCTAAATATGACCCTCTCGTGGAGGATGTAGAATTACTGGAGGGAAATCCTGCATACTCCCTAATTCGATACTCAGACGGTAGAGAAGCAACTGTTTCAAATCGACAATTAGCACCTCTTCCAAGCGCAAACCCGTATGAAGATGATGATTCTTTACCGCCCGGCTCTTCGCCCTTACGCCATGAATTATTAGACGCGGAAGCTGATGACGGATCACAATCTTGCTTACCACCACAATCGGCTTCTCCAGAAGCATCTCGTCGTTCTGAACGTGACAGACATCCTCCGCGGTACTTAAAGGACTATGTACTGGAGAAATAAAAAAATGGATGGGGAGACTGTACTATACTTAAATAAGAAACTTTTACTCTGTGATCATGACCATAACTTTACTATCTTCAAGTCAATTGTAATTTGTCATTCATATATCATGTCACAATGTTTTTAAGTTGATTAAAACCAATATTCCTTGGTTTTGTCTTATTTCAATGTCCAAATTCTTTTTTCATCTCAGTAAAGATTTCTTGCTTGGTTGAGCATAGTTTTGCATCTATCATGCTTATGTCCTGTTTCACATTTGCAAGTTTTGAGTCCAACATCTTAGAAAATGTCTGCATAACATTTCTCATAGTGTGCTCCATAGTAATACTAGAATTGTTATTATGCAACACTAGATCATCGACACTGCTCAAGTCGTATTGAAGCGACGCATCACACGTATAGATACATCGGCGGCAGGTTGTGCCGGTGGCGATTGTTCGTAATGCCTACGGATAGGAGTACTGTCGCCCTTACGTCCACGCGCGAGCGTGATATTATTGCACGTAGGACAATGCCATTTATGATCTCTTCCTTGCAGCTTGGTTTTGAAGTATTCAGCAGGAATATTCAGACAGGCATAGTGGTAGCTGTCTTTACATAGTGCACACAACATTAACATATCCTCGAGGATTGCATTTTTGCACGCTGTGCATGCCATTTTACATACCAATTTAAGTCAAACAAGTTGAAATAAGAGATGTCAGTTGAATAAATGTAACTCCGCACGTCTAGCCGTCCAAACGGGCGACCATTAAACACACACTTTACAACGTATACAGTTTGGCGAGGTAGGTAGGTCAAGTTACCACTCGAATAAACCAACCGACTACTCCTACACCGCGGTTTGCTTTCGAAAAACTATAGGTATCACAGACTCACCACCATTAGATTATTCTTACTTTTACATAAAAAATCGAGCTTTATAAAGGTTTTTAATAATACTGTCGCAATATATTAGTAGGAGCTCACTTTAGTTAATGTTTACGCCGCTAACATCACAACTACCCTCCGATGTTACGATATTAGTTAGCTTTAAGTTAACACAAAACGAATGTAAACTTGTTATGTAAAATACCTACTAATTGTCCGTGCTCATGTAGGCCTAATTATATCATCTTCATTCCCATCACTCAAGTAGCAAATTATCCATAAACAGACGAACGAATATGAGTATTTATGTTAGTTTAGATTAAAACAGCGGGCCAGGCCATAATTAAGCCTAGCAAACATTATTATTACAATTTCGCTTATTTAGCAAAATAAAACGAGCTTATGAAATTTTGTTTATCAAACCACACTGTATTGGTATTATTTTAGAATTGTATATAGCTTAAATAAACGAAAGGCGGAAGAATTATGTCATGTCAGTCATTTCTAATTTTATCATATAATGAATAAAGTAAGCGGAGATAAAGAGAAGTGTAAATGAGCTCTTTGAAGTAAGCGCATTGTCAAATGATTTCTATTTTTCGGGAAAAGTCATTTCTCGGTATCTTTTTTTCCTTGATCGACTTTACAGGCAAAGAAGGAAGACAGCTACATCAATTCAAGTTATACTGGCATTGAAAAATTAATTCCAAGTTGAAGCAAATGTACACTTGGAATTAATTTTTCAGAACGAAGTGTTGATGAATCGAAAAAGTAAAAAAAACGATATCATCGTGAGTTAGATCTTCTTGGTTGCAAGCTTTGTAAAAGTCGGTGTTAAAGTCTACAAAGTTTCTAGTTAGCAATCACTTTTCATGTAGAATATTGTGCGTAGATGTAGATTGTACATTCGGCAAGCTTGGCATTAACCCGCCGCAGATAACCTATTGTCGAGGTGTTGCACGCTCCGGACCTTCCTGCCACAAAAACAAGCAATATTAATTTGTGCTTAGAACTTATAATAATACTAACTTTTGCCCACGGCTTCGATTGTGAAACTTTAATTTAAACAAGCGAGATTTTCTGCGCAAGACGATTAGTACAATTCAAGACCCAGCTATATTTTAAAAATAAAGGGGATAAATAGTCGTTGCACATAAATATAGGTTTTGTTGACATGTTGAATTTCTATTACCATTTGTTACTTTTTCCGCTGCAAGCCAGCGTAATTCCATCAATGTTGTGAGAATAACACCTTCAACTCCATCCGGTCATAGTACTTCCATCCTAGACTATAATTATTTTAGGCTTTACTTATTACTTCTGCAAAGTTCCTCTGTTCTGGAGCCTTTTGAATTTAAAAACCGAGATCATTTGGTATTAATGGAATACGCGGTTCATACACTTTTAGCAGGTTCCGTTAAAAAAGTGGCCTATACTATGTTCCGGAGCAAAACCTTGACTTGCAACTTCGTGCCTTTGCAAAGTTTGGGTGGCTTTAAACTTAGCAACGTGACAGGTGACCCAGACGCAGTAATAGTCGGTGATATGGCAGATCCGGTGGGTTCAAAGTGTTTAAGAACTCTACTGGATAATTAACGGCATCGTCAGTGCTTAACACAGTATTTATTGAGTTTTTAACAATTTTTTGTTCGTCAAAGGAATTTATTAATATGTAATTAATGACCGCTGCTTGGTCGTTCTTTGGGGTCAGTATAGCTCTATACTGTATTATAGTTTCTTGATATTTTTGCATTATGGATATAAAGCTAATATTAAAAAAATTTTAAAAAGCAAGCAGCATCTTCCAGAAGCACCTTGAACTGTACTAATTATAGATGCAAAAATGTTCCTAATAACTACTCTTCTCGACCCGCCGGGCCGCACGCTCTCGTCTAGGTACTAGGTACCCGATCGGCGACGCTCGAGAATATCATACCTCAAAATGCAAAAAAGAACCTTAGATGCGGCTTTTGAAAAATACATTCTTAGTGTACCCCTAGACCTCATAAGGAAACTACTTATCAAGTTTTTCATCCTTAGACCCGGCGGTTTAGGCTATACGTTGATATGTGAGTCAGTCTTTCATTATCTTCTTTTCTATATTTTCAAAAATAGAAAAAGGTAATGGTAGTTTGCGTCCGCCACGTTAGATTTTAAAATCATTGTTGTTTTCGTAATTAGCGACCCGATAAATAATACAAAGGATACCCATGTTAATTTTTACATTTTGACACCCCATATTCCCCTTTTAAGGGGTGAATTCTGAAAAAACCTGAAGCACGTGTTAAGTCATTTATCGAATGGAGATCGAATAAAATAGTCTAACTAATTTGTTTTTCCATACAAACTTTGGAGCCCCGTTTAAACCCCTTGAGGGGTGAATTTTCAAAAACCTTTTTATATTGCATTAGGAACCTACGTGTCGAATTTGAAATCTCTACACCATATGTCAGTCAGTCAATCAGTTTCTTCTTTTTTATTTATTTTATTTTATAACTTAGTAATAGAACAATAACTGACAAAGGCACCGCCTACGGCTCGATAATAGGCCCAATTACGATTTAAATCTCTGCCCAATTATCTACTTGCTTTATGTAAACGAAATGTGTAATTTGTTCCAGGAAGGTTCTGTGTATCAATTTGCCGATGACACACGCCTAATTGTACATCATAAAAACTTTTCCATAGCTGAAAAAATAATGCAGGATAACTTAGATTTATTGTTTAAATGGTCACATGATGCTGGGTTTGTAATTAATGCTGAAAAGACAAAAGCAATGCACATTAATTCCAGCCATAACAAAACAAATTACGTGCCCACATTAGTGGCTCATGAACATAAATTGCTTACATAGTGCTGTCTCCTCTTGTAAATGTAAATACCTTGATTTTGTAAAAACACATATATATGACTAAGATTTTGTAAAAACACATATATATGACTATATGTAATAAATTGAGAGGCTTTTTAAGTGAAATATATATATATTAAAATTTAAACTCCCATATCAAACTTTGAGATTACTGTATTTAGCGAGGGTGGACTCCATAATTGATTATGGCATATGTAGCTACGGTAGAACTTTTGATACACATTTGAACCACATATATAATCTGCAAATAAGAATTCTACGTTCCTGGTAATGTTAAAAAAATGTATAAAGATAATTATTATAAGTTGTTTAAGTATTGTCAGGTGCTACCAATTCATAATAAAATAAAACTAGCCATACTTAGGGCTGAACACCACAAAATATGTAACTTAAAACTAAGTAAGAGAAATGAAATATTAAAAATTCTAAAGGATGCCAATTTGTTTGTACTACCTAAATATAAAAACATTTATGGAAAGCGAAATTATAAATATGCATGCACTGCCAAAGATAATTAATAGCCCGCCTACACAGCTACAGATGAGATATGTAAAGAATTTTAAAACAAAGTAATTAAAAAACACATATAATAACACAATATTCTATGTTTAACTCTTAATACTTACATTGTGATTAAACATTATGAAAAAATTTTACTTAAGGATCTGAATTCATGCTTAGCATATAAGCCCTTCAGGCTTCCGTTAAGTATATTGTACCTCAGAAATGTATATATTATGTACTTGAACAATAAACAATTTATTAACACTTTGTGTACATCGTGTACAAAGGCGGGCTTAATGCCTTTTTTTACGAGGGAAATGCGTTTGCGCACCGACCCAGCCCCGGCAGGGGCAAGGGTGTTTGGGACTCCGCAGCGAGCGACTACCCACTAAACCCCTCGATATGCCCTCTTTGGCGCCTGGCGCAGCCACGTCCAAAGGACGCGCCGCTGCCGAACGAGGTCGTGGGAACCCTTACGGACCGATCATAAGCCCGTACGCGGCTCCTGCCCACCAATGGCAGGCCCCTCACGCCCTCTCCTAGATGGAGGTGGAGAGTGTAATCCTTTTTCTCGCTAAATTGTAGAAATATAGGGAAATCTTAAAGTTGAAAGAAAAAAAACAAACTTATTCCTTTAGTCCGATACAAAATGAAAAGCTTTATTCTTGTAGATACATAATTATAATTCACTTATGCATATGTTACTGAAATAAACAAAATCCCTCAATGCAAAGCACTTAACTTAATGTTTAATCAATACAAGCCAAGGGCAGGATGGTTCAGGATTACGCTCGCTGTTTAGCCAACGGCGGGTACGGTGCGGTTACGCATTTCCCCCCGAGAAAAAAAAAAAAGGATGGTTCAGGTTTGTTTGATCAATCTCGGCAGGTAAAAATCAGGTACAAATTGGGTACAAAACTATAAAATGAGGGGCAATAAAGTACACCAACAAATAGTTTCTTTTTTAGTTTGTTTCTTTTTTTGGTTTCTTTTTTTTTTAATTAGTAGCTTTCCTCGGAGCGGTTGTTAGTAGATCGTACCTTCAATGCTAAGTTTCTGCGATCACGGGTCAGAGATATAATATTCCAGTTCCTTAGATTTGATTTGTTATATTTGGACAATTCCACAGAATTCCTCCTTGATATCAGGTTATTTTGTTATGTTTTCTAGCTGTAAAGTCAAGCAGCTGAGCCCTACGGCCTCCGGTAACTGCCCTGGAGATTCATAGCACAGTGTTAGGTTAAAAAAATATAATTAAATATGCCTATGATCTTAGGGTCAGTGGGTCTAACACTGAGTTCTGAAGGAACCCCAGTCAATACATTTGAACTTCATGTAATAAACATAGCAAATGAATTCTAAAACATAATTTTTAATAAATTGACAAATTGTCTTAATAGTTGATTTATAAAAAGGACACATGGAGGAGAGAGCACCTTTTTTTATGTATAATTATTGCTATTAATAGAAAGAAAACAGCTTAATTTGTGAGTTATTTGCCAAAGTATGATGTGAAACTCAATATAGTGAAAATCTAGAATTTATCATGAAATGTGTAATTGTTATTCAATACATTCATTAATCCCACTAAGATACCGCTTACTATCAGGTTTTTTTAATTAAATAGGGGATGAAAAAGGCGAATTTTGGAAATGTAATATGTTTGATTTAATAATCAATTTACCCACAAAAAAAATTTCAAAATCTATTTTAAATCATGAAATATAGTAAAAGAATTAAGTAGATACATTATTGATTTTTTTGCACTTATTGATACAATTTATCAATTTAATTTAATGAATCGCGAGACGGGCGGCGAGTAAATATATTTTCATGAGCTTTACTCTTCAAGCTGAAAACAAAAATAACTGACTTTTGAAAATTCACTGAAAATTCACAATTTTTAAATTAAAGGCACGCAGAAAATGTGAAAAATACCTATGGATTTTATTCGCAGAAATTAAGATTTAAAATGCTGTTCGCAAATCATAATCAATAACAAATTACTTCGGTCGATGTCTCACAGACTAGGTATCCAGTTCCAAGATCATAGCATAGACGCGTTCACAAACTATGGTGAGATAGGGCGCGTTCCATTTAAGCACAGATTTGTATTTATGCAGCTACTGGAACCGAGGTCCGTTTGCCGAATGTTAAGCGTCGTATTGGCGACGAAACCAAATTCATTTCATAACACTCGTAAGATTCCTAACTTGTTTCAGGATGTGTCAAGTCAACATACGGATCTTGCGAAATTCTACAGTCTGCAATAAGTATTTCCAGCCAAGGTTATAAGTTTGGTTTGAAAACAAAACGTAATGTAAAATTAACCATAAACAAACTGTGAATGCTTTCCAAATTCTATTCGACGAAACCATAATTATATGAGCTGTAGCTTTAAGTGTTTTTTATTATAATATGTCTCTAAAAATGATCAAAACAAACGGTCTTCCGAATTTTGAGAAAATCAACCCACCTAAGGGGAAGCACGGGATTTTGGGCGAAAAAAAACTATCTTTGTAAATAAGGCCAGGATAAACGCGAGATTTATTTTGTTTATGCCAAAATCGAATAATGACCAAAGATAATTGCAAATGTCACTGACGTGACGTGAAACGACGTTGACGTTGACACTTGACATTGACATTGTGAAATTCATTGACAAAGTTATTGTAATTATGATTTTAGTTGTGAAATTTGTGTTAAAACTACAGTGAAAACAAAGTGTTTTTGAAAATTCCTTCTTTAGAAATGTGACATAGGGGTTGATATTTTGTTTTTTTTTTGTTTGAGTATTCTGACAGTTTGACGTGTTTTAAGGGACTTTTAAAAAGCTTTTGCTTTATCGATCAATAATACCTTTATGATTGTTAATACTCTTTACTACGGGAAAATATTGATTTCCCCAAGGGAAAACAAAAATAACGCCGGCGAAGCTGCGGGGCGGAAAGCTAGTCTATTATATAATTGGTTGTCTGGGGAGATATGACCTCCGCTTGGTGCGATCTTGGTGCTGGTGTTTCTCAAGGCAGCATATTATCTCCTCTTCTATTTTCAATTTTCATTCATTTTATTACTTGCAACTTTACGCTTAAGCTGATGTTGATCACATAAATAGCGCCATAGACCAAGTCAATCAAGACTTACAAGCCATCAAAGCTTGGTCTGAACAATTTGGTATTCTAGTTAATCCTGAGAAATGCCAGGCTATTATCATCGGTGGACCCAGGATGGTGGCTAGAACGGTTTCAGCTAACCTGCATCCCATTATTTTTGACGGCAAAATTATTCCTTTGAGTAATCATGTTAAGGATCTGGTCACAATCACTCATTTAGTGAACACGTGTTTAATTATCAACCTAAATAAGTAATTTCAAAAAAGCTTTAAAAATGACGGAATTCCAGGCTACATTAACCATATGTACTGTTAATCCCAATTTCAACCCCTTATTGGTAGAATATCCAGAAACGCTTAAATACGTATCTACTCATTTTCAATCAGTAGCCCAAAAATAAAGTATCATGTTTCTAACTTAAAAAATGTCGGATTGCCATACAAACTTTCAACCCATATTTCACCCCCTTGGGGTGGAAATTCCAAAATTCCTTCCTGAGTGGGTGTCTACTCAATAAAGCGACCCTAGATAGACTAGTTAGGCCCGCGAACTACGTTTCGCCATAATAATTCTCCAAATAAAATTCTGAAGAGGGCCACCCTTAACATCTAGGGGTATAAAAAATAGCCTAAGACCCATTCTCGGATCTACCAAATATATACACAACAAATTTCATATAAATCGGTCAAGCCGTTTCGGAGGAGTTCGACACGAACAGTGTGACACGAGATTTTTATATATTAGAAAATTAAGCAGAAGCAGTTTGGCACAGTGGATCAATTGACTACATTTAATGTTTTATGACTGTTTGTTAGGATGCCTCTTTTTATTTAACAAGGTTAATAAATAAGTGCAAAATTGTATAATGGTAACAATTTTATATATTAACTAAAGTTGTCTTCAAATATATAAAATTCAAATAAAAGAGTTTCGATTTAGAAAATACATTTTATTAGTTGCAAGGAACGTATAATATGTATTTTATTTTATTTTATAGGGTTCGCCAATATTTTAACATAAAATAATAAAACATTTCAAATTACGAATTTATGTATAATTATGAATACACCAGTAATTAAAATATTTTGAAAAGTCGTCCATAGAAAACCCTGGTACCGTCGTCATCAATGATGTAAGTCAAATTGACCTTATCAGTGGCGGGTTAAAGAGTCTCAAATCCCCACAGTCTTGCCAGTAGCAAAAAGGAAGATCTATACATATGTTGGTAATTTCGGATAAACGAGGGAGTTTTCCTATTTTTACAATAATGCTGGCACGCAAGCATACATACATGAAAAATATAGTCCTGTACGAGTAATCAAACAAAAGGCCGACGCAAAAAAGCACCGGAGTATCAGTACTGCAATGTACTCCTGGTAAGCTATGGTGACCTCACTCACGTGTAACATGATATGATTATATTTCTTTACCTAAAATGTTGTCTCCAGCATTAAAATTAGCCCGTGTTTCCGCAAACAGACGCCTACAGCAAACAGTGCTTCCCCAAACAGACAACCCAAATATCTTAAACACAAAATTTAACACAACAAAGGATGATATCGGTACAAATTTTACACAGTCGTAAAACCATTTTATTCAGAGCATTATACAACAAGTTTTATGGAACTTCGTCACTTTGATTTTAACAACACCTTTGAGTCCTTTGTGTTACTTTTGACTTGTGTTCTAGTTATATATATTTCTTTGTTTATTTTGCAGTAGCATATAAAAACGTTATTAACCCTATAAATTTTAAATTATCCAAAATATAACTTTTTGCTAATGGCACCCACGCTTGGATTCTAGTCGTAACAAATAAACAATATCTATAGCAGACAAGAAATTACTTCTTTATATTTTCTGGGCTAGAATGAATGGATAATGCTTACCGAAAGTCAGTGTGATTGAATGCTTTCCTATCATACAGTTAAAACAAATATTGGCTCCTTACATATGAAATTGGCGTTTTGTATGGGAGGAACTTAAAGTCGTTTTTTTTAATATAATATATTTATTCAATCAAAGTATGTACCATTGCTATCTATGTACTTTTGCCATCTCATAGGTAGTCCATCGATCCCTTTACTAAAAAAAACCATTCGGACGGAAATCAATAAATTCTTTGAAGGCGGTTTGAACTGCCCCATCGGAGTTGAATTTTTTCCTTTTCAAGAAATTATCCAAATTTCGAAAGAAATGTTAATCTGTTGGAGCAAGGTCCGGAGAGTACGGTGGATGTCTTAGATATTCCAATTGAGGCTCCTCTAATTTGGTAGCCGTCTGTTGTTCAGTTTGTGGTCTAGCGTTATCATGAAGCAGCAGTGGCCTAGAGCGATTGACCAGCCTCGTTTGTTTAGCAGCTATAGCTTTTCAATCATGGTTTGTAATTGCTTACAATAGACATCTGCCGTAATCGTCTGGCCAGATTAAAGAAAGCTGTAGTGAAAGACACCAGCACTAGTCCACCAAACGCTCACAAGTAACTTTTTTGGAGTCAATTTTCGCTTGGGGCATGGTTTGGCTGGGGCGGCGGGGTTCAGCCATTGCGATGAGCGCTTCCGATTATCGTACAGGACCCACTTTTCATCACAAGTAATGATTCGATTTAAAATCCCTTCATTATTGTGCCGGTTGAGTAATGCAACGCAGCAGTCAACGCGCGTTTGTTGATTTGCTTCACTCAATTCGTGAGGTACCCATCTTTCAAGCTTTTTCACCTTCCCAAATTTTATTTTATTGCTAAAGGTGGCAGACGAGCAAGTGGCCCACCTGATGGTAAGTGGCAACCACCGCTCATGGACGTCTGCAATGCCAAGGGCAAAGCTCAGTTGCTACCTACCTGGAGAGAAGTGCTCTTTTTAAACCTCGTTTGAAGTTGGACATATCGTAGCGCTTAGGAAACACCGCAGCTGGAAGTTCGTACCAGAGTCTACACGTACGTGGAAGAAATTAACGCTGAAACCGAAGTGTGCTAGACAAGATCGGTTCCAGGTGGTACGGATGAACTCTATTGTGGTGGCGGGTGGTGCGATGATAAAAAGGTAACGAGGGCACGATTGCAAACAGTTCCTCAGAGCACTCCCCGTTAAAGAGTCGATAGAGCACGCAAAGAGAACCAAAGTCTGTCCTTTGCTCCAGCGTCTCCATTGAAGCCGTGATACTGGGATCACCAACGATGCGGAATGCACGCCTTTGCAAGGAGTCAAGTGGGTCGAGTTGATATTTCGGAGCTCCTGCCTAGAGGTGTGAGCAGTACTCCATATGCGGCCGTATTTGTGCTTTATAAAGCATCAGCCGCTGACTAGCAGTGAAGTACTGCATGGCTCTGTTCAGGACGCCCAGTTTTTTGCTCGCCAATTTGGCTTTGTCCTCCAAATGACTCGCAAACTGCACTTTGGCAGAAATTTCCACACCGAGGATCCCAATACCACCGGAAATACGAAGAGTAACTCCTTGGAACTGAGGCACTACGATAAATGGGTCCTTCTTCGCAGTGAATGCGCACACTTGTATCTTCGTGGGGTTGAACTTAACTAAGTTCTTTGCACCCCATTCGGAGACTCGCCTTAGAGAGTCCTCGACTTCAGACACAAGTTGTGACCGCCTTTCTTGCAACGAAATCCGAGGGACATTCTGGTGGTCGGTATACCGCACATCACCCGTACTATCATCTGCATAACAATGTATGTTCTCAATGGACAACATGTCATTGATATGCAGAATGAACAGGGTTGGGGAGAGCACCGAACCTCGTGAAACGCCAGCGTTTAGGGGCATGGTTTTGGAGCAGCAGCCGTCGACGGCGACTTTAATGCTCCTACCATCCAAGAAGCTGGCTATCCATTTGCAGAGTCCCTCGGGGATTCCATAAGATGGTAGCTTTGTGAGAAGAGCTCTGTGCCAGACCCCATCAAACGCCTTAGCGATATCTAGTCCCACGGCGAGAGCCTCACCTTTGCCCTCCAAAGTTTCTGCCCAGCGCTGGGTCAAGTAAACTAAAAGATCACCAGCTGAACGGCCGTGACGGAAGCCGTATTGTCGATCGCTAATTAGCTGGTACTCTTCTAGGTACCGTAGGAGGCGGGAGTTGATGACCCGCTCCATAATCTTGGAGAGCAAGGACGTTATCGCTATTGGCCTGTAATTTGACGGGTCGGATCGGTCACCCTTTTTGGGAATTGGGTGGACGTGAGCAATCTTCCACGAAGATGGAACCTTGTAGTTCTGATAGGAAAGGCGGTAAAGGCGCGTTAGTACAGGGTTCAGCTCAGGGGCGCACGTCTTCAGCACCAGTGCTGGGATGCCATCCGGCCCACTCGACTTATGGACGTTCAAGAGCTTAAGCTCCCGCCTGACCGCACGTTATGTAATGGGTATTTCAGGCAGTGAGTTGGAGCTTGGAGCTACGCCGAGGGATGTTGGGTAGTGTGGCTTCAAGTGAATTAAAACAGTTTTATCACTAACACCGCAGCCTGCAGCTAACTCGGACGTGGTTTGCGATGGATCCGCTTCCACGATAGCCTTCAATTCTTCATTATCAACTTTGGTCTCCGGCCGTCCACGGGGCTTGTTCTGAAGGTCGAAATTTCCAGAACGAAAACAAAAAGCCAATTTCATATGTAAGGACGTAATATTTACTTCTTTTTACAAGTTTTTATTTACCTAGCAATATACGTAGGTACGTCTTAGAGCATTCATACGGGAGACGGTAAGGCTGGGCGAACCCCTCTGCCAATTTACGCTGACCATATGACCATACACGTTATATAAAACTAGTTGACGCGCGCCCGTTGCCATTTGGTGTCGTTTTTGTGTCGCACTAAGAGCTCCAAAAAAATGGTTAATTGTGCAGTTTCCTCTTGCAAAAGGCGATCCAGCTACTCAAATCTTCGAGATTATGGCGTTTCCTATCACATTTAAGTATAAAATATACATTACCGTGTTTCATTTGTTTATAATTTTGAAGTAATTTTTATGCCGTAACGATAGAAAAATACAATGGTACGATGGTAGCTCAACACAATACACGGGCATAATATTATCTGTGACACGGGCATTTGCTTAGTGCTGGGACAACGTGAGTGAATGATGCTAATTCATATTTTTATTTATCATTCATTCACTCCGGAGTTTGTTTATTGTTTAACCAGATATAAGATTAAAATAGAAATTCAAGTGGAATTTAATTGAACAAAAAAATATCAAGAAAATATTACTTATTATTTTACTTCAACTTTGCTTTATAGATTAAAAAAACTTTTTCTATACAATATACTTACTCTAAACAATTTTTCGACTGCGTCTCACTTGATTTTAAGCCTATTAAATAATCTTTATTGATATTTTACAAAATGCAATGTAAGTTAACCCCAAGAGATGGCATCATCACTCATGTTTACTCCAGATAGATAAATGTAAATATAATGTCCTCTTAATTTTATGTTGTAGTTGAGGTCATAAGTACAAAAAAAAATTATTTTTTTTGTACTTTTAGTTTTTTTTTGAAAGGCTGAAAAGATGCAAAATGTTCATAAACTCTCAAGAATATTTTATTTAACTGTAGGCTATTTAATTTTCAACTGCCAGACAGCAGACAAAATAGAAAAACTATTGTTTGCGGTCACCGTTAACCGCGTTTTCGTTTCGTTTCCGCGTTGCATTCACACAATAAAGCTTTTTCTACTTATTTTAGTGGCTTTAAAGTTTGTACGGCCAATGTCAATAAAAACACTTTCAACGAATTGTATGGAATGGAAAGGAATTTTATGTTTACTTTAACTCACATTTTTTGGTGCAACTTAAATGAAAATACCCGATATCGTCCCAAGCGTTATAACACGTTGGGCCCTATCGCAAATGAAAGGTTTTCTAAAATACTAATCTTGTTTGTATGGCAATCAGTGCTATCAAATTACTACCATACGAGCAAAGCTAAACGAAAAAGTACTTACCTATTAAACATTGTTTATAACTATGCAGATATATAATAAAATCAAAAATTAGTTCTTGGTATACTTATTAACAATTCTCACGTAAAACATCTAAGACATTCCCGGTATGTCCCCCGCGCTAACTTGTTTCGACGTGTTCAGATAGAAGCGTGGCGGAAATCAAGTCACACTAGTCATTGTTTTGATTGCACTCCGGGGTGTCGTTCTGTTATTTGTTTACTGACTTTTCATGGTACCTTTATTTTACTTTGACCGTGACTAATTACTTGATGTATTTAAGGCGCATAACACATTGCACCGGACACCGCTCCGGTGTGCGGCGCTGCGGTTTTTAATTTTGACTGAAGAATCTTAATTTGTATACAAAAACCGCAGGGTATAACACACTCACACCGCATGCCCGTGCGGTTGTGCGGCGCGCGCGACGGCACCGCACTCCCGGACGGTGATGCGGTGCGGTCCGCGGGGTATGCCACACTGAGCCGCAGTATCGTACGGATTTTTGCGTAGAAAGGACGTGCATACGCGTAATAGATCTCGACATAGATAATGCGGCGATGCGGGGCGTCGTGCACCGCAGCTCCGGACGGTGATACGGAGCAAACCGTACGGTGGCACGGTTCCGTGCCGCCGCAGCCGCATGCGGTTTTCGTCCCTCCGTACACCGCAGCGGTGTCCGGTGCAATGTGTTATGCGCCTTAATGTAAATAAACCAGTTACATTTATCATAGTGTGTGGTATTCTACCAGTCAAGCCCTTTCATTTGATACCCATATTAAGAGAGTGGTGAAAAATACGTAATCTACCATTTTGTGGCGGCGGCCATCTTGGATCGATAGTCAGCAAACATAGCTAAGAACACTCCCGACTAATTCACCTTTCAAACAAAAAAAGAAAACAAAATCAAAATCCGTTCATCCGCTCGGGAGCTACGATGCCACAGACACACACACAGACACATCAAACTTAAAATCAGAAATCAACGCGGACAAAGTCGTGAGCAGAGAGCTAGTTTGAGTATAGAGCTAAAGTCTGTTCCCCGAGAGCTGATAAAAATTATTATTACGCATGGGAGCGCTTACTGTGTTTCTTTAACTGAAAATATAAATCCCCCCCCCCCCCCTCATCAAAACATTATACCTACGCTTATGACTGAAAATATATTTATTTCAGTCGATCAGCTAAACAGCAAGTGAAATTGCTGTATTTGACACAAAAAACTAATTAAAGCATTTTAATAATAATTGGCGGGCCTCGCTTTGTACTAATTTAAGAAACCCTGTCTTCACTGTATTTTTATCAACTCTAGCCGAACAGGGAATAGTAATAAAAATACAATTTATTGTAACATTTCAATCATTCACTCACGACGTCCCAAATAGTTACTCATTCTTTGTGTCACATCACTAGGGACATTCATTCTTTGTGGTGGGGCGATTGCGTAGATACACGTTAATTTGTCGATGTGTATTCGATTTGTTTCTTCATTGTAGGGTAATATTTTCATAGTGTGTGTTCGTAAACATAAGAACAATATCTATGTGTGTGTATTCTACATTTTCTTAGTGTGCGTGCGTGTTTACCTCGCCTCCCGCGAAAAGTGGCAGAAAAATTTACACTGCGATTTGTTGCGTACCGCATCCATAGGTTAAATGATCTAAGAGGTACGTATGTATAATGTATGTTCGGATCAGAAAATTAATCGTCTCCTAATAGTATATAAAATTCTCGTATCACAGTGTTTGTTATCGAACTCCTCCGAAACTTATCTTAGAAATTTCTTTTGTATTCTCTCAATTTTACTTATATAGTAATTATACATAGGATTCCAACTAGACATGGGCTGGATTAGCTAATTTCCGTACCTAATCCACCTGTTCCTAATATTTTCAAACACCTAATCCAAATACCTGTTCCTAATATTTATTCAGTTCCACCAAAAATATTCGGAATAGGGAATGTATTAGTATAGTAATTGTAATAGGTCCTAATATTTATTAGGTACCGGCATAAATATTCGAAATAGGGAATGTATTAGTATCGTAATAGGTCTTAATATTTATTCAGTATTGGCATAAATATTCGGATGAGGGAATGTATTGGAATAGTAATAGGTCCTAATATTTAATTTCATTCTTGATTCAAGTTTAATATTTTTTACCGTTTTTTTTGTGAGTATATTACGTGATTACTCCGCCCATTGTGGATCAATTTTCAAAATTCTCTTTGTGTTCGATAGAGTATAGTCCTGGGGTGGTTCCATTGTCACCAAAGTCAGGATCTGATGATGGTATCCCAGGAAAATCGAGGGAAACCTTTAAATTTCATAGGTACGTTCAACGTGTTTCATGATTTTTCGAAGCTATTCAGATATTTGCGTCTGGTAGTCATAAAATGAGCTGATGATGAAAGGATCCTTGACTTTTAGGAGTTAGAGGTTAGTTTTTTAAATACAATAGGCACTTTTTGATGCTAAATTGCATTCTTTCAAGTCACTTCGGTGAGCTGGTATTAAATTTACAAAAAACAAAAAAAATATTGTTACAAAAAAATAAAACCGACTTCATAATAAAAAGGTGATGGTGTGCATTCTTATATAATTTTGACTTTTAAGTGTTTTTGAAGTCAGATTTTATTTTTTGTATTTTGTAAAAAGATTTTATGATTTTCTTAAACATACCGTGCGTTTGCACCGAGAAACATAAAACATGTAATGTTTTACAACTTGTTGTATGATACAAATGTCAAAACTTGTTGTGTACCTATGCTTTTGCGTCCACGATTGTGTTCGCAATTTCGGCTATCAAAGTCATAAAACATGTTTTGCAACTCGTTGGGGTGTTGACCACAGAACACAGAAAGAGGTTAGAAGGGCTATGTGGGCGGGGCACGTGTAGCCACAACTATGACTAAATGCTCATACTTGCGGCCCCGCAACGCGAACGCGTTGTTTAATCACTGACGGACAACAACAGTGAGTGTATCGCGAAGCGCGGCGCTATAAATATAAAAAAATGCCTTCTTGTGCTATAATTACTTGTAAAACAAGAAGTCAGATGTCAAGTGTAGCTAAAGAAGGAATTTCTTTTCATCGGTAAGTAGTAAATTAATCATAATGACCATATTCCATACATCATAATGTCAAAATCCACCAAAACTGATCATAACGATAAGTTACATAATATTTTTCTAAAAAATATACATTACCGGCAATGTACGCACGCGATTTTTGCCATATTACTTAGAGCGCGTAATATAGTACACTGCTTTCGGTAGAGACGCATTTGGCTTAATGAGCATTAACGCAGTAGTCGCAGTACAAGGGATAGTGCCGTGCTAATCAAAAAACGCACGCATTACATTTTATCGATAAATGTATATTTTTAAATATTTGTATAAAGTAAAAATAACATATTATTTGTCACTTAAAATGCCATAATAATAATTATTACTTATCGATAATACAGAATGTTTGGTGAAGCTAACACCTACCCTTTCTAACATCCTATTCATATAAGTACGGCGATGTAATCAAAGATTAAAATTGTAAAATTAATTTCAATTTTCACGATACAATTAGTTCTATTAGTAAAAAAAATTATGGGCAAATTCTAAACTAATTTTACAACTTAGAATTTTTAATATCACCATAATATTTATATGACTATTTTAGCATAGGTAGGTGGCCAGCTTGTTATATCATGAATACTAGACACGCCGTTAAGACGCCGTGCCGCCGTGGTAAAGTGGTCAGTAAAGGAGCTTTACATCAAGCAGTCCAGGTTCAAATCCTGGCGGGAACAAATGTTTGCACGAACGTAAGCACGAACATTTGTTCACGAGCCTGTTGGTGGTTTTTGTATTGATTTATTTATTTTAAATATATTTTACTATCAATTATACCCTTTTAATAACTGTTTTTGGACATATTATTTTAGTTTTCCTAAAGATCCGGATATACGTAAAAAGTGGATTGACGCAACAGGTAGAGAAGAATGAATTCCTACTAAGTCAAGCACCATTTGCTCAAAACATTTTAGTGAAAATGATTTTGATATAAAAAAATCTGGGAACAAGTATTTAAAAAGCAGTGTAATACCACATGAAAAAGTCGTGTATTTGTATTCTGCAGTATGTATTATAATTTTTTAATGATATCAAATAATGATTGCAATATCAGTAAGCCAACTCTTTTATGTTTAAGATAAATGATGCGAGAAGTTCTACTTCGTCGTTTCAAAGAGAAATTAAACAATGGTAAATCACAAAAACGTAGTCTTACAGAAGCGAGAAATAACATAAACGATAATGATTTAACAAAACGGATGAGACAGGTAAAGCTATGTTTATGAATATTATGTAAAATATGTAGCGTAAAGTTTTAAGAAAATACATTACATATAAGGTACTTGATTTATTCTAGGACATTTTGGATTCAATAACATCAACCTCTTTGATAATAAAAGACAGTCCCAAAAAAATCTTACAGGTAAAAATAACGACAACATAAAAATTAATTTAAAATGTAATAGTCAATTAATAAATCCGTAATTATTTTCAGTTCAATGTACCGTCAAGTAATAGCTCAAATGCATCAACACCCAGGAAAAAAAAATACTTTTTTCTAAAGAGACTTATAAAACGACAAAGAAAAATAATTAAAAAATACAAGCACAAAATCGACGTTTGAAAAAAAAAGTATACAAAATGGAAGATATTATTAACGATTTACAGAAAAAGTTTTCATTAAGACATGAAGATTTGAGTACTTTAAAAAACACAAATTTACAGGTAAATATTTACTTTACATATATTTACTTCTCCATCCAACTAAAATATCCTAACAACTAAACTACCGCACGTCCGTTTGTCAGATTATCCATTCTAGTTTATGCTTTCGGACCGGTGCATTATAGTATTATAGTTCTTCTTTTATTTTACGTCTAACCTACAACATTTTTGAGCTAAAAAGCTTTAATTTTGTTACATAGAAACAAAATATTACTTGAATATTATTAATTATAAACGTATAATGAAAGTAATAATTATTTTTTGGTTTTCTAAATATTTCAAATGGTTAAATTGCTGGCAATATTTAATATCGATAGCTATTCATCGATGTCAATCACTAAAATAATGTTATTTGTACACGCGGCTCTTGACGTCAGTGAATTTCTGTGAATGAGGAGCCCAGTGAGCGTTGTGATTGGTTCAGCCCAATTTCGCGCGACTTTGCATGGGCGGTGCAAGGAAAAGAAGTGGGAGCAAAACTGGCGACAGCGGTTCCCGTACAAATGGTGCATGATTGCCTTTCTAACCTCTTTCTGTGTTCTGTGGTGTTGACAATGGAAACGCGTTCATAAACATTGACAGAAACATGTTTAAAAAACATGTTTTTTTTGTAGATGTTTCGTCAGTGCAAACGCACGGTTAGTTCAGCAAGAGATTCGCTGTATTTTCTAAGCAAAAAATAGTTATGGTATTTTATCCTAGATGACGTTTGAAACTTAGTAATTAGACGTAAAGTGTAGTTTTGTTTACAGGGCCTATAGTTTGACAAATTGATACTTCACGATTAACATACATGGTATACGAATACCTAATCCTAGGTGGCATGGATTAGGTACGTACTGGTAACGAAAAATACCTAATCCACGTACCTAATCACATATTTATGCCTCAAGTCTAATTCCAACATTGACACGCATATTCAAGTTGGCTTCTTATTAGTGAGCTATATAGAATTTTAATTATTTTACTGTTTTAAAGTGTTTGGTACTACGTATTATAAAGCCCAGAGTTTTTGTGGTTTTAGTAGTTATGCTTTCGAGATGTTTATCAAACAAGAGTTTGGATTCTAGAATTACGCCAAGATCTTTGATATGCTCAGTACTAGTGAGGGGCTGTTTATCCAAAGTATAATTATATTGTAATGTCTTTTTAGACCTGCTAAATGTAATGCACATGCATTTGGAGACATTAAGTTCAAGTTTATTAGCGTGGCAATAATGTTGGAGTCTATCAAGGTCTTGTTGTAAAAGTAAGCAGTCATTAAGGGAGTTGATTTTTTTATACACTTTCATGTCGTCAGCAAATAATAAAAATTCTGAATGAACAAAACATTGGTAAATATCATTAATAAAAATTATAAATAATAGAGGCCCTAGAATAGAGCCTTGCGGTACACCAGAAGGAATTTCAGAAAAACATAAGTGGGAGGAAAATCCATCAAGGATTACAGTCTGACATCGACCTGACACGTAAGAACTGAACCATCTCACCATGGATACCGGCAGATTGTAGCTTAGCAAGCAAGATCGTGTGATCAATCCGATCAAACGCTTTAGTGTAATCTGTGTATACAGCATCGAATTCACCTCCAGACTGCATTCCAAGAGAAAGTTCTTCGGTAAATGCAATAAGGTTGCTAACTGTTGACCGTCCCTTTAAAAATCCATGCTGCTGTGATGTAAAAGTATGTTTGAGAGCAGCAGATACTTGTTGATGTACAAGTTTCTCTAAAACTTTCGCCAGTATGCACAGTTTAGAAATTGGTCTATAATTTGTAATTTCACGCTTGGAACCTTTTTATAAAATGGTGTGATAAATGCTACCTTCCAGATCCTAGGTACAATACCTTCTTTTATAGAGCGCTTAAATAACAGACTAACAGGGGGAATCAGACTATGTGCACATCTCGAGATCAGGCTTGGGTGTAAGCCATCCGGTCCTACCGATTTATTACAATCTAGGGTCTTTAACAGCTTAAGAATATGATTATCATCAATTTCAATGGTGCCAATATCTTGGTAAGGGTACACAATATTTTGGCAAGTTGAGTTAAATGGCAGAGTATTATTAGTTTTCAGAAAATTTGAATGAAAGTTCTCCGCAAATGCGTTACAAATATAATACCGCAAATGCGTTACAAACATAAAGCCATATAGGTTACCGGTCGATTGTTTGTAAGACCTCAACAACGGGAAGTACCCTAAAGGTTTTGATTCTCTTGTGTAAATTGGTAAAAAAACACGCAACACAAAAAGTGGTATCTTTTAATCGCGTTGACTTCGTTTCCCACTAGTGAAAGAGATCATCGACCCGCATTTTTTATATTTCTGTTTGATTTCTCAAGCGTTCCCGAGAAAGAGGTCTTGACATACAGACGGACAAGGAAGTAATCCTATAAGGATTCCGTTTCTTCCTTTTGATGAACGGAATCCTAAAAATTTACACCTATATAGGCTTTTATTAGGTGCTCTTTCTAGGTTGGATCAAAAGCCTTAACAGGAAATGGTGCAATTATTTATATACCTGACTACTCCCCAGTTACATCAAAGTTGTCACTTTGAATCTGTGAATATGTTACTTTGCGTCTTTGTGTACAATCTTTAGAAATGGCAAAGGGTTGTGAAGCTGTAAATTTTCATACAAAAAGCGATAACGCTTTTCTCCGTCTTTACAAAGTCCAATTTTCATATTTTTTGGAAATGTTGTAGATATAATGAAAATAGGTTTTACTTCTAGGTTTGTATGTTTTGATTTTGAAGTAATATTGCTCAGAATATAAATTATATGCATATAAATATCAATAAAAACTACTATTACTAACTGCATATTTGAAAGTGCATACTCGAGCCATGAATTGGCACTTCACAGTCCTTTTAATAAACGAGTAAAGTTTGCAATAACTAGTTTAATGTCAAAGCTACGTCCTGGTCCAACCTCATAAATACGACACGTAACTACTGAAAATATAACCATTGGCCGTTTTCCTACTGCAATAGAACAGCTGCGGTGCAGCAAAAATGTACGTGAAGTTATGTCAGGTTTTTATATTCATCCGCGCCGGTAATGGTGTCGGCGACGTGCCGCGTCATCAGCATGCATACTCTCAAAGCTTTGAACACCTTTAACTACTTTGTTTTCCAACAAATTTCCAATTAACTCGGTAAGGATAATTCTTGTAAAACATCTTAAGGTGGGGATGTCTGAAATTTATTGCTTTAAACTTGTATGTACTCCTAAGCGAATGGCGGAGTGAAGAACTCGGCAAATCTAATTTATGAGATCCCGGATTTTAATTCAAGTCTGACAGTGCGATTGCGTTTCCTTGTAGTGTTGGATGGTCAGCCGCGTGGACTTCGAGGAGAGAGCATTTAATATAGGTCAGAACAAGAAGAATGCTCTTAGAATGTATCTTCTAACTATGCAATCAACTTACAGACTACAGAAAAATACTGCACCTACCAAAGATTCTTTATGATCCCACGTTTTCTTGATACAATCCAATGAAAAGTTATTTCTATAAATCAAGCCTAATCCATTTGGCACGCAGAGAGTTACCAGAATTAAGACATCCCTGCAGCGCGGATGCTTGAAATTCGCATAAAGGATTATAATAATAATAATAATATTTATTTCAAGTTTCACAGACTTATATGTAAAATAATAATTTATAAAACACAATATAGGAATTCACCACATTTCAAATTTCATTTAATTTACCTTTCAATATTGATCCTTTTTTTTATTTAAAAGTCATACTAAAATAATTAAATAAAAATAAAATAAATCATAATCAAAAACAATGTCAAGCAAATAAATAAAAGTCATGAAATAGTCATTGAGAGAAAAAAGAATACAAATTAAATAACAATTGAAAATTAAATTAATTGAAATAAATAATTATATTAACTAACTTTTCTTCCCATTTATTTTTCTTCCTATTTTTTTCTAATTACATATCTCAAAAATTATGAAATGCATATACTTATTTTAAATAAGTCTTCGAGAGAGAACTCTTCTCAATTTTCGCCTCAACCACTGTTATTGTAAAGAGCTCTGGTTTGATATTTACCTTAGGACATCCAGTTAACCAATTGTGAAAATACTATGGCCAGCGTTTTGGCAACGTTTATGAAACCTTCTTATCCCAAACTCCTCAGTGCCTCAGAGCAAGTCTTTCAGTATAAATTTACGAGTCTGACATTTGGTCCCATAATAATAATTATAAGCCTCGTGTTTTGGGTCTATTCTGACAGCTTGGATCTACGTAATCGAATCTAAAACGATTTGGATCTGAGTAAACGTCTCGCGTAGCAAAATTGAATTGGCAGTGGGCAGTATACCTACCCTCAAAAAGTCGATTGAAGCTAGCTACTGAAAGCACTAGAAAAAAAACAAGCGCCGTAACAGCGCAGGGCTGGTAGATTCCCAAATTGGTGGACAGACGATATCACGAGAATTGTAGCCGTGGCTATTACTGATGTGACAAAGAAGATACTATAAATTCCTATTAACACAATAGGTATAACATACAAAAACTACTTATATTACTTTTGTCTACAGTCACTTATGTAGATCGTATCACATTATTATGTAATAATAAACAATGTAAGACTCGTACCGTACCAGCTAGTATCCTAATCTAGATTGTTACAAAAATTCCATGTCGCCACTGAAGTTTTATTTTCATTATTTTTCTCTACATTTGACTATAATAATAATGGCTGGTTCACGCTGCCGCTGTCTAATTCCAAATATGTACCCAGCCGTTCAAGCATATTATGGGTTAGCGAGGTTCATTAAATTTAATGGTATTTGTTCACGTTTGACCATCCATCAAAATACACACATCTCGATCTAGTATATTTTACGTTAATGAGCAAACTGTGAAACAATACTAACAAATTAGTGGTAAAAAAAATTAGGAAGCAATTTCAACATCACCCATGTTAATCATTTCAACAGTTACTTAGCGAGTTGATATCATTTATGATTTTGAAATACATAATCAAATATTTCTTTTTTCAAATATGACTTGAAAAAAGCGCCAGAAACTTAAAAATTTGAACAGTTCAGACCAAATTTTTAACTTTCTGGATCGTTTTTCTCGGTAGAAGAAGTCAGCATTGCGAGCGAGTGGTAGATTCTATTTTAATTATTTTTATCGTCATCTTACTAAATTAATTATCCAGTACTTAACTACAAAATAAAGATATTTTCATTTTATTTTAATGCATAAAGCAAGGGAGCTTAAAACCAATTAACCCAATAGTCCATCGGCACTAAGAAACATTTCGTTGCTTCAAAGCCTTACTGCTTACATTAATGGCAATTTGAATCTGTTTGATTAATTACAAATACAACGAATCAGATTAAAACTCTAATATACAAGTAATAAAATTAGAGAAACTAAGGCACTGGATCATTAAATGTAAATCCTACTCCTTTTAAATTAATTACAACTTTATTAGATATAAAACGTGGATCGATATTATGTTGCAGTCAAAACCCAAAACCAGTCAAAAGTACTTACCAGCAAAATCATAAAAAAATATATTTTGCCGCAAACTCTCGGCAATATTACTTTTTGATTGAATTTACAGTCCAAAGAAGTTTTGCCCAATGGAGATGGTCAAAGTCAAGTCAAGTCAAAGAGCTCTTTTCACTGATTACATAACTGTTAAACTCGTTACTTGTTACTTGTTGGCCGTAAGGCCACTCAACGCCAACGTCAAAGACACCATGACCACTTAGGTCACCCAAGACTCGACTGTCAACTGTATAAATGCGAGTATATTTTTTACTTTTTAGAGTCAAGACTTTACTCACTGTTAATAACTTACTATGTATTAACATGCTAAGTAGAAAATGCAGGTTTGAATCTAGTTCAAGGTAAAATTTTGTCAGTATCGATTTATTCGTTGTCTAATAAGTACTATTATTATTGCAACGAAGTTCCTTCTGGGACTCTGGTGACAGGGGCTAGCCGGCAAATCTGTACATTACAAAAAAGCGTCACGAAAAACGTTACGATAAAGCGTTACAGTGCATTTATTTTTCTTTTTAATTAACCTATATTGTCCCACTGCTGGGCAAAGGTCTCCCTTAATCCACTCCACAGATCACGATCCCTAGCACTCTCCGGTCATTGTGGAAGAAAAGCATCCAGGTCGTCACGCCAACGCTTTCTGGGCCTTTCATTTATAATTAAAATAAAAAATAAGAAACTCCAACACGTAACACCCGTAGTTAAGGGTTATTTAGTTTCGTAAACCCAGTTATTAACTGGAGTAACTAGGCGAGAAACTTCATCTTCACGGTTGTGTGCCGCCGCAGCTGCACTCGGACGGGTCCTCCCTAATGTGGGAGGGCCAGGATCGGCGTGCCGTCGACTGTATCATGGGGTGATACTTTCAATGGCACTCTACAGAGGCCCGGTATGGGTAGAGTGCCTCTCCCCCCGAACGGTGGCCCTCCTGCGACGTCCGCAGAGGGTCATAGCAGCCCGGGCCGTGCGAGCTTATCGCAAGGTTAGCCACCACTTAGCTAGCGGGCCAAACACGGAGGTGTATCGGCATCGGGTTGCCGTCCGAGAACGGGGGGGACGATCTGCCCCACAAGAGGTGGAGGTGGTTCGTACCCAGGCGCAGAGAGAGGCTCTGCGCCGGTGGGGTGAGGCACTTGCCTTCCCAGCTGCCGGCCACCGGACGATCGAAGCGATCCGTCCGGTATTGGAGGAGTGGGTTGGGCGCCGGCAGGGCAGCCTTTCACTCCGCATGGTGCAGGTACTGATCGGACATGGTTGTTTCGGTCACTACCTGTACCGAGTTGCACGTTGGGAGGAAACGCCGCAGTGTCATCACTGCGACGCTCCCGACGACACGGCCGAGCACACCCTGTTGGTGTGCCCGGCTTGGCGATGCAACGCAGCGAACTTAACGCTGCGCTGGGAGGCGGAGACCTTTCGCTGCCGAGCATGGTCGTGGCCATGCTCCACGGCGAAGGGGAATGGGGGGATGTCGCCTCCTTCTGCGAAGATGTCATCTCGCAGGAGGCTGCGGAGAGGGAGCCGGAGGTAGATCCTCAGGCCGCTCCCCTCCGCCGCAGACGGATAGGCAGGAGAAGACGGGCATTCGCTCAAGCAATGCCTGTCTGCTGACCCTACCGTGAAGCCTGCGTGCACGGTCGGCTCCCGTGCACGCCGCCGTAAGGCTTCTCCGTCTGGGGATTGTCCTAGTGTTCTCGGATAATCCCCCCTTGGCGATAGATAGCCCGACCGACCGGTCGGGCTAGCCCGGACGCGTGAGTAGTGGTGTCGCATTGTGGACCCTACCACACGCGCCCTAATGGGCAGGGAGAACACCGAGGGGTTTTAGTGGGTACGCCTGGCAGTCTGCCCCCACACACGCTCGTCGTCTAGCCAACGGTGGGTACGGTGGGGTGGCGCATTTCCCCGCGAGAAAAAAAAAGGCGAGAAACTTCATACTTACTGAAAATATCAAAGAGGAGTCCATCTATATATAATAGCGATATATTTTTTTGCTAAGACTGCTGCTTTTATTTTAATTTATCTCGTTTCACTGTAAAGTTTCACTGTCAAACAATATTCGTTTAATAGCCATAATGTTTAGAAACATACTTCATTCAAAACGTAGAATAGTCACTCAAGAACCAAGCTTAACGATTTTCTGTTTCATCTGACAGTAGAACACGTAAATTTTTGAAATCGAATTATTCTGTTTACTCACAGTCATATTAGCAATTTATGAAACAGTGATATTACGCATATTACTGTACGTGATATTACAACTCCTCCAAATAAACTTTAACACTCGTGTAATAAAACTTTCAAACTCATGAGTCGATGGTGTCAGTCATAAAAACGGATACTTCTACTATTTATAAAAGGCTTCGGTGAGTGACTAGAGTGAGTGAGTGTCTGAGGTATCTATCAACGTAGAGTCCAAACTACTGGAGCTAGAAGCATAAAATTCGGTACAGAGGTTTGTTGGCTTTGTTAACGCGCAGATCGTCCCATTCGCAGAATGTCACAGTGTTTCAAAACGTCTCATTAGCAGAAAGTCCCATTCGCAAAACGTCTCGGGCGCCCGCTAAAGACGGATCTTTCAAATTCCCACAGGAAGCTAAGAAATACCCATCTAAAATGTTAATCTTTGTTAAAGCGAAATGTGATTCGGGGGCACAGCTAGTGTTAAAAATAAATTCAGAAATCAACTACTTTCCTCACACAGTAGAATGCGTCATTCGTTGTGACAAGCGATGAAATGTTATTATTTTTAATCAAGGCCCTACACAATATTTTCTTTACAACCAGTCAAAACATTATTATGTTCGCGTGGCGTTAACCTTCGTATACCCGCGCCTATTTTTTTTACACCTACACCCGCGCGCGGTGTCACGGACCGAATATTTGGAGTCCTGTTTCATATTCTTCTTCTAAGAAAACCTACATACATATAATTTTATTTAAAAATTATATGATATTCAACTGTCTATCAGTCTTTCACAAAACAGCCTTAAAAATTGCAAGTTTTTTCTTAGGTACTACAAAAACAAAACAAAAACTTTTTTAATAAAAAAATACCTTTTACATATTGAAAATACTTATCAAACGACATTTCAATCATAAGTAGACTTGTTATCAGCCCTACCATAACAGTCAGGGCATACCATAATAACATGGTCCAAATAAAAGTGTATTTTGCAGTTGGCACAATTGTAGCGCATTTTACGGTCTTTTTTTGAGGAACAGTATCCACAGCGACCAATTTTATTATTGTTAGATGTCGCCGCAGACTCGGGACCATCCAATCGACGTATTTGTGAGCTGAGGAGATCGTAGGACAAAACTTCAAGAAAGATCCTGTGACTAATTTTCTTGCTAGGGTTGATTTGCAGGTATATTACGTGGGTGTGGTAGGTAGCAACTGCATTCATCAGGCTATAAAAAACTACCATGGGCGATACAATTGATTGCCTTGTTTATTGTTTATAAACGTTATCTATACGAGCCTATTAAGATCCTTTTTAATATTTTTGGGACTATTTGTTTTCACTATTTATTAGCATTTGATTTCAATGGTTAAATTCTTGATAATTTCCGGTTTCCTTTTTTTTCTCTTTTACTAATCACTATGTTTGTATTTTGTTTAGGCAGCCCGGTTGGATCTCCCCAGCGACATGCGGTTGTCAAACCGCACGCTGGATATCTCGAGAGATCCAAAATTACAACTTTTAGATAGTTTAATGAGAGACTGCTACTTCGGAAACAGGACTCACAGTGAAATTTATGACTTGGAATCAGTACAGGATGAAGGTAAGCTATTTAATATTTACTAATCTATAAATGAACAGCTCAGATAACTAAATAGAGTGGATTGAAATATCATAGAGACAGCACAGTTAGCTATTTATAAGGTTGGCGCCCGCGATAACCGGTTTTTTTTTTATATTCAGCTACAAGGTGGATATATTAAGGGTTAAATTTTTGTATGAAATGTAATGACTGAAGCTAGTTAACGTTTTAATTTACATGTACACGTAAATAAAAATTGGTTTGCACGTATTTTAGCGCTTGAAGAACTTTAGCGCGATTGCTTTTTAAATTAAATCGGATACTTTTGTTTTTTTCACCTATGGCAATAGTATTGTCATAATATCTAATCGAGCTTTATATATTATAGATTTCTCTTCTTATATATAAATAAATAAATAATAAATAAATCATTTATTGCCAAAAAAAAGTTTACAACTTCTATACCGATACCGATAGTCCCCAAACTAGGTAATCCTGTCTCTTGGGGACTAGAAATATAGATGAAACTAGACTTTTACGCACTCTAGACAAAGATAATTAGCTATATGCGATTTATCCCATTTTAATCTAGATGTAATTACCTATACTTCTAACCAAATTTTATTTTTGTTTGCCGTGGGTAAATGACCAATAGCAAAATGCCCAATGACTATGCCGAATTTTTCTAAAAGATATCTAGCAGCACTAAAAATGGAACCTGTGAAATATCTATATCTATACTAATATTTTAAAGAGGAAAGATTTGATTGTTTGTTGTTTGTTTGTATTGAATAGGCTTCGAAACTACTGAACTTATTTTGATGAAAGTTGGTATAGAGATAGTTCGAGACCAGGGGAAGGACATAGGGTAATTTTCCTACGGGAAAAGTTAGTTATAATGCAAACAGAGTTGCATACGGTCAGCAGCTAGTTTAAAATAAGCATATTTATAAGTATACTTAAAAGCTTACTTTTAATCATGCTTATTTTGAATATTTTACAAGTAAAATACCTAAGAATACTTAGTCAACCACGCTGGCCCAGTGCAGTTTGGTCCACTCCACATACACTTTTGAACTTCTTCGCAGTTGTATGCAGGTTGCCTCAGGACCTACACCGTAGGAACGTCGAACAAATATACATATGAAATTTGATAAACGGAAAACACATTTGTACCATCATCGAACCCCGGGACCTCATGATAGAAGGCCGCCGAGTGCCGCAGTGCCGAGTCCGCAGAGACACTGACGAAAAAAAAATTTAAGCTTCCAAATTTTGCAAAAAGAATCTTTTTTACAAAAATGTATTTTTACGAAAATACATTTCCGGAAGGAGTTAGAACTTAAAAATAAAAATAAAAAATGGTAAACTTGATGCAGAATGCCAATATTGACTCAAACGCTCTCGTCTAATTTTAAATGCATAATCATGGCTGCCTTCGTATGCCATTATTATTTTTTCAATATTGTAAGGTTTCAACAACGTTATTTGCTGCAGATATACTTTGGTGTCCCAGAACATTTGACGGATTCTCTTGCTGGGACGAGACTCCAGCATCAGCCACTGCCTACCAGTCATGTCCTGAATTCGTCGTTGGATTTGATGCTTCAAGATTTGCCTACAAAAGGTAAGTTAGCACTCAATGCCAGGTAGTCTTTTTTCATGTAAAGATTTTTTTAATACAGTTGCTCAAAAAGTAGTATATTGCAGGGCTGTTTAGCGTGCGGGATGACCACCATTACGCCCTAGTACTTTTTCTTTACCAAATGTCTAGAATCTGACACACATTTTGCTTTTTTCCTGCTTTTTTCTAGCATGCTAAGTTAAGATTGCGCTAAATAATCTGACTGGTCTACCAGATTTTGTATTGTAAAAGCATGCCTAAAAGCAACGCATAACAAAAAGTACGGATGGACCTTGCTTTTAAAAACACGGCAAGCAAAGCATAGCACGCATTTGCTTTGTCACTGCTGTGTACAGGTATGACGACATATTTGGCGCCATTTTTCTAAAATTTTCTCTGCCTGATTATTGATTGTTGTTATTTGCTTAAAAGTTTAATAATTCTATAAAATGAGTGACTCTGATAACATATTAATTGATTTAACACCACCGGAATTATGTTTAATTACTGAAAATGCGAGTGTGAGTATTTTACCTGTAAAGTCCAAAAGCAGGTACATTGCTACATATGGTTGCTACGTATTTATTGTTTCATTTTTCGCAACTGTATTAAAAATAGTTGTTCAATACACTTGCGGGACTGTAATTTCCACTCGTTCCGACTGTCAACCCTCGCCTTCGGCTCGGGACTACACTTGTCGGAACTCGTTGCAATGACAGGCTTCCCTTAGTGAAAATTACTATTTTATCAAAAACACTCTATCGTCGAAGATCGTACCAAAGGTTCAAAGTTTATAAAAACATAGAGCACAAACTAGAGATATTACAGAGATTTGAATCTAATTCTGATAAGATGGAACTTTCGATTGGAGTTACACTTCCCGTTTGTATTTCGGTTTTTCGGTCTCGAAGCCCGCGGGCAGACATCCAACATGTAGTTTTCCGTCTCGATGCCCGCGGTCAGACATCCAACACGTAGTTTTCGGTCTCGATGCCCGCGGGCAGACATCCAACACGTAGTTTTCGGTCTCGAAGCCCACGGGCAGACATCGAACACGTAGTTTGACAAATTTCTTACATTGTAGGGTTTAATTAAATGAATACAAAACGGATTATTGTGCTGGAAAATTTATACCAAGTACAAAACCCTTAGCTCAATTGCCCGCCAATATTTAATTTATTTTGTCATGTCCACCAATTTAGTAGCAAGCGAATAGATCTTCAGTGGGCTGGCCCAATTTTTGATCCGTAATAAATACATTTTTTTATAATTGAGACATTGTGTCGCTAGTGTTCCTAATGTTTCAATGTCAAAATTGTTTTTAAAGAAAATTTAAGGATTTGATTACTTTTAAAGGGACGGAAGTAGACGCTGTGACTTACATGACACTAATTACTGACTATGTAAGCTATTCCTGAGAATTTCCTTATCTGGAAAAACTTTTCAAACTCTTAAAAAATCGCGTTTAGCGACTGTTGGTAAGATACTATCTAAGTAATTTTATAAAATATACATTTATAGTTTAATACAATATTATTTCTACAAACGTAAATACTAGTACTTTGAAAAATAGAATAAAAGATATATCATACCTAAATCTAAAACTCAATGAAATAGTATTATTCCCACGGGAAATGATTTCAACACCGCTTAGTCCGAGAACCATCATATCAATTCAACGCTTCGGTTGTGTAATAGTCGAATTAAAATTGTAAATTGATAAATAAAGATCTCGGGTACAGAATAGATAATAGTACTACATACAGACGTTGCACTTCTTTGAGTGCGGATTGGTCGACTTCACATCCTCCTCCTTAAGTCGTATTCCTCAGTGTTGAGGGTCGTGACCTCTCTTCTGCATCACTTTCTCACGTACGGTCTTTCTCCATCTGTTTCTGTCTCCGGCTGTGTGGAGGCCATTGTGGATTGTGGAGTCAAGAGCGGTGCGGATCTGGTCAGACCAACGCATTGCTGCGTCCACGAGGCCTTTTCCCATCAACTTTGCCGGTCACGATGAGCTTCTCGAGGTTGTCACCGTCTTTCCCTGCAATGTGACCGAAGTATTCTAGGATTCTGCGTAGACACTCAGATGACAGCTGTGAGGAGATTTTGAGTTCTCGCAATATGGAGGCGTTAGTCCGAAATGCTGTCCATGGGATATGGAGCATTTTTCTCCAGCACCACATCTCAAAGGCGTCAATGCGTTTGCGGTCTGCAGCCTTCAGCGTCCACGTCTCAGCGCCATACGAAAAGATCGAGCAGACTAGAGTCCGTACCAGTTTGGTTTTAGTTGTAGTAGTGAAAATGTTGCGATCTCTCCAGATTTTTTCAAGCTGAGACATGGCGCCTTTGCGCGAGTTAGAACCCAGGTAGATAAAGTTGTCCACTATTTCTAGGTTCAGCGCGCCTGTGTGTTCTAACTTCCCAGATCTGTCTACCACCATGATCTTGGTTTTGGAACTGTTTATGGAAAGTCCCAACTCCTCGCTAATCCGCTCCATTCGGTCCAGAAGTGCAGACATTTCTGACTCATTTGCTGCAAGGAGGGTAGTGTCATCGGCGTAGCGCAGGTTGGTGATTTTTACGCCACCAACTGAGGTGCCACCCTCCCAATTCTCGCATTCGTCTCATTATGTATTCTCCATAGGCGTTGAATAGAATGGGCGATAAGATACATCCCTGGCGTACTCCTTGGTGAAATTTAAAGGGGTTTGAGGTTGTTTTATCGACTCTTACGACTCCCTGGCTTGAACCATACAGGGTGCTAAGTAGAGCGATTAGATGATTTGGTACTCAAAGTTCTTGTAGGACCCTCCATAAGCAACCCCAGTTGATACAGTCGAAAGCTTTGCTGTAGTCGACAAAACACATCATCACTGGAGTATCAAACTCGTATGCCTTCTCAATGGGCTGCCTCACATTGAGAATCTGCTCTCGAGTGCCCTTGCCCTTTACGAAACCCGCTTGCTCCTGCGGTATTTGCCAATCTAGATAGTAGGGGATGCGATTATTGAAAATATGGAGCAAGATTTTGCTGGCATGCGAGATGAGGGGCAAGGTTCGATAATTGCCGTAGCTCTTGGTTGACCCTTTCTTGTGCAGCGGAAGAATTACAGATGCCGACCAGTCCTGCGGCCACTCACCGTTTTGCCAGATTTTCCATACACCTTTGAATTTCTTTGCAGATGTATGCAGCCGAGCTTCGGCTCACCCGCGCGGCGGTGGATCCAGTGGGATCTGCCGTCGGGCAACCCGTTACCCGCACTGAGCGGGCCGGGGGCCCGGCGCACTGAGCGTCGGGCCGCGTGGAAGACAACCACAATAAAAAACCAATTTCGGGGTGTAGAGCGGTGCACTTCTGCGTCGCTCCACAAAGCAGCAGAGCTAGACGGGGAGTCCGGCAACGGACATGACGCAGGCAGGGGTTCAGCGGGAATAAGGCCTGGCTGTTGTCCCCTTTCCCCTGTCTTGTGACGGACGGAGGAGCTGCTGGGGGGGTTTTTAGTGGGTAGGCCCGGGTCGAGTATGGTCTGGGGAGTCCCACATATCCTCGTGGTTTGGCTCGACCACGAGGAATGCGTAAATGAATTTTCCCCCTTCCCAAAAAAAAAAAAAAAAAGTAGTGCTATGTTATTAAATAAACGTGCGTATTTTTGTTATTTATGACAATTTCAAATTCCAAACCGTAAATCACTTTTCATACAGCTTTCCACTTACGTCATTGTAAGTTCTTAACGCCTGCATCGTAATACGCGTTAAACATAACGTTTAAAAACAGTAGCTTCATTCACCTGCGTCTTAACGCGTTAATAAGCGCAATAACTTTAACATCACACGTGTGACCAACAGCTTAGCTCGTTGATTGGTATGTGACATTGTTAGTGGTGTTAGACTTTAATAACTTTTAAAGCGAACTCCGCATATGTAGCTACACAATTCAAATAAGATTTTAAACATAATTATGGTTTATAACAGTTTCTTTCAATCACCGTTCACATAAATCACCTACATAATCACAATCACAAGTGATCTACATAATCATAATCACAAGTCGTCTACATAATTCTAGTTATCCTTAAAATATAGGTGTAATATGTTACATTTAATATTATTTCAACAATATTTCTTTTACTGCCGTTCCAAATTAGTCAAAATTCATGAATTGTAACACTGACTATACGATACTCGTGCTCATTAAACGCCATATCTTTGAAATTAATAAAACATATTCTTTATGAACAAGTTTCGTTGTGCAAAAGTTTAGAGAGTGTGTACTCAATAAATAAATAATTAAAGAAGAATCAACTTGCGGTTGTTTTTCATTAATGTTTGTTTACTCAGCTACATATATAATATACATTTTTGTTTAAAGTCTATGAATTCACGAAATCACCTAATACGGATATTAAATCTGTCAAACGAAGGTTTGTATTAAGACCCAAAAACGATAGTAATAAGTGAGAGAACCCATTAGAAAATATCTACCCCATCGGGTACATCGTAAGATCGTTAACCCACACCTCAAACGTGTAAAAATCAAATTCTACGGTATTTATTGCCATATAGATCGGTAGTTTCAGTGCAAAATTACTTAATTAGTTACCCGAATTAAAGTGCTGGCAACTGTTTGCTACTGATTAATTAAGTTAACTAGGCACTTTAATGTATCGTAAGACTCCATTCTACCATTCGAAGAAACAAATATTTATTTGGCCACACAAAGAGAAAAGAAAAGAATGAATATAAAAAAAAAGCAGGTAAGCCAAAAAGGTCACTGCCTCAGCTAATGTTTTTGCGTCTCCGACACAAAAACACTGATTTTCAGGCAGGGCCCTTCGCCGCAACACTAGAAGCAATATGCATAATGAACATAGTACATATTGCCTCCAAGACCGCGACGCACGAGACAACCTTAAACTATTTAATTATAATTGGGTATGTAGCGTAGCTAGACACAATAAAAAATATTTGCTAATCAAATGGCTTCCCGATACTCGACTAAACCTCCATTCGGAACTGCTTCGGTCGGGATCAGAAAGGCCTCCTGAGACAGGCAGATCAATATAAATTAACAAGCTGGGACTTCACCTAAGGAAGCATCATTAGGTAGAAACTCCTTTGCGCCATATACTAAGGTTTAAGAAGCTGAGTAACGCCAACGACCTTGAGACATGAGTTTGTACTGGATTACGGGCGCGGTGCGCTATTGAAATTGAGCGAAAAAATCAAAATATATTTGAAATTTGGAATCAGTAGAAGTACGCAACACAAAAATTTAAGCATTTTATAAGCATTAATATGTATTAACAATATGAGCTAATTGTCGTCCGACTGTATGTACAGCCTAATTCCGAAGCTCGGTTACTCTGTGTAAATTATTAAATTTATCATTGTACAATATTCGCTCCTTTTTCCTACCAAAAGTTAAATAACATTAATTGATATTAAGTTGCATATAACTTTTATGGCAATTTAAATATATACTCTTTTCAAATCTTGTAACAATTCACTCATGTTCAGTTTTAGTAATTTTGAAAATTTGCTTATCACTAAAAGAAGAATTTTGTTTGAGTGATGGAATACTAAGGAGACGTCATTAATCTAAATATTAAGGGACCGAGATGAAAGCTCTTCGCCGTCACCGCCTGACTGCGATCCCTAAGATAAGAATTGAGTCATCGTTAGAGGTCGCCATGTATACCGGTACCGGCTTGTCCAATTTGCAAATGAGTGTTGAGTGACATTATTTATCAAATGCCTTTGAGGAGTCAACTTGTCAGTATACACGGCATCTACTTGATAACTAGAATCCAAGGCCCTATGCATTAAATCATGTAGCCTTAATAGCAGGAAATGAAAATTACCTACAAAGGGTCTTTAAACAAGTAAGTAAATTTCGTTCGAAGAAAATCACCTGAAAATCCGCAGAAAAAAGTCGGAGGACATAACTTACATAATACGTAACACACCTAAAAAGTTTACAAAGTTCTCTGAAATTCAGTAATGATCTAAATTGTTCCACAATTATTAAGAGGTTGTAAAGTAAATCGTGATTGTCTGTTATCGTCCAAAATGCTCCCAAAGGTTTTAGAATATTCCGAAAAATAAAAATAATGATCTAGCTAGATTATTCAAAAATAATTCAAAGGCAAATAAATAAATATTTCATTGAAATGAACTATTTCATAATCATTTCATTAATAAGTTAATTGATTTAATGTACTCTCAACCCAATGTACACCACATGTTGAATGGTAACTAAATCTCGATATATCCAACATAAAAATCTGTTAAAATGTAACTTTAAAAAATAGGTGAGTAAAAATCTTTTACGTCATTGAACATGCGATATATCATAAGATGGGACCGGACAACGCTGGGTTTCGCAGTTAGTGAATCAATTGAAGCAGAAATTTTTAATAGGTAGTTTGGAAATTTTCATGCCATCAAACATGCAATGTTTTATAACCTGGGTTTCCCAACTTGTTGCTAATATAAATTCTTAATTTTGAACAAATAATGCTTTTATTTCATTGAGGATGAGGATGTAATTCAAGCTCAAGATTTGACTTGGCTTAGCACTTGGCAGTTCATTTTAAATACCCATATTATTATTTTGTTTGAAAGAATATGAATTATACAGCTGTTCTCCGTACGCCACGCGTGGCACTAGACAAGACAAATGTTACAAACCAATCAAAATAACATGGGCCTTGCCGCGTGACCCATATTTTATTTGCCATTTTTTAGCGGCGGCCATCTTAAATGTTTTTTTTTATTGCTAACGGTGGCAGACGAGCCAGTGGCCCACCTGATGTTAAGTGGTAACCACCGCTCATGGACATCTGCAATGCCAAGGGCACAGTTCTGTCACTGCCTACCTGGAGAGAAATGCTCTTCTTAAGCCTCGTTTGAAGAAGGACATATCGTAGCGCTAAGGAAAAACCGCAGCTGGGAGTTCGTTCCAGAGCCTACACGTACGTGGAAGGAATGAACGCTGAAACCGAACTGTACTACGAGATTGGTTCTAGATAATATGGATGAACTCTACTGCGATGGCGGGTGGTGCGATGGTAAAAAGGTGAAGAGGGCACCATTGCAAACAGTTCCTCAGAGCACTCTCCGTTAAAGATCCGATAGAGCACGCAGAGAGAACCAAAGTCTCTCCTTTGCTTCAGCGTCTCCCTTGAGGCCGTGATATTGGGATTACCGACGATGCGGAATGCACGCCTTTGCAGGGAGTCAAGAGGGTCGAGCTGATATTTGGGAGCTCCCGCTCAGAGGTGCGAACAGTACTCCATATGCGGCCGAATTTGTGGTTTATAGAGCATTAGCCGCTGGCTTGGAGTGAAGTACCGCTTGGCTCTATTTAGGACGCCCAGCTTTTTGCTCGCCAATTTGGCTTTGTCCTCCAAATGACTCCCAAACTGCACTTTAGCAGAAAATTCCACACCGAGGATCCCAATACCATCGGACATACGAAGAGTAACTCCCTGGAACTGAGGCACTACGATAAATGGGTCCTTCTTCGCAGTGAATGCGCACACTTGTGTCTTCGTGGGGTTGAACTTAACCGAGTTCTTTGCACCCCATTCGGAGAATCTTCGACTTCAGACACAAGTTGCAACCACCTTTCTAGCAACGAACTCCGAGGGACATTCTGGTGGTCGGTATACCGCGCATCACCCGTACTGTCATCTGCATAGCAATGTATGTTCTCAATTGACAACATGTCATTGATATGCAGAATGAACAGGGTTGGGGAGAGCACCGAATCTTGTGGAACACCAGCGTTTATGGGCATGGTTTCGGAGCAGCAGCCGTCGACGACGACCTTAATGCTCCTATCATCCAGGAAGCTGGCTATCCATTTGCAGAGTCCCTCGGGGATTCCATATGATGGTAACTTCGTGAGAAGAGCTCTATGCCAGACCCTATCAAACGCCTTAGCGATATCGAGTCCAAAGGCGAGAGCCTCACCTTTGCCCTCCAAGGTTTCCGCCCAACGGTGGGTCAGATAAACTAAAAGGTCACAACCGTGACGGAAGCCGTATTGTCGGTCGCTAATCAGCTGGTGTTCTTCTAGGTACCGTAGGAGGCGGGAGTTCATGACACGCTCCATAATCTTGGAGAGCAAGGACGTTATCGCTATTGGCCTGTAATTTGACGGGTCGGATCGGTCACCCTTTTTGGGAATTGGGTGGACGTGAGCAGTATTCCACGAAGATGGAACCCTATTGTTCTGATAGAAAAGGCGGTAAAGGCGCGTTAGTACGGGGGTCAGCTCAGGGGCGCACGTCTTCAGCACCACTGCTGGGATGCCATCCGGCCCACTCGACTTATGGACGTTCAGGAGCTTAAGCTCCCGCCTGACCGCACGTTGTGTAATACGGATTTCAGGCAGAGAACTTTCACACCGAGGGATGGTGGGTAGTGTGGCTCCCCCATCGTCCATTTTCGAGTTAGAGGCAAAGAGTTGGACCAGGAAATTGGCCTTCTATTTTACGCTGTGGGCCAGACTGCTATCAGCTCTACGCAGTGTTGGGAGATTGGACTGGCAGAAATTACGTTGCGCAGCTTTGGCCAGCGACCAAAAAGCACGACTCCCTCTGGGATAGCTTTCCGTGTTCCGCCTTGGCTTCAGCAATAGCCTTCCTGTTGGATCTGGGTTAATTAATGGTAATGTTGCTATGTTCATAGTGCCCCACTCTTCAGGTCCTTCCATTTGGTACCTATATTACGGGTTTATTTTGGGAATTAACCCTGACTGAGTGGCATGACCCTGGGTGTTGGTCTCAGACAGACAGATTGAGTTAGCAACTATTTGAACCATGCCCTATCTAGGTCACTAGGGGGCACAAGGGCGAAAATCTTTATGGAATGGACGTACGGAAACATGAACACATAAACATTACCAAACCAAAAATATTGAGAATGTGTTACTACATCTTCTATTTAAAACTAAATATTTCTTACGCAGCGGGAGACTTTGTTTTGTAATATGTAGTATTAAAGCTGTGAGTTTTTATAGCTTTAATACAAAGAGCTATATGGCAACTTTATCGAGATTTATACACAACATGATTCTCATGTTTTATTATTAAATATCATTTTTTGATGATACATACAGGGTCTATAAGGATCCCACCAGGTTTTTGTTACACACTGTATAATATAATGATTATTCATTTTAAATTGACACTCGCGACACTGTTCTGGATCTACTCGTCACCTATTTGACCGAGAGGATTCAGAAGGTAGACGTCAACAGGGAGAGGTCCCAGGGCGCCTCGGTTAAAATGGAAGTTCCGCAGGGTTCAAATCTTGGTCCTTATCTAATTTTAATATATATTAATGACTTGCCTGCTTTTGTACAAGACAGGCATGAGATTGTATTATTTACAGATGATACTTCACTTATGTTTAAAATTAAAAGACGATTGCAAATTTATGGCGATGTAAATAATTCTATCTCAAGAATAGTTTACTGGTTCAATGCGAATAACTTGTGTCTCAATGAAGGGAAAACCAAATGTATAAAATTGGTTTACCCAATGTTAAAGAGGTTCACACCACTATTAACATAAAGCATAAAAAGGTGGACCTTGTGGATACCGTAGTATTTCTTGGTATTACTTTAGATTCAAAGCTTCAGTGTGGTCCACATACTGATAAATTGTCGAAGAGACTTAGTGCTACAGCTTACGTTGTATGGAAAATACGTCAGCTGACTGATGTTGATACAGCAAGACTACAAGTCTTTGCCTATTTGCCTTAGGCTATTCGTGCTATTTATAATCTTAAAATAAGAGACTCTGTGAGAGAAAAATTTAAAGAAATTGGCATTATGACCGTTGCGTCGCAATATATTTACGAGAATATAGTATAGGTATGTTCATAAAAATATACATTCGTTTTTAAAAACAGTGATATTCATTCAGTTAATACTACGCAAAATGTGTTAGCGTTACCAAATACTAGGCTTAATAAATTAATAATTCTTTCAAAGGCCTTTGTGTACGCTTCTACAATAAAATCTCAAATAATATATAGCACTTAGCTTGAATAAATTTAAAGTCACTATCAAGGGAGCACTTATGAAAAAAGTATATTTTATAGTGTCTGATTATATGACAGATAAAACTGCTTGGGATTGACAATAAATGTGATAATGGGATAAATTTCATTCGAGTAACTGTTCCACTTACTCCGACAGGCATTTCAATATTATTTAAAAAAATAAAAATGTTTGTGATATATTATATTGTAATGTTGGCATTTTAGAACAGGAGACAAAAACATACAAGACCTTCCTAGTTTCTTGCCTGTTCTTCTCGAGAAGGCTCTCCCAATTTCCGAACAGGTGTAGAGTCAACTTTTTTTGGGGTGTGTGTACATCGTACAAGGATTAAATAATTTAGTTACTTGGATTCTTGGTTGAAGACTTTTATGTTTTTTTGACGTCAATAAGTGTCTGTACAGATTTATATTGAATAAAGATTTTTGAATTCGAGTTTGAGTTTATTGGTGGTTTGCCATGGCGGGTGAGTACATCTTGTCCAAGAAATGAACAAACAAGGTATTGTTGAATGCTCGAAAAAATAACCATGTAAACTGTGCTTTATGAGTTCAGACATGTTGTGACTTTTTGCTCCGCTTATAGGTGGCCGCTCAAATGGTCACACAACTGAGGTCACAGGTGGCTGTCTTATGGTATGAAAATTTGGTTAGAAAGATAATCACGATACTTATACTTCTAAATGAATGGTTAATGTAGAAACAGTAACATTATCATATGAATTTAATAAAAAATATTAAATAAATAGTTCAACGGTATAAAATAAAACAAGTAAAAATAAGGTCACATTCAGATAAAAAAAATTCTCACGATTATGTCGGCACAGCTACCGTTCTCCTTCTGAGACTATCCAACACTGACAGATATAACTGGTTTGTTCAAAAGCGTCACTATGGTGTTGCCAATAAAGCAAACATATGTTCTACCGTTTCTACTTATAGTTTTAGCAAAATCAGGTCACAAAACTGAATGTTCCGGGAGGTTCAATATTTTAGACATAACTTAATTTAATTCATATTGCAAAATTACTGCACTGAGTCACATTTACTACTTATGTACTTAAAAAATGATTAATTCTTATCAAAATACAATAAAAAAGTGGGTTCTTTTCTCAGAAAAAGTGGGTCTTTAGTCGTTTCGCACCACAAGCGATTCGGACCGCGGTGCGTATCGCCCAAGTACTATTTCTGAATGAGTACATTCGCACCGCAGCGCAGTGTGTATAGCGGTGTGAATCGCCCAAAGTATCTTTTGTAATGGCCCGATTCGACCCAATGCTCATTTTGTATGCCTGATAAGGGCACATACCAAAGTTCCAATTATTTACAGTCGGGAAGAAAAGTGGTAAATGGCAAAAAATAAAATTTGCGATGTAATAAAATAATTATATTTAGAAAACACAAACGTATACAATAGGCTAGATGACTAAAAATTTTTTTTTGCTTTAATAGAAGCTCATTCATATAATAAACAGAAAGAAAAGAAACGGTTCTCGAATAACTATAAAAACAACCAAGATAAAAGGTATTGCAGATTTTTCTCCATTTCTTTCTAGCAAAACGGCAATTTACAAGGAGTTTATATGGCAGTACTCAACGAGGACGTCACGGTTGATGTCGGATCTCTCTGTCTAATCGCCTTCAAATTAACAACTTAAAATGCTTGTATCTAATGTATTTCTAAGCCGATTTTAATTCTAATTTCACAGGACTGCATCTTTTTCCACGGTATTTTAATATTTAATGACAAGACGTAAAAATTAGAATTCAGTCATCATCCCAATTCAAACGTGACGTAATCACAGATTGAGTGCTAACCATCATACTTTAAAAGTAATACACATTTTTCCTGATTACTAATCTATTTTGAAGTAATAAGGTAATGGTTTAAATCACAGCATTATCAACACTAGGAACTTAAAACTAACTTTTGCTTATCACAGATTATGATGTTATTTATAATTGCCTTATAACTAGGTAATCGATAACAATCACGTGGCCATTTCGACAACAAACAAAAGTGGCCACTTTTAGCAATAATTCGGATTATGATTATTCCCATACATTTAAACTATGCCTGAATAGCTCAAAAATTCTGAAATATTTGTATTGAGTAGTTGACTGATCTATATTTTGTAGATACGTCTTTAATTTATCATAATTAACAAAAAACGAATGGCGGCGCTAGTAGTAGGTCAAATAAGCTGATAAATTATTTGATTTTGATTTTTTTAAAAATGTCGCCCCACATTAGGATTTTATTCAGTGTCATGGGTGCAGTTACAAACATAGAATATCACACGCCACAGAAAATCCTTTTTGAATAAATAATTATTATTGACTTACAAATTATTTTGTTACATGTGTTATTTTGTGCCTGGTTATACTATAAGATATGTGAAATAAAAACATAATATCTTAAGGAATTCACCCGTCCAAAAAGAGAAGTATTTTGTTTTCCACGAGGTCCTAAGCGACCCATTGCCAAAAGTTCTTGGGTGATTCGCACCGTGGTGCGAAAGGACCCATTCAAAAAGAACTTTTGGGTGATTCGCACCGCGGTTCGAACCGCCTGCGGTGCGAAACGACTAAACACTCGAAGAAAAAGTTAGGATTGTTTTAATTTGTGAGGTTAAAACTAGGGCTAAAAATTACCCCTTTTCAATATTCATAATGATTGATTAATAGTAGAGTATGCACCAAGGGATTAAAGCAGTGTCTAACGTCACGGGCGCCATATTGAACCCCGAGCGTAACGAGGGAATCTAGAGTTAAAATTTAATTCCTTAGCGAAGCGAGGGAGTTATGTAGAGTCCTAAGTGAAGCGCGGGGTTCAAGTCGCCTAAGACGAAGACACTGCTTTATTCCAGAGGTGAATACTCTACTTTTCATACCATCTGCGAGACAATAAAAACTCAGGGCTCTATCACCAATTACTTAGGTGGTTAAACACTGTCACATTATCATTATCACTATAACTATGGTTGAAACTATGATATTATCATGAAAACCATAAAATACAAAAAAAAAGATTTATTTTTCTCAAGCACGAACACGTCACGCAATAATTATATCTTAAGTAAAGCTTAAAACATTACAAAAACATAAAACATATTTAATAATAATATAACAAGTATGAACTTAGTCTACATATCGATTTATAATACGATACGATCAGCTGCTCGACCCTGTCAATGACCTTTAGTAGCACGCAGGACGAATATTAATTTGTTAACAATAAAATGGTATCAAATAAAATTCTTTTATTTTTCAACTTTGTTGTATACTTACTTTTGAAACAGCAATTTATTACTACACACAACTGTCGAAATAAATCTCAAATAGTCGACAACCTATTGACCCCAAATAAAAAAAAGCTGATGCACCTGGACATTTACCAACTTACGTTTTTTAACTTTATCAATAAAACACTGAATAAACTTCTAAAAAAACTGTATTATTGAAGCCACAAAACACATTCCACTAAGCACTTTATTAACGTAAGCAACAAGATATTACAATTTTGAAATACGTAATGGCGTTGGCGGCAAAGTTTTAGCTATGAAAACAATACAACGGAATACTGTTGGTGCAAATTATGGAACAAATTGTAGAAACATTCTTTATTTTTAAATATGCCGCGTAATTTTTCTAAATGCTGTTTATCCGCTGGCAGCGAGTGTTCCTGCTTTACTCTGCTTTTATTCATTTTTATCGATAGTTAATGGTGGCCATCAAAAGATGGCGCTTTTTGCATAAAACGTATTTTATCAATAAAAAATAAAGTGAAATGTAATTGTTTATTTTAGCTTGCAGTGTTATGTAGATAAATATTTTATAATTTTGGTAAAGAAATTATGTATTTAGAGTTTATAAAAACATTATTTACACAGGTAGAATGTCTTTGTCTCTAGTGGATGCACGCTACTGCTGTATGGGCGTAGAACCTTTGCCTTCCTAAGCTAGCATCTATAAATTTTCATACAAATATTATGTTCAATATTTAAAACACTTTAATCCCTCGGGAGTTTCATACAAAATTATATCCCTTGGGATATAATGTCTTGATTTACGTTGAAGTTAAGGGGATCTAATTGAACATTGTCGAGCAGGTGGTATGAAAAAATGATAAACGTGCACTCATTCTGCAGTTACTAATAAGTAACCTTCACAAAAAAAAAACTCGAGGCACAGTTGAAAAACAGGGGGTATACATATTTGTGAAAATGCTGAAATACACTGAATTAAGCTTACTCAACTTACTGTTTTGTTTTGATTTTCATGTTGTTGTAATTAAAATATAAAAAAAAATTTCGTTGGTAATTGTAATTTTACTAGCAATATCCTAATTTCAAATGCCTTTTAGTCCCTCAGGGAAAAAAAAGATATTTTGTTCCCTGTTTGAGAGAAACCAATTAGCTTTTTTCGAATAGATGTAATAAAATTTTTTATTCTTTAACACATCTATTCCAAAAACAGTTAATTGGATTCTCTTAAACATATTATGTTGAAGTAAATAAGTGGAATGTTGGTAGCTTTACAGCACCATCAACGGCCAAAGTGGGTGCACGTTATAGTAGTAACATGCCAGATGTAAGCCGTAAAAAAGTCTTACTAGAATTGAGTGAACGACAGATATCCTATTTTTAAACCACTTCATCGGCTACATACGTACGAATTGAAAGAAGAAACGATAGTGGATCCGATTTAATCAATCTTATACATTACTATATTTTACCCGCGACTAAGTACGCGTGTAGTTTGTACGACTACAAATCACCAAAAATAGTATTGAAACGCTAGAAAAACGGATGTTAACGGAAACTTAATTTTAATATAAAAAACAGCCCCCGACATATTCTTAGTTTTTAACCGACTTCAAAAAAGGAGGAGGTTCTCAATTCGATGCGTATGTTTTTTTTTGTGTGTATGTTACGCGATTACGCCGCCAATTGTGGACCGATTTTCAAAATTCTTTTTGTATTCGATACAGTATACTCCTAGAGTGGTCTCAAGGTCACCAAAGTCAGGATCTGATGATGGGCTCCCATGATAATCGAGGGAAACGCTAATTAAATACCAGCGCACCAAAGGTGAGCTGGTTGAAGTGTAACATATATAACTAGGTCGTTGCAATAACCAGGTTTGATGAAGTTCTGCATATATCTGTTTGAAAGTTTCTATTCTATTTGTAATGTGTTGGCGTCTAAATGGGTCGACCGATTTTCACGTGGTTTCTTTTGATGAAAAGTAAGAAAATATAAAAAAATATATAAGAATAGGTACAGACAACATCACACTTCTATATTGAATCGTTTGGCACCGACTTCAATATAGAAGTGTGATGTTGTCTATACCTATTCTTATATTATTTTTAACTTTTCATTATTTTTGAAGTCGGTTTTTATTTTTGTAAAATATTTTTATTTTATCCATTGCATCGGGGAGCCACAATATAAACAGGGTCTGTTTACATAGCGGCTCCCCGATGCAATGGATAAAATAAAAATATTCACAACGGCAACTTTTCCTGGACAGAGTGCGCCCCGTTGACTAAGAAATACTCCTGGCCAATAACTTTTGAACAGCTGAACAGATTTTCATCAAATAAAGCTAATAAATATCATCCTATTTCTTACTTTTCATCAAAAGAAACCACGTGAAAATCGGTCGACCCATTTAGACGCCAACACATTACAAATAGAAAAGAAACTTTCAAACAGATATATGCAGAACTTCATCAAAACTGGTTATTGCAACGACCTAGTTATATATGTTACACTTAAGCAAATTATCTTGTTTACGAATTATTGTAATGACAAACTCAAATTAATTGATTTTTCAGACGACCTAACCTAACCTAACTAGGATGTAGTGACTTAAGTAACCTTATATGTAATAATGTGTGAACCACAGTAAAACTGTTGATAAAATGTATTTTGACATTTCTAATATTTTACACCAGGGGTGGAAGTCTCGACATAGATAACGATTGTTATTTTTTGTCGATAAGTTGTAGTGTCTTTTGTAAATGGAAAGAATTTAAAATTGGGAAATGAAAACAAGAATTTAAAATTGGGAAATGAATTCAAAAATTATTCCTTATATAAGTACAATATGCTTCATTCAGTAACATGGTTGGAGATGGAGAGGATTTTGCCGACTACGCCGATTTCTAGCGACTGTTTGTCGTCGTACTTAATACCATGTTCGGTGCTCAAGAGCAAACAGATTCCAAGCTAAATATGCTTCCGCCATCATAAAAAATATTAAATTTTATAAGTTAATGTTATTAATGGCATGAGCTTTTGTTGTACAACTCGTACAGCCTATGCCAGCCAGTTAGCGACGAACATTGTAATGCTTTGCGAGATATCAAAAAGGCTCGCTATGAAATCGTTAATTTGACAGTTTTTCGATAAGTTAGCGACAAAAATCGATAGGTTTGCGTTAATTTTCATGTCGAGAATTGCATTTATGGCTAAGTAAGTGTCGTTATATGTAACTGAATAAAGCATATTGTTGTACTAATATAAGAAATAATTTTGTTATCTTTTCCCAATTTTAAATTTTGATAAATTAGCTAGAAAAGACACTACAACTTATCGACAAAAATCGCAAAGTTTACGATCGTTATATATGTCGAGACTTCTGCCCCTGGCTTGTGAAAGTTATTACCACTGTAATAAAAAAGGTAAAAAACTGATTGTGGGGTGGAATAGGCATTTGAGCGATGCTCATTAAAAGGCCCAGCAGATGTTTGATTTATGGGTACTGTATGAAAGGCGAGAGATAGTCGTGTGTGGAGTGACATGCAGATGAGTCATAGAGGAATTTCAAGTCACGATTGCGGTGGTGTCAAAATAATAGCAAGCAAATAAAAATGAACTTGATTGCATCGCATTACCACGCATGATTTTCGTAGTTTCTGGAAGGCTACTAATAAGCTAATAATAATACAGTGCTTACCCGTGTGCGTGAACGGTACCACGAATTTAGCCGGAATAGCTGGTATATTTAATTAAGGAATACTTTTCTGTCGCATCTCAGTTGGGACTATCACAATCAAAGAGTAATGCGACTGGAGCTGGTTTGAAAATTAATACCTGTTTTACAGCACAGTTCAATGTCGAGGGGTAAGTCTCCAGGTCACGATTATATAAGTAAAAATATCTCAAACACGCCAGGAATCTTTTGCCGAGGGCGCTGGCAATGTTTTATTCCTTGTTTGTGGGTCATTTAATTTACCCAAGCAGCTAATAAGAACAGTGTTTGCATATGTATAAACATGTGATAGGATTAATTTGATGTATTTAGATATGTTAACAAGACCTATGTATTTTTGACATAATATATCTATAACAAAATTGATGTATTTAGATATGTTAACAAGACCTATGTATTTTTGACATAATATATCTATAACAAAACAAAAGAGTAAAGCGTATCCGATGATCCGCGATGAGGTTGAATAACGTTCCGTTTTACGTGCGCTAACAGTGATGGTCCCAATTATAAAATGTAATAAAGACGGGGGATATAAGTACGTTTCGATGTATGTACATTGACGTCTGATTTGCGAAGTGGATTTACAAACCACCATCATTTGTAAGTAATTAAGATAAGTAGAAAGCGAAAGAATACAATATATAAGTACATACTTTGATTACGACGCAAAAAACACTCATGCATTGTCAACGACACCAGCAAACCGCACCACTGTGGTGTCGTTACTTATTCAAACTGTGAAGAAGTGAAGAAGGTACTGAATAATACTAAACAGAATCAACCTTGCGTTTGTATTAACCGGTTTTATTACTTCAAACCCGGTTTATTGCTAAAAACCTTTATACAAAATCTCTTGCAAGAAGCGGTTAAAAAAAACGGTTAACTGGAACGAAACCTTAATGATAAGGTTTTGCTTCAAGTAAGTACATGATAACGGTTTGTATATTTAATCGGTATCCGAGCCTTGAATATAAGTGACAAAAATAATTACAGACATATAATCCTTAGATATGTCAATGTCCTTAGCGAGTGTTATCGCGAAAGAACAACAGTTTGCTTCGCACTCAGCTCAATAACTATCTACGTTTTCATGATAGTCAGCCTTGTTTCAAATCTGGACTTTCAACTGAAATAGCTGTGTTCAGTTTGAGACTGTCAAGTACTACACTGATAAAAATACGCCTGTGTTTGCTTGCTTCCTTGACTTATTAAGGAGCTTTGACGTGGTTCATTTTGCGACAGCATCTCATGCTGTCGCAAAAACTTTATCAGTCGTCAATGCCGGCGGAATTGATAAGCATTTTTAAATATTGGTATCAGAATCAGGTTAATGTAGTTCGGTGGTCGGGAGCCTATTCAATCCCAAACAGGTTGGAATGCGAGATTAAGCAGGAAAGGATAACTTCACCTAAGCTTTTTGATGCTTTGATCGAGACGCTTAGTAGCAACCGTGTCGGCTGTCATATAGATGGAGTTTGCCTTAATAATATAAGTTTTGCGAACGACATGGTGTTACTCTGTGCCTCGGTGGACGGTTTATCCAAGCTGCTAGGAATTTTTGAGAAATATGATCATAATCATAGTTTGATATACAATGTGAATGAAAGCGAGTGTATTGTCTTTCAGGTCTTTTACGTGCAAAGTGTATTAACCATTAAAGGACAATGCCGATTTGTGACCAGGTACAAGAATAAAATCATTACTGTTTTAATTTAAAATTAAAATAAACAATTTAAACACACTGAAATGATTGAATTGCACAGACTATGAAATTGAAAATAGGTATTTTTAAAATTATTGTGTTGACTGCTGACGGGAACGGCGTACCGATGAACAATTTATAATTAGTTCCATCCAAAACTGCATGTCTGCACAGATGGCATAGCTTACGTATCAAACGGGAATGTAATAAGTTATTATGACTCATTTTGTAGAAATAAAATGGCAAGTAACTACTCAATACTTTAATTTAAAATAAAATATTGTTTTCGAACTTAATTCGAAAACTTCTACTGGAGGGAGACTCTGTACCAGGGTCGTCTGCTTAGGTACCTCCGTCTTACCTATTTCTGCCGTAAAGCAGCAGTGCTTGCATTGCTGTGTTCCGGTTTGAAGGGTAAGATATGGCAGTGAAATTACTGGGTACTGTGACTTTACATCTGGTGTCACAAGTTGGCAACGTACACTGTGGTTATTGTGGGGTTTGCAATCTCACAAGAGCCACATGTATTATAGGCGACTGTTACCACTTACCATCAGGTGGGCAGTTCCAATCCGACGATAGATGGCAGTGATTTACGTACTGATAAAATGAGTGATTTTGTTTTGTTTTTTGGATCTGTATTTCATTTTAATATCTATTATAATATGAAAATGTTTTCTATTTTTTAAATATATACAATCGTATTTAATTTTCGATTTTTGGATCGAAACAATGCTCTTCCCACATTAGCATGCTTTGGCGTGCTTTGCTTTTGATAAAAAAATGTAGCATATTAATGTGCTGCCGCCTGTGGGGAGACTATAGAAATAAAATAATAATAATAATGGTGGATATTATTACCATGTGACATCTATGTAAAGTTCGAATAGACAATATACGTATACCAATAAAAAAAACAAATACTGAAATTATTTTCTTATTCGACTCCGCTACTAAGACGAATGTGAGTTGAAATGGAAAAAACCCGCTAAAATACTGTAAGGCTAAAGCACCGCTAAGTAATATAATGTTAGGTTACATTTCATAAAAGTTCGTATGTGTGCGCCCATTGAATAAAGATACATGAGTAGCTTTTAATTTGTGCCTATTTGTGACATAATTTGATTTTCAAAAATATTTACAGTTTAGGAGTAATCACGTAATGAAGGAAATTCGAAAAAAAATTCTAGCGCATAAATGAGAAAGCATAGAAGCTCACTGAAAACGACTTTTGAATGGTCTTATTATTACTAACAAACATAAAAAGTTTCAAGAATCTACATGTACGCGTTTTTGAATAATTAAACTTTAACTTTAATCGGTGATAATGTCACTGTAAACTCACAATGCAAGAAAGTGACTAAACCAAAATTACATAGGTATAGACTAAAAATTAGAGCGTATTCAGAACTATTTATCATGAAAATTTCAGCATCATATATTTTGTATTAAAGGAGATATAAACAAAAACCAAAAAATTGGCTAATTCTTTGGTTATCCGACTAAATTCGAAAGACCACTAAAAAGCGACGGTTTCATACTTGTTGATGACATTCTTAATTTTACCCACTAACAAGTTTAAATACGTCACGTCTGTGTACACTCGGCTATAAAACTGTTTTGGAAAAATGAATTTATTTACTTTTTTTGAGTTTATTGTCTATATTATTAAAAATAAACACTTCCACTTAAATACCTACTTATTTAATGTGCGTCTATTGATAATTAATAATGTAATATTATGTGAATATATTATATATTATGTAATATTATATAAATCATAGCATTATATAATATTACAATTGCGGAGATAGACCTCTTTTAGTGGAAATAAAAAGATATCAAATAAATATTAGGCATATTGAAAATTTATTAAGTGTAGGCAAACAAACACAAACATGGTCAAGTTATAGAAATAGATAGGAAACCAATAAAGTATCCTTTTATATTATGAACATAAAATTTGCAACAGCAAAATTATTTAAATGCTTAGAAACTGTTTTTTAATGTAATAGAATCAAAACATCAATCTACGGCGCTAGGTGAAGTAGGTAATGATTCATAGCGATCACTCGCTATCGCTATCGTGACATTAGAACAATAGTTTTATGTCACAGGTGACATAAAAACTATTGTTCTAATGTCACGATAATGATAGCGAGTGATCGCTTTGAATTAGGCGGTAGGGCCGCAGATCACAGACCCAATTCTACTAATAAGTTACAGCTAAATCGAAACAACCGTAGCGATCGACCAATCAGACCGCCACATTATCAGGTCATCGGACAGTAGAATGGCAATATAAGCGCTCCGATTGGTCGATCACACCGGTTGAGTTTCGATTCGTCTGTAACCTATTATCAGAATAGAACGCCACATTATCATGTCATTGAACAGTTGCATGGCAATATACGTATATAGGACGTATTTATTTATAATATGTTTAAGTATATATACGTATTTATTGCAGAAAGTTGGCAAACAAGCAAACTACCCACCTGATGGTAAGTGGTAACAGTCGCCTATAATACATGTAGCTCCTGTGAGATTCGCAGCAAAACTGCAACCCCCACAAGAACCACAGTGTACGTTGCCAACTTGTGACACCAGATGTAAAGTCACAGTACCCAGTAATTTCACTGCCATATCTTACCCTTCAAACCGGAACACATCAATGCAAGCACTGCTGCTTTGCGGCAGAAATATATAAGACGGAGGTACCTAAGCAGACGAGCGATATTGAAATGTATCAACTACTAGAACAGGGTATTCGAGGCGGTTTGGCACAGTGCAGTCTCAGACATGTTAAAGCTAACAACAAATACCTTCCTAATTACAAACCATCTAAACCCTCTAATTATCTTGTTTATCTTGATAGTAATAACTTATATGGATACGCGATGATGCAGAAAATGCCTGTTTCAGATTTTAGTTTTTGTCTGCAGAAGAAATTAATAGTTTTTATGTTTTATCAATACCTGATAATTCAGAATTCGGATACATCTTACAAATTGATATGCTCTATCCAGACTATTTACATAGCAAACATAGCGATTTACCATTTGCCCCGGAAAAATTTATTCCACCAGGAGGAAAAACATCAAAACTCATATCTAGTTTATACAGTAAGTTTAACTATGTTATACATTACATTTATCTAAAGCAATGTTTACAACATGGTTTAATATTAAGTAAAATATATCGTATTATTAAGTTTCGACAAACTAATTTTTTGAAAAAATATATAGAATTAAATACTCGTTTACGCCAATCTTCAACTTCGGTATTTGAGAAAGATTTTTTTAAACTGTTAAATAATTCAATTTTCGGTAAAACAATTGAAAACCGACGAAAGCAAGTTAATATTAAATTGATAACTACTTGGAAAGATTCCAAAAATAGGACTAATAAAAGGATGGGAGCTGAAAAATTTATTGCAAGACCCAACTTTCACAGTATCAGTGTATTTAATAACAATTTTGTTGCTATACAACTAAGACACGAAATATAGTATTGGACAGGCCAATATACATAGGTTTTACTGTTCTGGAATATTCAAAGCAACATTTATATAAATTTCACTATGATTTTATTAAAAATAAATATAAAAATAATGCTAAACTATGTTACACTGATACTGACAGTCTATTATACTCCATTAACACTCGTGATTTTTATGAAGATATGAAAGCAAATTTGTCCGTATTCGACACCAGTAATTTTGATAAAAATAATGTATATGGTATACCTCTACTAAATGCTAAAATCCCTGGACTATTTAAGGATGAAATGGGGGGTGATGTAATATCGGAATTCATTGGTGTACGTGCAAAACTATATTGTATACAAAGTCAAAGAGCTGAAATAAAAAAGGCTAAGGGTGTTTCTAAGTATATAACTAACCGTATAACTCCGTCTCAATATCGAAAAACTTTAAAAAACAATATAAATTATCAATTTAAAATGAACATAATACGATCAATTAAACACATTCTTTATTCGCAGACAATTAATAAAATAGTTTTAAATAGAAATGACGATAAAAGATACATTATGTCCAATCAAATTGACACATTACCATGGGGGCACTGTGATACAATCTCTTAGTAGTTTAAATCTTACCTAATAGGTACGCATACAAGTACAGGGGTAATAGATTTTATATTAAATATATTCAATATCTTTTTCATCTTTCAGTCTCCTCAACCTACTCTGCTTAAGACTTTAAAAATGGGTATCGGTTCCTATAGAGGATATATTTTTTGAAAAAAGATTCAAGCACGATCTTACCCATTTAACGGAATTGATTGAAATAAAACGAGCAAGGTTGGTTTCACACAGAAACTATTAAACTGATATAATTTTATGGAATTTTAATAATATTAAGAAATTAGGCTAATTTTAAGAAAATGTATGTTAATTAATGATATTGTATTTTATGTAGAGTTTATTGTATGGCACAATAAAGTTGATTCATATCTATAAGTGTGTATTTTTATTATCATTATTACTATGTTTATTTGAAATACAGTTTATATTGTATGGAAATACGTTTTGTTTTATTAAAACTACCAAAGTCAAACAGATAGTATAAATAGCTCACACATAAATATTACTTTTCAAACGAAATCATGAAATGGGTAAAGCAACCGCATGTTTTAGAAATAATAAACATTAATATTGATTCCAAATGTAAACCATTTATAAGACACTATTCTTTTGCCGAATACTATTCGGTGTATAATATGTGGACCCTCTAATAGGCTAGTTGACCCTTTTTTAAACTAGGGCTTAAATTGTTCATAATTGTTGTATTAGCCCATAGCACATGAATACAATTTTTTTCGAAGGCTGAAAAGTACAAAAAAAACTATTTTAAAATTAGATTTTCAATTTCGGACCGAAAACGCGGTCAGCCATGATAGTCTGTTGATTATCTGTGGCATACATCAAATGACGTCGCTCTTATCGTAAACAAAGCACCGAGGCGTTGTTGAATCAAATCTGACGTTTCTTTGTTTACAATATGAGTGACGTCACGGACGACCACAGGATATCATTACGTTTACGGCGTGAGCTAAAAAAAGATTATTTATAACATCTTCAAATTAAAATTTTACAGTAATCATTCATTGTTATTTATTAAAATCGGTATATTTTGGAACCTTATGCCAAATACTGTTAGAAATAAACAATATTTTAATAAATTTTGTTATAAGTCAACTAGCCTATTGTGGTAAAACCAACGTAATGCTTAGTTTACTACTACATCGTAATGGGATAAAATTTAAAAACATTTACCTTTACTCAAAGACTTCATTTCAACCGAAGTATCGTATTTTAGCGAACATTGTAGAAAAAATCCCTGATGTAAAATTATTTATTTTAACAAACGACAAAGAGGTCATTCATCCAAATAAAGCATTACCGAATTCAGTAATGATATTTGACGATGTAGTCTGTGAAAATCAGAGCAATATCCGTAACTATTTTTGTATGGGGCGTCATAAGCTGGTAGATTGTTTTTATCTATCACAAACTTATTCGAAGATTCCGAAACAACTTTTACGTGATAATGCTAATGTATTAGTTATATTCAAACAAGATGATACTAACTTGAAACATATTTACAATGAGCATGTGAATAACGATATGTCTTGGTCTCAATTCAAAGACCTGTGCTCTACCGTCTGGCTACAACCATATCAGTTTTTAGTTATCGTTAAAGATTCCTTAGTTAACAATGGAAGGTATAGAAAAGGATTCGATGTGTTTATTGATTTTGAATAAGTATTTAAAGAACGTTCATCAGCTTAACAAAACCATTAGCATTCTGTTTTTAATTGCAAACTGTTCTATTATTAATTATTTAAAATGGAGCATTCTGTTAAAGAAGAACTAATAAAGTCAGTTCATAATATAAAATCTAAAATTAAGGAAATGCGTAATACAGAAGACAACACAGATTTAATAATGAAAAAAATTTTAAAACCTGTGTCAGAGCCGCTTACCGCTTTTATAAAACGTGAACATAGTTTGAAAGAAAATAATGAATCATCAAATAACATTGATGGTAATAATTCGACCATATCGGAAACTGATGATACTGAATGCTGTAATAATGCTAGTGATATGTCTTATTCTATCTAGGATGATAAGCAAAAACATAAGAAATTAAAACAATATATTGAAAACAGCTATATTTCCTCCTTATCACAAAAAGACGATTTAGCTACTTTAGTTAGCACTAAAGATGTCAATATACCATTTGGAGTTAGAAATGAAAACAGTGAATTGTATATGGGTAATTCTAAATTCAAAATAACTAAATCTGGAACTGTTACTGATCCTATATACTATGTCGCTTTAGATAACAAAGCATTTGAATTAACCCCAGGTATACGCGAATTACTATTAAAACACAAGCCAGATTTAAAACTTATTTCTCATACAGATATACTAGCTTATAAAGATATGCTTGCCATCACTAATGTTCATAAAAGAGATTTCGATCCTAATGGACAAATTAAAGGCGACAAAAGTATGAAATATCGAAAAATAATTAAACCCCTATTTTCAGCAGTTTCAGTTCCTCAATTAAAATCTTCTACTATTCAAAAAGAAGGTGGTAGTTTGCCTACTTTGAAAAAGTATAAGCCAAATACTGATCTAGTATACTGGGACGATCCTAATGAATTAATTGACCGGTTAAAGATACTAATAGCTTCTAGAAATGCTGGTAACAGTAATCATGATAATGAAATTCTCTCAATTATTGAAGAACTAAAGGAAGCTGATATTATTAAAGAATAAAACTATTGTTTCTTTCAAATCCAAACTCAGTATCATAATATTATTCAAAGATAGGAGTGCATATTATGCTAGTTAAGTTTTCACCACAAACTGAAAATTATTCCATTGTATTTACTCAAGTGATTATTTAACGAAAGCATCAATAACAATAATGAGCAAATGCGATGTCGTAAATGAAATTCATAAAAATGTAAGAAAAAATTTTCAAAGGAGACATGTTATTATGAAGGATATAGATGATTTGTGGCAAGCGGATTTAATAGACTTACATAAAATTCAGCAATATAACTCAAATCATAAATATATTCTAATTATTATTGATACATTTTCAAAATATGCTTGGGCTTTACCACTCAAACGTAAAAGTAAAGATGATGTTTACAATGCTTTTCATACAATACTTAATAAGGGACGTTGTCCTAAAAATCTCCAAACAGATTTAGGCACTGAGTTCTACAATAATAAATTTAAAAAGTTGATGCAGCAATTTTTTATTAATCATTATTCCTCATATTCTACTAAAAAAGCATCTATCGTGGAAAGACTTATAAGGACTTTAAAATCTAAAATGTTTAAGGCATTTAGTTTAAAGGGAAATTATATATGGAATGATGATACATTGAGTCGAATTATTATTGAATATAATAACTCAGTACATAGAACTATAGGCTGCAAACCAGTAGACGTCAATAAATTTAATAAATTACTTATATTGAATCGATATGCGAAGATACAAACACCAGCCGTAAGCTGTAAAAAACGAAAGAAATTTAAGATTGACGATTATGTTCGTATAAGCAAATTTAAAACTGCTTTTGATAAAGGTTATACTCCGAACTGGTCATCTGAGGTATTTAAAATTATAAAAATCAACAATACAACTCCTGTTACTTATATAATTGAAGATTCAAGAAATCAGACGATACTAGGGTCATTTTATGAGCAAGAGATACAAAAAACGAAACATCCGAAGATATATCTTGTTGAGAAGATTTTAAAAAAGAACCGTAATAAATTCTTAGTGAAATGGTGGGGGTTACCGTCCTCTGAAAACAGTTGGATAAAACAGTCTGATATTTTATAATAACAATATTAAAGGAAAAAGAATTAAACTACTAGCAGTATTACATGGGGCATGAAAGAGTGCAGTCTTTTGAATTGGTTTATAAATAATTTATTATTTGAATTACATTTCCCGGGCTATAATTATTGTGGTCCGGGTACAAAACTACAAAAACGGCTTACTAGAGGCGATAGAGGTATTAATCTTTTAGACGAGTATTGTAAAGAACACGATATTGCATATAACAGGTATTCTTCATTAGACGAGCGTCATAAGGCTGATATAAAATTGATGAAAATGGCGAAAACTCGAGCATCAGCACCTGACTCAAGTTTTGGGGAAAAAATAGCTGCTCATTTAGTGAACAAAGCAATGTTAGCGAAAGTGAGTACAGGATCTGGGTTGAAACAGGCATATAAAACCAAATTCAACGCTTTGAAGAAACATCTGAAACGTGTTATAAGTCATACAAAGAAACGGCTTTCACATCTCAAGCCAACTTGTAAAAAAGCGGCTATAGATTTAGCGATAGCTGCTGCTCGAGAAGTGACTTTAGATTCAGATATTAAACTCCCTCGGGTGATCCCTCTACCTAAAACCGGAGGATTCCTACCATTGATACCAATTTTTGCTGGATTGTCTGCTGTTGGAAGCTTAGCAGGTGGAGCTGCTGGTATTGCTAAGGTTATAGAAGAAGTTAAAAATGCTAAAAAGCGACTTTCTGAACTCCAAAGGCATAATGAAAAACTTGAATCAATATGTATAGGAAGAGGTTTGCAATTAGAGCATCACAAAAATGGTCTAAGAGTTTGTTTATCGAAGAATAGAAACAAAAAAAACTAAGTCACAGGCTACCCAATCGAGCTCTTACTAACATCGATATTATAAAACATGCTCGAAATATTCCTTATTTTCGAGGAGTCTTCATGAGAGATGAATTACCGCAAAATCCTCAATTATATGAATGTGGTATTATTAATTTAGATAGTTGTCAAAATGTAGGTTCTCATTGGGTAGCCTATGTAAAAGTAAAAAATTACGTGGAATACTTTGACAGTTATGGAAATTTAAAACCACCGAAAGAATTTATCAAATACGCAGGTACTAGAATACACTACAATTATATTAATCAACAGCAGAATCATCCGTTTAACTGTGGTCACCTTTGTCTTAAATTCCTTAAAATTTTTTGGCATAATAGAGTATATAAATAATTGTATACTTTTTATTTATTAGTATAATGTCATATTTCTTACATTAATTATCTCATATGATTCTCTCATATTTTTATCTGACAATACAGACAGACAGACAGTAATTATTATTATCAAAATCTAGTTTGATGAATAAAAACTAAGAGACCTTTAAATTTTGTAGAAGCAAGAAAGTTATTGCATTTACATAAAGAAATAGAAATGATTATATTTAATAAAATAGTAAATAAAAAGGTGAAAAAAATCAATAATAAAACTACTTTCAAGGTGAACAGACGTTCCGATCATATCAAACAATTAACTAAATCTAATAAAAAGTTTCTGCAGGCTCTTGGATTTCGAATATGAGTATCTTACAAATTTCCGATATACCACAATTTGATAACACAATTGAGAGTTATGAAATCCATACTTATAGCCCTTATAGTAATAGTTTCAAAGAAAATGATGAAATCAGGATAGCTATACAACAGCAAGACTTATACGTATTACCCTCCGCTAGTTCTATTCTCGTTGAAGGATGTGCTGTGCCAATAGGCAAAGACCAAAAACCAATTAAAGCAGACTTGGAATTTACTAATAACCCTTTTTTATTTCTCTTTCAAGACATTCGATATGAATTAAATGGTGTTGAGATAGATCGAACAAAGAATTGTGGAATATCAACTACTATAAAATCTTTAATATCTATGAATGAAGGCGATAGCAAAGTTGCATCTTTATGGGGTTGGAATTTAAGTGGTTTTAAGAGCAATGGTCATTTTAGCGTTCTTATTCCATTAAATAGGATATTAGGTTTCGCTGAAGATTACGACAAAATCCTTATTAATGGTAAACATGAACTTATTTTGAACAGAAGTAGTTTAATTTATAATAGTTTTAAAATTAGTAATCCTCTTATTACACATGTTGAAGTAAATATCAAAAAAATACAGTGGCGTGTGCCACACATAAAAGTGTCAGATCGTGAACGGTTATTATTGCTTCGACAATTAGAAAAAGATAAACCAATACAGTTGGCGTTCAGAAATTGGGATTTGTATGAATATCCTCTGTTGCCTAAAACTATAAAACATTCATGGTCTATTAAGACAGCTTCTCAAATGGAAAAACCACGTTATGTTATCTTAGGTTTACAAACTAATAGAAAGCATAATAAATTAAATGACAGTACAATTTTTGATCACTGTAATATTTCCAATGTTACATTATTTCTAAATTCACAATATTATCCTTATGAATCTATGAACTTAAATTTCAAGGGAAAGCGATATAGTATTTTCTATGAAATGTACTCTAGATTTCGTCATTCGTATTACAACACCGCAGCTGACCCGTTGCTTGATTTAATCAATTTTAAAGAAAGAGCTCCATTATTTGTTATTGATTGTTCAAGGCAGAACGAAAATTTAAAGTCTGGACCTGTTGATGTACGACTAGAGATCGAATGTTCTGAGGATATTCCAGATAATACAACAGCATATTGTTTAATAATTAATGACAGGATTGTTGAATATAAGCCACTTAGTAATATAGTTCGTAAATTATCATGAGCGCGATTGTAGATGTTCAAGGCTTCAAAACAGATGATCAAAATTTCATATTAAAAGAGTTGGCTGTTTTATGTAACGGGCAAATGCAAGTATTTTTAGTAAGACCTCCATATCCATTTTACTTTTTAACGAAAACGGAGAGAAGACAAGTATGTTGGATAGAGAGGAACTTTATTTTGGAAGGAAGGTTATATAGCATATCAAGAGTTCAAAAATTACACAGATATTGTGAGATTATTAAAAGATAAATGTATACGAACTAAAGGTGCTGAAAAAGTAATATGGTTACGAGAAATATTAGAAAATAGTTGTATTTATAATTTAGAAGATAAAGGTTGTCCTAGTATAGTAAGTCTTTATGATAAGTATAAAAATGTATCTGTAGTAAAACCTTGCTTATATCATTCAAATGTATGTGCTTTAAAAAATGTATTATGTCTAAGTTTGTGGTGTAACGAAAATAAAGTTTTTTAAAGAAAAGTTTTTTCTATTTATTTAACTAACAAAACACAAATAAATTAACAAACCCCCTTCATACACGCATTTATTAAAGTAATTCCAATAGATTATATAAATAGTTTGATATTACCTAAACATTAACCTTTTGCTAAGTACTGCTACAAAACAAATTTCACTGCCTAAAACTCGAGTACTTTGGAACTCGCGGGTACCCAGATACTCAGAGATAAGCTCTGTCATTGAAATCACTTCACCATTATGTTATGAAATGAATTGGACATACTAGCGCGCGCTTTCCCTGGGGAATGGATGTGGAGTTCTCTGAGTAATGAAGTATCTGGGTACCCGAGTACCTGAGTACTAGAGTTTCGAGCAATGAAACGCTGGTTACACAGCGCCACGCAAGAGGCACTGCTTTGAGCGTTTCATTGCCTGAAACTCAAGTACTCAGGTACTCGGGTACCTGGATACTTCATTTACACAAGGAACTCCACCACTTAGTTATATTGTTCACAAATTATCATGAACGTGATTGTAGATTGTAGTTTATGTGTATATGTATGTATGTGAGTAGTAGGAAATTGGGCATTCTGACGCGCGCTTTCTCTAGGGAATGGATCTGGAGTTCTCTGAGTAATGAAGTATCTGAGTACCCGAGTTCCTGAGTACTTGAGTTTCGAGCAATGAAACGCTGGTACCACAGCGCCTCGTAAGAGGCGCTGCTTTGGGCGTTTCATTGCCTGAAACTCAAGTACTCAGGTACTCGGGTACCCAGATACTTCATTACTCAGGGAACTCTAGATCCATTCCCAGGGAAGCGTGAGTCAGAATGCCCAATTTCCTACTACTTGCAGCGGTCACGAATAACTAAAAGTCGGCCAAAAAAATTCGATGAATCCCGGCCGACCCGATTCTCTGTGAAAAATGGAAAGTTCGTAAACGTAGGTATACTTAACGTATTCTGTATAAAAAATTGGTCAGAAAATCAGTCATCGATAGTCGGCCATGTGCGATCGCGCTTATTGTGAATTTTATAAATATGGGTAAGTTTTAAAAAACAATAAAAAGAACCTTTTTATCGTGGAACTTAAACTCTTACGAAGAAGAAAGAATAAATTTTTGCTGTTATAATTTAAGAAGGCGATACATCTTAATTATTCACTATTTTTTTATTTATTCTGTGTATGTCGCGAGCAGTTTGATAAACGGGGCAGTATTAATATGGACTGATTATTATGAATAATTAAGGGGAGGGTCGGTCGAATTAATAAATTAACTACTGTGGCCGGCTCATACTAATAATACCCGAGGGCTAGAGGTCCATTTAATAAATCAAGGTTTGAGATAAATGAATTTATTACATGGACCGGGCAGTACGTTTATTATAACCTAACCCAACCACATAATCAAACCTAAAGTCACAAAAATGACGAGTTTCAGACATTTATATATATAACCGTTTTATCTATGTTTATAAAATTTGGAATACTGATGACCGATTTCACCAACCACAACTTAGCTTAGGAAGCCCCTAAGACGTATGCTGTCACTTTTTGTCTTTAATGAAAAGAATGACAGCATGCTACCTAAGAGTCACCTAAGCTAAGAAGAGGTTGGTGAATATGGCCATAAGTTATCTAAAGTCTCCATATAGACAACAAAGTTGGTGTGTGTGTTGGGTTGTAAATAAATGTTGGGTTATGAAGGGGTAAAATGCAGCTTCAAATTTGCTCGCCAGTTCTGGCTCCAACTTTGATTATGTATATAAATCAAATGGCTCCAAATGAATCGTATTACATAGGGGCGCTGCTCGCCAGTTCTCTTTTTACAAACTTTTATTTTTTGTGAGTAAAATTTGACCGAATCTGAATTTCAGCTCAATCGGACCCTAGTAGGTCTAGGGTCCGATTGAGCTGAAATTCAGAATACACCTTTAGTTCTGATGACAATGTAATTAATTATGCATAAATTAATTATTAAAAACCGCCACGAGTTCGCGTTACATCCAAAACGTCTGATTTTTTATGGTAGTTTGCTTAGGGTGTAATTAGCATCCCCTATAAAAATCTGACGCCCCCGAATAACTTTTTTTTTCAAATTTTTTAATCCTTCCATATGGCCACCTACACTGTGTAAACCATAAAACATTTTTTGCTTTCTATGATGTAATCTTTCAAATAATCACTGTTCCTACAACGCTCGAGTGACTGCAAATTTAGCATCGTGGGCTCCGCTACTATGACGCTTTGATATTTAATCGCGACATTGTGACAAAATATTAAAGTAAGCAAGTAATCTTCATCAGTTGGAATGAGCTTTATTTAATAGACGTAATATATTCATTCATCATATTCGCCAATATTCATTTAATTGCAAGCGTGAAATGTGATTGCGTTTATAGATATGACAGATGACAGAGCTTTCATTATTTCTACTTTTGACCACCATAAGCGCTGCGATAGATGTCATTACCCACCCAGTACCTACTTCGCACCCAGCGAATAGAGACTTCAGTTTCTTAACATACCTCTCGTGTGCAATAGAAAGGACTATACATTGATTACGTACTAATTTTTACTTAAAACTGTGGCATCGTGACATGATCTGTATAATAAATACATACATGCCTGTGATAAGCACATCTATATAAATAAAAATCAATGTATTACTATGTTTGTTTGTCCTCTATTCGTTCCGAAACCATTCATCAGATTGTAATGAAATTTTGGTAGGTTGTTATGGGGACACCCGTGAGGGTTCCTAGCAAAAAAATTTAATGTAAAAAAACCTTTTTAAAAACAAGCTTTTATTTAAATGCGCTAAAAAGAATTAATAAACTTTTACACTAAAACTTTTACTTATAACGACATTTCACATTTGACACAATTTATATGACATAAAAGCTTGTCGCGAGATTTACTTGTGTGTAGTAACTTAAAAGAGTACTTTTAAGTACCTACTCGTATTTACTTTGAAAATTGTAATGTATAAAATTATTCACATCAAATTATTTAATTTACTTGTTTATCTACAAAAAAATTTGACCTTATGATAGGTAACCATCTTATACACCACTATTTTTAAGTTATGACAAAAATTTTGTGTGCTTGTTCAGACAAGCAAACTGAACAACTTTCACTGTGGGACCAACTTCGAAATCGCAAAAAAAAATCAGCTGTTCCATACAAATGTTCAACATTCACTGAACCTAAATGTATGAAACAGCAGATTTTTTTTTGCGATTTCGAAGTTGGTCCCATAGTGAAAGTTGTTCAGTTTGCTTGTCTGAACAAGCACACAAAATTTTTGTCATAACTTAAAAATAGTGGTGTATAAGATGGTTACCTATCATAAGTTCAATTTTTTTTATCGAACTTCATTTAACAGAAAACTTTTTTAATTCGTCGAAATCACGTCTGCCACTGTATCAGTTTCATTTGTATTTGTATGTTTTCGAACATTCATTACACCACTGTTTTACTTCCCACATTTTAATTTCATCAAACGTCTCGAAAAATTTGAGCACACCATTTCCGATCCCTAATTTAAGCATACAAGCAACCAAGCAGCATGTAAGTTCAATTTTTTTTATCGAACTTCATTTAACAGAAAACTTTTTTAATTCGTCGAAATCACGTCTGCCACTGTATCAGTTTCATTTGTATTTGTATGTTTTCGAACATTCATTACACCACTGTTTTACTTCCCACATTTTAATTTCATCAAACGTCTCGAAAAATTTGAGCACACCATTTCCGATCCCTAATTTAAGCATACAAGCAACCAAGCAGCATGTAAGTTCAATTTTTTTTTATCGAACTTCATTTAACAGAAAACTTTTTTAATTCGTCGAAATCACGTCTGCCACTGTATCAGTTTCATTTGTATTTGTATGTTTTCGAACATTCATTACACCACTGTTTTACTTCCCACATTTTAATTTCATCAAACGTCTCGAAAAATTTGAGCACACCATTTCCGATCCCTAATTTAAGCATACAAGCAACCAAGCAGCATGTAAGTTCAATTTTTTTTTATCGAACTTCATTTAACAGAAAACTTTTTTAATTCGTCGAAATCACGTCTGCCACTGTATCAGTTTCATTTGTATTTGTATGTTTTCGAACATTCATTACACCACTGTTTTACTTCCCACATTTTAATTTCATCAAACGTCTCGAAAAATTTGAGCACACCATTTCCGATCCCTAATTTAAGCATACAAGCAACCAAGCAGCATGCAGTTTGTGGTCACAATGTCTAACCCAACCTACAGTAATATCTCATAAGTTTTTTCCTTGCGGGGTGCTTCCTTTAAATACGTATTGCTGTTCTGTGTTGCACACATTAACCAAAATAACAAACATTATTTCTACAAAGAAGCAAGTGATGAAAATCGCACATTTAATGGGAAATGGGCATTAGAATACCTATTTTATCTGCAACAATAATACTTAACAAAATTCGGTATATAATTTACAAGCTTTGTCTGTAAATAAAGAGTACAATGTTAAACGCCATTAAGTAATGACAGCGGTTTGGACAGCCCTGCCTTAATGGAATGACATAAAATACTTGTGATGAATAAATATTATTTTCTCTAAACAGTTTAACTACAAAGAGAATCTCTTTTACAGTATCATGTAGAGTCCATCACTGGTCTTGTAGTATGTAAAAGGCTCGTGGGTATGGTTTACGTCTTTCTTCACTATCCCCCCCTCAGAGTCCAGCAGCAGGAAAGACCTGCATTTCTGCGAGGAATATCTTTTTTTTTTATGGGATAGGGTGCAAGCGAGCAGATGTATCACCTGATGGTAAGTAATTACCGTCGCCCATGGACACCCGCAACCCCAGAGGAGTTACCAAGTGCGTTGCCGGCCTTTGAGGTGGGAATACGCTCTTTTTTTGAAAGTTTGAAGGTCGTATCGGTCCGGAAATACCGCAGGCGACAATTCGTTCCAAAGTTTGACTGTGCGAGGCAGGAAACTTCGAGAGAAACGCACAGTTGTGGACTGCCAACCATCTAAGTGATGGACATGGATTTTTTGCCGCGTGAAACGATGGCGGAAAGAAGCGGCAGGTATAAGTCCGAACAATTCCTCGGAGCATTCCCCGTAATAAATACGATAGAAGATGCATAGCGAAGCGACATCTCTACGCAGCGCCAAGGTATCAAGCCGATTTGAAATTTCCTAGCAGTCGACGATTCGAGTCGCTCTCCGTTGAATGCGGTCCAGTGGGAGAAGTTGGTATTGGGGTGCCCCAGCCCAAAGATGAGAACAGTATTCCATATGAGGCCGAACCTGCGCCTTGTAAAGCTGAAGGCGGTGCGCCGGAGTGAAATACTGTCTCGATCTGTTGAGCACACCAAACTTCTTAGAAGCTAATTTAGCTTTACCCTCTAAGTGGCCACGGAACTGGACTTCGTTCGATATGTCGACACCAAGGATCCCAATATTGGCTGAGGCATTAGAGGAATATCTCGTGCACTGCCAATTTATTAGTACCCCTCTTGTTGTTCGCATACTTGTAATATGTATAGTTGTTCGACATAGTCAGAAGTCTATCACTTCTACTGGTTTTTATGAACTACACTGAATTAATACAAAAGTAACATTTCATATCAGCAAAAGTAGATAACTTTACAATTTGCAATTTTCGTAATATAAATATCATACCAAAGAATGCTTGCAGAACTAAATAACTCGCCATTTTAATGGCGGTTTTTGTTTGCATCATCACAAGATCAATCAATACTTATTTTTTGTAATTTCAGTTGCATTCGAAATTTGGAGATAGACGTGAAAATCGACTATGTAATTGTTGATTTAAAATAGGGAACAAACAAAAGACCTTCCAAGTTTCTTCCCTGTTCTTCCTGATTAGATGTTTTATTGATATTGACGTCAACAAGTTTCTGTAAAAGCTAATTTGGAATGCAGATTTTGAGTGAGATTTGCCATACGCTCCTCAAAGCCGGCGCTAGACATGTGATCAAATATGCAAATACCTACAAAGTAGCGAAGTGTGACACTGACATTTGCGTATTTGTGCAAAAATACGGCGCGTTAGGGGGGGGGGGGTATTACTGTATTACTGCGGCCCTCCAATTTATACAGTGTTATTATACAATGGTTACCGGGCTGGTCTAACAAACCTATTAACACACCTTTTATTAAGGCGGTAGCGTACATATCGCCATCATATCATTTTTGAAAGGAATAATCGATTCATTAGTGCGTTTTTCTAACATAAGCTCTTTCGTAACATAAGGCTTTAAAGGCATTGCTTTCCGCATTTTACAAAAAATGAATTATTGATTATTGGTATTGATATGGCGAATGTAGTTCCAAATACCTACCAACTACGCCACTTTACTTTGATGATATTATACGTTTCCTTATATCAATATTATATTCATATATCATAATATCATGCTATATTCGAATATGACATAAAACCTGTCGTTTTTCTCAATAATAATGATTATTTCTCAATGATTTCTCACAGATCAATAAGAAACGTATTAATTTTGAATAGTTATACAGATTCCCGTATTACTTTTACCATCAACAATATGAAAATCTAAGTTTAATTTTTATTTTTATATAGAAATCATCTTGCTTAAATACAGTAGTCATAAAGTAGTAGTCAAGTGCTAAATTCATAAATTTTGTGTGGCAAATAATAAATATATATGTACATATTTGAATAGTATTATAGTCAAAAAATGGAATAACAATAGTAGATTATGCACCAAGAGATTAAAGCAGTGTCAGAATTATGTAGAGTCCTGAGTGAAGCGAGGGGTTCAATTTGCTCAAGACAAAGACACTGTTTCATTCCAGAGTGAATACTCTCTACTTTTCACGCCTCGCAGATGGCATGAAAATTAGAGTATTGAGCAGTAGAGTATTGTAGAGTATATGACAATAAAAACCCAAGGCTTATAAATAAAACGTTCATTTAAAGGAAAACAACAGTACAGTAAAGATTTATGCTGAATTATTTCATAAATATGTAATAGTGCAACCGATTGCAATTGCACTATCACTGTTTCACGACTTCTTAAAGCAAAGTGAAAAGCTTCTGTTACGTGCAAAGATAATATAGTTTAGGCACGTAGATAAAGTGGATAGCTTCTGTTAGGCATGTATACAATAGAAGCACGTAGACAAAGATGCTATTAAAAATATACTTATGAAATAATTTTCACCTTAAACACTGTCACATTATACTTATCGTTATCATTTTATGGTCATTAATACTATAAATATGGTTAATACTATCCCGTTATCACGAAAATCATAAAAATGCAGAAAAAAATAATATTTTCCTCACCTTCAAATATGTTCGCAACACGATCCCGACAAACTCGAATAAACTCTCTTTACGTAGTAAAAACACTCTAAATATCAATGTTATTCACAATGCTCATAATTAAACAATTAAATGCGTATGGGCGTAGTACCCTTGCCTTCCTATAAGTTAATTATCTATGCCACAGTTAATATAATACTATCTATGCTAAGTTTTCATACGAATTTTATGTTCAAAATTCGAATCACTTTACTACAACTTTATTTCTCTTCGGAAATAACGTCTTGCTTTACTTTACAGTTAAGTGGGTTATTATTGCACATTGTTGAGCAGGTGGTATGAAATTTAAATAATAGTCAATTCCCGCCAGTAAACTTTTTTTTAATTTTGTTATGGCGATGGCTCAGGTACATATTTTATTCTGCCAAGTAATAAAAATAATTCGATGCGTTTTAATAATAACCGGTTACTATTTGTATCTGGTTTCATGACTTTTGAGGTAGAAAACACAAGGCAAATAAATTAAAGCGTTGTTGGCTGTAGGACCTAAGAAATTTTGTCTATAAGAAAATTTTACTTTATGCTCTAGACTAGAACATAGAAAGCCATTTTATGCAGCAGGCCGCGTACCGGAAGACGTAGCGTTGGCAGGCCTCCCACAAAGTGGATGCGGGTGGCACAGAACCTAATGTCTAATAGTGGGTGTCTCTTGGCTGAAATGATGAGGATGATAAAGACTGAGTGAATGGGAGTGTATGCCTCTTTGTACGCTCAAATGCTTAAAAGTATGTGTGTAAGAGAATATACATATGTACTTTTCCCTTCGGCCACTTTCGAAACTAATGATTCATGTTAATATTAAACCTTTATTTATGCCACTATGTCTAGCCTTTAATATAGACTATTTATTATACCTAAGAAACAGAAAATTCTATTAGCATACGAGATCCTGAAGAATTCAGCCAGGGCCACTAGATGATTACGCCAAGTAGTAGAAGATATAAATACATCTCTCCTGTGCCTGAGATATTCATGTCTAAGTATATAAATATCAAATAATGCACTAAGTATACAAATATTAATGCCGTAGTAATGTTACGTAAGTTATAAATATTAAACCGCCTAATAATAAATTTAAACATAAAGACGGTCTACCAAGGGTAAAATTCACAACACTATAAATCCCTATTAAGACGAAACAAATTTCGTGATGATAGCTATATAAAGTTCTACAATGGGAGGTTATTGGGATAATCCATGTCGAGATCTCGTATGAAAAATCTCTTATGGCCAATTGCACTAACCTTGCCTAGCTTAGGACGATCTTAAGTGGCATGCTGTCACATTCTTTTCATTAAAGACAAGAAGTAACAGCATTCTTCTTAGGTTTGTCTTGGCTAAAACGAGGTTAGTGAAATTGGCCATTATTCTCTAACATGAACTACTTTCCTCGATAATCTGGCGCCAAAGAACTTTGGCGCCGTAGCCTTAGAAATGTCATCATATGATATTATATTGTTTGTATATAGATTTTCTATCGATAGCCTTAGGATATATCGCGCGCCACTACTTTCATAATTTTACAGCAAATCAAAAATATATGTTGGCAGAATTACAAAACCAGGGGTTAAGTTCATCTAGAAAACTATAGGTGTTGCAATATCTAGAACATTCTCAGAGTGTAGGTAGACATGTTTTGAATATAAATTAGTGTCGAACCAATCTACATTCATGTATTTCGCGACAATGCATGACTATCTCTGCCATCAATTTTTTAAAACATAACCTCTTTTTATTTTATTTTACTAATTATATTATAAAGGCGTTGGTCCTAGAAAAACCCAACGCTTACACTTAAGTTGTTTTATTTTTTCCGTTGTGGTTATCACAATGCCAGCCTCTCATATAAGCAGGTTCTAACCCCTTTTGTATATTAAATTCCCGCACACAAGGAAATCACTAGGCGGCATCTTGTTTATGTCATGACGTCATCTTAATAGGAAACAACGACGCTGTGTTATATTTTGCATAATATTATTGTATGAAATTCGTTTTTTTTAGGGTTACGTACATCAAAGAAAAAAACGGAGCCTTTTTAGGTTTAGTTCGTTGTCTATCTGTTCGTCTGTCTGTCATGATCCTTTTTCTCAATATCAAACTGAGATTTATACAAAACTAGCTTCCGCTCGCACCTTCGCCCGCGTTATCTTCGTTTTTCCTGTGGGAATTCCATATTTTTCTGTAGGAAAATATTCTATATCCTAAGTTACTTAGTGATATTGTAGCATTTTATTAGTGAAAGAATTTTTCAAATCGGTGTAGTAGTTTCGGAGCCTATTCAATACAAACATACAAATCATTCCTCTTTATAATATTAGTATAGATACATCGGATATACGGTCACATTCAGCTGCGACAAAGTCATACTTTATTGTAAGTCAACGCGAATCAAAAGATACACACCAACCGTCATCGCATATTTTGCGATTTCACAAGTGAGTCAAAACCTATACTTCCTGTTGCCCTAAAATCATGAAAATTATCAAAAAACAATGTTCATGTAAAGGAAAAAATCTGAAAACCACAAATATTTATTAAGAGACTTATATACCTACTTAGATATGTTTGTACGGAGCCCTCGGTGTGCGAGTCCAAATCGTATTTGGCCGTTTTTTTGTGGAAATATGTGCGATGGTTAATGTTATTATTCGAATACAATGTACTTTGTTTGTGAATAAATGAAATGAAATGTCACTTGTTGATACTTCTCTGACATAATGACGTAGTGTCATAGCAAATACTGTTTCAAATTATTAAAAATTATACGAGTAAAAAAAAGAAATCTTTGAGATAAAAACATTTCTCACTTCTCTTGCTCCAAAAGACCATCATTATAGCGTACCAGAGCGGGGGTTAAATAACATTTTTAGCTGTATTAATAATGCAAGGCAAAGTACACAAAGATTCAGCCTAGTCATTGGTAACTTGTTCAATTTCTTCATATCAAATTTTTTGTATTTTATTTATCATGATGACTATCACATTGTAATCAATTATTAGTGATTTTTTTTTTGGTTCATTTACGACTTACAATTCCGTCCACCAACGTGTAAGAACTAGGTTAACTGAAAGTAACTCATTGATTGAAAGTAGTTTTTTATTTTTTTTGTCTGTTATCAAAGAGCCTACAAAAACGAAAAAGCATTGGGTTCAATTTGTTTGTTTCCAGAATTTTGAGAAATCTTTAGTTTTATGATTTGTAGCCAAAAATTCCATTTTTATTTGTAGTTCGTTATTCTGACACTATTTTATTTTCGACACAAATATTTTTCGAGTTTCTTTAATTTTTTCGTAATAAACTCCATTGTTTGGTTTTCCATTTAATATCCACATCTGAAAACAAATTCGAGCGTTACCGTGCAATGGTATGACATACTTATTCCAACCTACAATATATCTATTTCTACCTTTCTTATACTCGTGGGTCGCCATTGCAGCCCCTCTTAAACAACATAATACAATGCTATTATACATTTTATCAATTATTAATTTATGCTGTAAGCTATAACAGCGGCGATTTGCACAAGAACTGAACTCGTCAGGAAAATCTATAGGTACGGTCGCGGTCAGAAAATGTTTACCAGTTTTGAAATTAGATTCTTTAACATACTTTTTTCACTTAAGTCTAAAATGTCATATCAAGTTACTTATTACCTTTTAAAAGTTATTATGCAAAATGACGCATCGAGAATGATAAAGAGAATTATTTATCACTTTTTGATTATGAAACTCATTTCTTTATTTGTTGACATGACATTTAGCAAAAATGATTGGACGTCTTTTGGACAAGAGCAAAATTTTACTGATTACAGAAATGATTCGTTGTTACGAAAAGAACGGTTTCACACCAACTAGTTATTTTGCTGCTTTATATGATGAAAGCGCTGGCGGGATGACTTAAAAATTTTCCACGAAGATTGGTGGCATGTGGCTCGAGACAAGATTTTGTCGAGGGATTTGGGGGAGGCCTTTGCTCAGCAGTGGGACAGTATAAGCTAGAGAAAAAAAAATATGATGTGAGTGCTCGGACGAGCGGACGAGTTTTGCACAGTGCTGGACTACACAGACACCATGCTGTTAAAGTGGAGCTGAAACCTCACCACAAAACAGCCCGGCTTAACTCTGCGCGATAACATCTCGATTTTTAATTGTTAGAATACTATATTTACCGATGAAAAAACTTTTAAATCAAGCCAAATCGAAAGATTAACTTTATGGCGCTATAATAGAACTCGGTATGATGAAGCTCATATCGTGCCTCGAAACGATGTCAGGTCGATAAGCCTCGACGGCGTCGGAGAGCGTTGGAGAACTGGCTAGGTACTGCCAGAATTATATGTCGCTTTAGGAAGAAGTGATGCTGCCTACTGTGCGCGTAGTGTATCCTGCATCAGAATTCCCACACATTACTTACGTTCAATATAATGAACGGATACACATGGCCCGTGCTATGGCGTGGCTGAACCTGCACCGTGACATTTATCCCATTCAATGGCCCGCTCGGTTTGCCGATTTTAACCCTATTGAAAATTTATGGAGGCTTTTGGTTCAACGCTGGGACTATCAAAATAAAAGAAACCCTCATACTCCTAGATCACACTGTGCTACGTGCCGTCATAGCTGCGGAGGAAGGTTATACTAGATAGTAAATAAAGATTTTTAAAGTTTCCATTTTATTATTTCTTCATATTCTTAGTTAAAAAACTTAAATATTACCTAGTTTTTTCAAAAAAGTTTTCTATATTTTTTGACGACACGGTTAGTCATCGCCTACTGCACAACGGGTCGCGGGTTCGATTCCCGCACGGGACAGATTTTTTGTATGGTCTACAGAAATTCGTCCCGGTCTGGGCGTATGTGCATGTGAGATTTAATCTTGTAATTGCACCCACGATACAGGAGAAAATCCTAGTGTGGGGCGAAGTTTTTTTTTAAATATATCAAACCTTGATAGTAGTCAGTCCATCTCCTAGAGCGATTGGTTGTCATATCATTAGAAAAAAGTTAATATATGGTCCATCAAATTATTATGAATTAGACATTTAGAACTTGTGACCTAAATGTGTGCATGCAATTGTGATCCTTAAGGTGGTAAACATTTTCTGTCCGCGACCGTACATCTAAACTTTTCACAACAAATCTCAGAATATTTATTTATTTCACCTAGATTTCTATCACCCCACACTGCTTTATCAGATTTTAAATTACATTCTTGTACCATATAACTCAGTTTTCCCATATCAACAGTCATTTTCAGTGGGAAGTTATCCGACCAGAAAATACCTTATTACTCTAATACTTACAATAGACTTCGTGGCTGACTTACGGCCGAACCCAATACTGTATCCGTAGTTTAAGATTAAAAACAATCTCGGATTATTGCGTATCGCTCAATCGATCTCTAATCCGCGTGCCAATAACTAAAGACTGCAATCCTAGGATTCTTTTGACACCGGATCGCCAGCTATCCTTTCCCTCTTGGCCGTTTCTTTATACGCAAAATATTAGATTGTGCAATATTATTACTGTATGTTCTATGAAAACAAACTAGCTATAAATCTTTTTAAATAATGTTTCTTATGCTTCTAACAATAAATATAAGAAATTATTAAGAAATTATTACTTAGAAATTATTCTGTAAATAATAATATATCAAATACAATATTATGCAAACTACTCATTTTTATAGGAATGGAACGTGTATAAAACTGACACGAGCACGCGAGTGACATTATATTTGTTTGTTAGCTAGCTGTGGTGTGGTTGGTTTGATTTGAACGTATAATTTGTCATTTGAACTAATATAAATCAATAAAAGCAACGAATAATCGTATAATAAATACAGAAGTAAAATTTGGGGTGAGAAATTACAGAAAGAAGAGGTGCCTCTCCATGACTACTAAAAAGAAGAGGAAGATTTTTATATGAGTGTAATGTAGTAATTAATGTAATGTGTAAACTGTTGAGGTAACGAAATGTAAAGAGGAAAATAAATGACTTATTTATATTATCATCATTTATTTCAAAAAATATCTTCAATTTAAGATTTTTACAATATCTATACAAGAACAAAATAATATAAAAAACTTAATCCGACAGCGAGGCAAAGCTGAAGCTATTATCTTCTAATATATAAAATGTTCGTGTCCCAGTTTGTTACCAAACTCCTCCAAAACGGCTTGAACGATCTTTATGAATTTTTTTGTGTAAGTATGTTCGGTAGGTCTGAGAATAGGCTGTAAACTATTTTTTATACACCTAGGTGATTATTATGGCGGTAGTTCGCCGGTACAGCTATTTATTATATACTAGCTGTGCCCGCGACTTCGTCCGCGTAGAATAGTAACGGCTGGATCGATCTTGATAAAAAGCCTATGTTATACCTTATATAATTAGCTATCTATTAGTGAAAGTCCCGTCAAAATCGGTCCAGCCGTTCCGGAGATTAGCGGCAACAAACAGACAGACAGACAGACAGACACAAAAATTTTAAATTGTGTTTTTGTTATTGGTACCATGAAGCAAATACAAAGAGGAGGTGCCCTATCGCGTTTTCCGTATGAAATCAAGTGAAGCCAGAAATCGGGGTGCGGGGGGAGCGTGCGCGTCGCCACTGTCACCTTGTAGCGAGTAGAATTACTAAAATGCCAGCATTATTGACGTTAACATAAAAGTTCCGCTATACATTACTAGGTGGCAGCAGTGCTAGTACAGACTAAAATGCCAGCATTATTGACGTTAACATAAAAGTTCCGCTATACATTACTAGGTGGCAGTAAAAGATACATTCGTAGGAGAAAGATAATTATGTTAAAAGATACATTCGTAGGAGAAAGATAATTTATTAGGTGCTGTGTCAATATAATCTAAAAATAAAAATCGTTAAAACTGCTTATATTAATTCACGTGTTTTGTTTTCGCCCTTAATACATCCTACGTTTTCGTTAGTATTTTTACTCGCCACTAGAGGGCCTTTTGTGCTTTATCGGGACATTGATGCCCGTAGCACACCTCCGCCGCGAAACTAACAAGGCGAAACCGCGTCGCATAGTCAGGAACAAAAAAAACGGCGAAGCGAACGCGGAGGTGTAGATGGCGTCTGAGCAGATCGGGCGCAACCGCGCGCGACAGAGACAGCGCCATAGATAAATATCCGCGTTAGAGCAAGCAAGCTCGCCAGAGCTCGGGCGCCGTACAAACGACAACGTGGCGGAATCGTTTAGCGGTTTCGCTACCACAGTTCCGCGGCGGAGGTGTGCTACCGGCGTGACAGATGCGTCCATGTGGCGTCGAACATTCTAGAAGCAATACGTCAAGTAATAAATTAATAATGCTTGTTTAATGTACTTACAAATGGAAAGAGATTTTTTTTTCGTTCACTTTATTTCTGTCGTCTGTGTAACTTTTGCACGATAGAATACAACATTTCATTTTGTATTTAGGTAATTTAAAACTAAAATAAAAGAAGAGCGTACGACGTACTAATCCGACAGATAAAAAGATCGACTGATGTCAGTGCCTCTGGCGTTAAGTAGCTAAAACTAAAAATGCGTGACGTCAGGACTCTGGTGATAGGAGCTGGACCTAGATGCTTATAACATCTCCTCTTTGTATTTGCTTCATGATTGGTACCCGATATACATTCATACCCATTCATTAAAAACTTGTTATTTTGACAATAAAAACAGACACTTCAATTTTATTTATTTGTATAGATTTCAAACACATTCACATCACATATATAGCGCGGCAAAAGGTATTTTAGTCACTGTTTTGATGTTTCTTTTATGTATGGCATTATTTTCGTTAAAAGTAATTTACGACAGTTTTCTTCAGCCGGAACCAAAAAGTAAATTGGTAGTTATTTATTGCTATTGTTGATATTTGGTGTTAATTGCGACGTTGTTGTTGTAACACATCATCATCACTGCAATCACGTATCGAAATCTGATATTGTTTTTTTCGGCTTATAACTCCAAATCACTACTATCACATCTTCCAAAAATATCGTCTTTGCCATTGCCATTTCTGACAAAAATACAACAATTATTTTCAAAACATGTAAATCAATCCAAATTTTGACAAGTAAACCATGAAAATAGGAAGATTGCCATAAAAAGATTGTGTAGACGTCAATCAATCCCTTTTTAATCAAAGATTGATTATTGGGACACGTCAAACGTCATTTTCGAACAGAGGTCTATCCAAAAACACTGATCGGACCTCTCATGGATGGTTGCCTTTCAGAGATTACAAATGCAATCCTTCGATTGGTTATAGAGACGCAAAATGGTACTTTTGGATTGAGTTTGCAATCTCAATCCGGAAAAAATGGATTAGGTTCGCATATTGGGTTCGGACGTTAGTGGTAATGCAATGATCCAGCTAATGATGAGACTCGTTTATATCACTTACATAAGTAAACGTATCCGATTCATTTTTAAATGGTTACAGTCCGCCACATCCCACATCTGTTCATAACAAAAATTACTCATTTCATTAAAAAACAATTCGCCAGGATGCGCAATGCGCATTAAAATCCCCTAATCTATACCTATAAAATGCTTTGTCCTGAATGACTGACTGACTGACTGTCTGACGGATCAACGCACAGCCTTAAACCGCTGATCGTAGAGACTTGAAACTTGGAGGGTGTGTTCTTTGTATGATGAAGGCGTCCGTTAAGAAAGGATTTTCCGAAATTCTACCCCTAAGGGGGTGAAAATGGGGGGAAATGTTTGTATGGGACATCGTGATTCCGTTTTCGAATCTACTTAAAATTTTGTATAAACTTTCTTTAACAGAATTAATGGAAGACGTGTTTCGTATTTTATTGAAATTCATCACCAAAAGGGGTGAGATGGGGTGATAAACTGATAAAATGTCAAAATCGACATTGATGCCGTTTTAATGGTTTTTCGGGTCGTAGATTACGAAAATAACATCGATTTCAACACCACATACCATCATCCCTGGATGGGGTGCAATGGGGTTGAAGTAATTCATTTTAAATAAATAGTTTGAAAAATACCAAATAAAATTTTCAAACAATGCTTATGTATAAAATCAACATGGTGCACGTGAAATTATTTTGACAAGTCTGTCACATAGTGCCATCACATAGTGTACAAAATTTAATATTTTCTGTTAATGGCTGTGCCCATCTGGATTTCGTCACCCAAGAAGTTTAGAAGTTTAAATTGTCTTTTTCTTATGTCATACCGTGGTGGTAAGGCAAAAGGATCAAGCCATACAACCAATGTATAAAGCATTTTTTATGACAATACGAGTATCACGTCACAATAAAATTTGTAGGTTGATTTGATTCTTGACTAATTTTTACAAAATAGGTACAATTTTTGAAATATTTGAAATGTTGAAAAGTGAAGATACCCTTTTCAAGTGTAAAGGGGTTTGAAAGGTGTTATATGTTTTTACATTATGACTAAGGAATCAAACTCTTTCATCCATTTAAAACTATTAAAAGTAATAGATGAATATTGATATAAAAAAATATATCTGACTGCAATGATTCTGGGTTACGCGTAGAGGGACGCGACGGGACTCTTGATCCTAATGTGTAAAATGACGGATCACATTTTTTTGGATCCACCCAAGGAACATGGATATCGAACGAAGGACTTAAATAGTAGAACACATTGAACCTAGCCACGTTGACTTAATTCGACATGACTGCCGATAAAGTTCGTTTCCAAACCCAGCAATATGGATATCAAAATATGAAAGGCCTTGATGAGAAGAACACTATGTACCTAGCAACATTGACATAAATTCAACATAGCCGTTGCTCAAAAAAGGTGGATAAAAATTCGATTCCAAACCTAGCAATATGTGTATTTACTGAAAGGCCTCAAAGAGTAGAGCATTATGAACTTAGGAAAACTACCCTAAATTAAACATGGCCACCGCTCAAAAAATGGATAAAAGTTCGTTTTCAAACCTAGCAATATGGATATCAAATGAAAGGCCTTGAAGAGTAGAGCATTAGGTACCTAGGAAAATCGACCTAAATTCAACATAGCCGCCGCTCAAAAAAAAAAAGGATAAAAGGTCGTTTTCAAACCCGGCAATATAGGTATCAAATGAAAGGCCTTGATGAGTAGAGCACTATGAACCTAGCAACATTGACATAAATTCAACATAGCCGCTGCTCAAAAAAAGTGGATAAAAATTCATTTCCAAACCTAGCAATATGGGTATCAAATGAAAGGCCTTGAAGAGTAGAGCATTAGGTGCCTAGGAAAATCTACCTAAATTCAACATGGCCGCCGCTCAAAAAAAAGGATAAAAGTTCGTTTTGAAACCCAGCAATGTGGGTATCGAATGAAAGGCCTTGATGAGTAGAGCACTATGAAGCTAGCAACATTGACATAAATTCAACATAGCCGCTGGTCAAAAAAGGTGGATAAAAATTCGTTTCCAAGCCTAGCAATATGGGTATCAAATAAAAGGCCTCAAAGAGTAGAGCATTATGAACTTAGGAAAATTGCCCTAAATTAAACATGGCCACCGCTCAAGAAAATGTATATATTTATGTTCGTTTTTAAACCCAGCAATATGGGTATCAAATGAAAGGCCTTGAAGAGTAGAGCATTAGGAACCTAGGAAAATCGACCTAAATTCAACATAGCCGAAAAAAGGATAAAGGTTTGTTTTCAAACCTAGCAATATGGGTGTTAAATGAAAGTCCTTGATGAGTAGAGCACTATGAACCTTTTTTTTTCGAGGGGAATGCGTGACCGCACCGTACTCGCCGTTGGCTAGACGACGAGCGTGTGTGGGGCTCTCCCGGCAGAGTGCCGGGCCTATCCACTAAACCCCCCGGTGTTCTCCCTGCCCTTATGGGCGCGCGTGATAGGGTCCACACTGCGACTACCACTATCGACGAGCACTATGAACCTAGCAAAATTGATATAAATTTAACATAGCTGTTGATATTTAACATAGCCGCCAAAAGGTGGATAAAAGTTCATTTCTTAACATAGCCGCTGCTCAAAAAAGGCCGTAAAAAAGGGAACGTCTGTAGAGGCGGGTCGTTCCGAACGGCTTTCTCCCATAAATTTTACTGCTACCTTGGGCCCTATTTGTATAACAGGATTAATTCTACCATTGATATTTACCATTTAAGCAAGCACAAATGTAAAAAAACAGTTTTCAGTTGGCTGAAATCCTTAGACTACGAAACGACTGAAAAATTTCTGACTAACTAAAATCCGCAAAAAAAAAAAACTAAATATCAGTCCGTGTTCTCATACATTCATAACATATATACACTTACACGCCTATACATGCTCACACCCACACAGAAACATACACACACACTACCTCACTCACTCACTTAGTCTCTCTCATACTCACACAATCTCACTCACTCTCTTTCTCGCACACACACACACACACACACACGCATACACAATTTAATTTTAATGGTTCAGTAACCTTTATATAGTAAATAGAATTGTTAAGTAAGGTCTTGATTGCTTTTTATAATTAATTAATATGTACGTTAACTCAGCTACCAACTGTGTTCTGATCCGATGAGCGGGGCCTGGTGACCTGTATTACAGGTATTTATCATACCTATCACAGGCATCAGACTCTCACATTAAGGTATTATAGACTCTAGATGTAAGAATAGCTAGTGATATTTACATTGTACCCTTTTGTGATGAGTAATAAAACATTATTATTATTATTATTATTATTATTTGCAATTTGCAAACCCAGCAATATGGGTATCAAATGAAAGGCCTTGATGAGTAGAGAAGAGTACTATGGACCTAGCAATATTGACGTAAATTCGACATGGCCACCGCTCAAAAAAGGTGGATTAAAATTCGTTTCCAAACCTAGCAATATAGGTATTAAATGAAAGGTTTTGAAGAGTAGAGCACTATGAACCTAGGAAAATCGCACAAAATTCAATAAGGCCGCCGCTCAAAATAACGGATATAAGTTCGTTTCCAAACCCAGCAATATGGGTATCAAATGAAAGGCCAGCAATATGGGTATCAAAATCAGTAGAGCACTATGAACGTAGCAACATTGACGTAAATTTAACATGGCCGCCGCTCAAAAAAGGCGGATAAGTTTCTTTTCAAACCCAGCAATATGGGTATTAAATGAAAGTAGGCCCTGAAGAGTACCTAGAGCATTACGAACCTACGAAAATTGTCCTAATTTCGAAATGGCCGCTGCTCAAGAAACGCAGAATAAAGTTGAATAATTATGGAATAAAATGGAGGAAAAACTAAACACTGTGTTAAGCATTTTGATGGCGAAACGTAGTTCGCGGGCACAGCTAGTATAAATATAGATTCTATATTATTACATTCTATTATAGCATTTATTTCACTGACAGCTAGTGGGCTCGGTTAAATTGTGCCATGCGTCGCAGGGCATATACACGGTGACGAATAATGTAGTCCTATCGTTCAAAACAGTTTTAATAGCGGCCAAACGCACTGAGTTACACTGCACAACGGACATTGATGTAAACAAGGTTTTACGCCACATAATTGCAACACCACCATACGGCCGACCTCTTAACAATCCGTCATCGGTGTTAACCGCAGACTTACTGCAACAGTCAAACTCTGGGTGGATTCCCGCAATGTAAGCCGTATCATGCGGCAACAGCCAAGTCACCTGCAACGCTATGATATCCGCAGATTCACATAGTGTTCGTATACCCTCGACTGATTTTGTGACTGATTTGCAGTTGAAGGATATAACTAACTAGCTGACCCGGCGTACTTTGTATCGCCATGTTTTTTAACTAAATTATTGAAATGTTTGTTTAAATTATTGTAATTTTTATATTACATAAACCTTGTCCTAACAATAACGAATACATTAAACCAAGAATCATCCAATTTGGTGCGGTCGTTCGAAAGTTATGGGCGTACATACATTTCGTAGATCCATTTATATAGATATATATTCGATATTTAACTTTTAAATAATCGTCATAAAGGTAACCATGGAAATCCCTTTTGACTTCTATATAATATTGTAGAAACCACCATCCGGGAAATCCCTCATCATGCATGCATTACTCCGCTAGTGAGGTATTCTGTGGAATACCACCTCGATTATTTTTCTCTTTCTCGATTCAGGCTTTTAAACGCCAACTGCAAATAATAATTTCTGACCTCATCATCCGTTGCTAAGTTTGGTCAATCAGTTGTTTTTTGTCGTCATTCTCCCTGTGCTCCCCACAACAGTAGGCATGTACCCACCACCATTCCAAGTATCTGGATATGACTACTATACCACTGTCATGGGACACTGTCATGGATCTTTTTTTTATCTTTTAACATATATCGTTACAAAAAAAAATACAATATAACATGTAATAAACCAATGAGGTTTGTGACAAATGGTATTATTATTTATTCTAGGGTTTGTAACATATTGTTTAAAAAATGATACTTTAACTTAAAGGACGATGCCCACTTTTGTATGGAGACTTGCCCCACTTACAAATTTCCATGAACACAAACAACTTTAGGTTCATTTTAAACGTTTTTCGTCATTGAGTAGAAAATAAGCATTGTTTTTTTTAAATTAAAGCTGCAGTTTCGTAGATATTCATAAAAATTGCTCCTAATCTAACCTAAGCGACTCATATAGTTGCAAGACGTTAAACTAGTTATGCTGAACTTTCGATCATTAAAAGTCATTTAAAATAATACTATCAATATGCTTACCTATTGATAACCAGTATTATCAACAATAAGGTGTCAAATGTGTAACAAAAATCGCAAAGAATGCAACGTGAAAAGCAACAAAGGAAACTGCGACTTATTTTAGGCACGTTCCACATAAGTATAGATTTGCAGCATATTCAACATCATCGCGATTCATTAGTTTTTTATACGGTAAATGTTCTAAGGTTTTTGACCATCGTCAGAGGATGCTTGCTTAGGTGGAAAACGGGGTTTTATATTCTATGCGATCTGTCAACCTTTTGTAATAAAAAAAAAATCTTTTTAATTGAAATGATGAAATGTAATCACAATGTAATATATTTTATAATTTATTAGAAATAAATATTTAAAATGTAATGAAAGAAATAATACATAACATTGAAATAGGTGTTATTGTAGCTACAACAAAAAAAATGCATAAATATGTAGTTGCCATTTTGTAATAGGAAATGCATGTAAGTCTTTAATTTTTGTCGAAAAAAACCCTAGCTTCTATCTGTTTTATATTTAACTGAAATATCATGTTTTGATAATACCGCTTTATTGGTCATCAACCTTGACAGTGGGGCAAAATCGGGCATCCTCCTTTAATGTTGTTCGGTCTGACATTGTGGATGGAACGCAATTCCAGAGGTAGATTATTTATAAGCCGAGGAACTAGGTAAGCAGTCTTTCGCTCGCCATAGGAATTGTTCATACCGGTCATCGTACGTACCTTCAGTTCATTCCGAGCGGCCGCTCGCGTGCATACAGGATCTTGGTGCTTTATCTCTTCTCTATATTTTTCATTAAAAAAATTCTTTGAGAAGCAAATATTTTAATTGGATTTCTACAGGTAAAATCTTACAATAGTTAAAAAAGTTCTTTTACCCGTGTTAAACACTCTTCTTTTCATTTCGAATATGAGGAAAATAAAACTATTTGTTTATCTAAACTATTTATTGATAATTTATAGTAGGTATATCTCTCTTTTGAGATTTCTGGCAAAAGATTTTCGATAACACAATTTGCCTCGTCTTAATCGAATCTGGTGTCAACATTTTAGAATCGCTTGAACTCGTTTTTAATATTCAAATCTTAGCATAAAAGATTATTACCTATTTTTTTTGAATTCCGTCACAGATACATAACAGATTAGTATCCCGGCAATTTATGTCGACTTGACTTCTTAAATTTTAAATATGGAACTCACCGCGTAATTGTTGTGGCTTATTCTGCTCAAGGAAGTTTGCGCTAAGTTCACACTGGCTGTTTAGAAACTCACATGGCCGCAGCATTTTTTTAAATTAGTTTTTCTTTACATAAAACTCTTCACAGCTGACAGCAGTTCTATTTTTAAAGTTTATTCCGGCCCTTAGTTGGGAAGTAATTTGTATGAGTTTTTCCCTCCCTATGGAGGGAAGCAGCCTTTTCCACCCAATAATCAGATCATAACAACACTACTTTCCGAATATGAGAAATGAAAAATATGTTTTAAGTATGTACTATAAATGCGACCATAACTACTTAGTCCGTATTGGATGTATGATTCTGCTAGGGAATTGTACAACATAATTTATGACCTTAAATGGTATACGGTCCTTTAAAATAATTAAACTGGCTAAGAATTGTCGAAGCTTATCACAGACATGTTCGATATGTGGGCCCCAGTTCATCCTGCTGTCAATAATTATGCCAAGATATTTTTGTTGCTCAACATTTTCTATTTGTGGACACTTGCAATTCCGCGCATGAGTCACATGCAAACAGCTGTGGTCATGGGCAATTATATCACTATATGAAGAATGTTTAAGGTATGGGGATTTAATACAAAGAAGTTTGGTCTTATCTGCATTCAACTGTAAGACGTTCGCTCGCTGTTTGGGGGTCTTTGTCAGAAGCTATTAAGCATGTATCGTCGGCAAACTGATAACAAGTACAGAAATTGAGACAGTTGGGCATATCATTCACATTCGCAAGAAAATGAAGAGGACCGATTACAGAACCCTGTGCCGTTCCCTCCATAACCGTTTTGTAGTCACTATATTATGTGTTATTGACTTTAACTGTAAATTTACGATTATGAAGGTAATTCTCACACCACCCGAGGAGCGGTCCACGTACATCAGATTGTTCAAGTTTGTTGATCAACTTTCTATGATTTAGAGTGTCAAATGCCCGGGAAAAATAAATAAACAAAACCAGTACTGGCTTCCTGTCATTTAGGTAATTGTTGATTTCATCAGTAAATATTGATAACAACTGGGTAGTACTTTTACCCGCTTGAAACCCATACTGGTTCTGAGTTATGATTTCATGTTTCTTGTAAAATTGGTTGGTAAATTATTAGCTTACTTACGGTTTGTCAGTCCCTGAGCCTCATATATCGTCACCAGTCTGGGGTATACTCGTATCATTATTTTAATAAACTACGATAATATCTATTTTGAATAAGTCTTCTGTTGGGTGCTAAGTGTGAGACTGTGAACCCTTTAATATTGTTACAATAATCACTTAAGTCATAAGTGTCTTTGGTGTATAACATCATGTTCCATGATTTGTAACTTAAGCTTCATTATAATATACGTTTAACTTCGTATTCACGAGTATATTTATTTACCGAGCTGCTTTTTGGATTACCTAGAGCGCATTTAACAACTGAGTAATATTTGAAATCTTGCTCACCTCGCTTTGTTTAAAGTAGAGAGTATAGATTCACTTCTCATTTCAGATGCATGGAGAACGGAACTTGGTTTTTGCACCCCGAGGGAAACAAACCGTGGACGAACTACACCACTTGTATAGACGTTGAGGATTTAAGTGTGAGTATGTTAACTATTTTAATTTAAGCATTTTCTCGGTCATTTGTTAATTTCATATTTTTTAAAGTATGGTTTTCTTATAATCCTTGATAAGTATTATGTGCAGTAGGGGTACGAAAACCTTCGTTAATTATTAAATTAATTCCTTTATAAAGTCATAGACTCTTAGTACGGTACTTGATATGAAGACAAGAGTCAGAATAGTATACACCTCTAATCTATATCTGGTTTTATATTAACCTTTTTAATGACCTAATTAATTATACAAAGTAAGAGTTCAATCAAATATGTTCTATTTAATTATCAGTGTTAATATTTTCTCTTGTAACCTGTCACTATCAGTCGATTAGCCTCTTACTGCAAACGTCAATACGATATTTTTATTTTGTTTGAAATGAAACGATGGCAGAACTGATAATTGCCTTGGTGCAAGCAAATGCCGACTTTAAAGTGGCGAACCTTTTCTTGCCCTGACTGTTATGTACCCGACTAAAATACCCATTGTGAGAGAATGGACCGCTATTTTTAATTCCATATTAAACATTTCAGAAGTAATATATTATACAACAAACAACATACAAAATGTTTTGCTGAGCTCCTGTTAATGTGTAGGTTCATATTAATGTGTCCGAGGCGACTCGCGATAGTGATAACATTCAAATTTTAGCGATATTATGCAGGCAGCCGCGGCATGTAGCGGTTACAATCAGAGAGGTAGGTACGAGTAACTTAAGTTAATTAACATTATACTTATTAATGTTACACCTATACTTATGTTCTGCTAGATAAAATATAAGAATAACTAGCTTAAGATGCCTTATTGAAGACAATTTTTAGTTATGAAGTACTTTTATTCTGTGTTTGACTAAATAACAATACCTACCTATATTTCTTTTTGCATTTATTAAATTGATAGTTAGTAATTTTATTAGATAATCATTCAAATCTTCTTTTAAATCGTATCGTTCTGTAGATGCACTTATATGACAGGTTTACTATCATAATCAGTTAAGGCTATGAAAAAAATAATATCTTACCTCGGGCAGTATTAATTTCTAAAGAAAATACAGATACCAATATAAAATGCCTGCCCCTGTAGCACGTCCACCAAAACACGATATGATAAAGCCATTTATCGCGGTGAACTATCAAAATACGACGAAACCCTATTGTATTTTGACAGTTCACCGCGATAAACCGCTTTAACATATCGTGTTTTGGTGGACGTGCTAGGGGGGCTGGGTAGCATAATGCCAATGTTATTCTTAGGACGCAAACAGACCAATCTACAAAGTGTAACAATTCTCTACTTCAGGAAAAGTCAAGCTGGCATTTCATGTAATGAATATAGGTAATGGCTGGATAGCCCTCTGGTTACACTGCAATCTACAAGGATTTTAGCTCAGCTCTACAGCTCGACGAGTGAAGCTGCTAGCTGTGAAGCATCTGCCAAGAATGTCCTTAAAATAAATAAGCCCATCGCTTTTTTCGCCAAGAGCCCCTCCAACCTATATGGCTATAATGAATATAGGTAATAGCTGGCTAGATCTCTGGTCACACTGCAATCTACAAGGATTTTAGCTCAGATTTACAGCTCGACGAGTGAAGCTGCTAGCTGTGAAGCATCTGCCAAGAATGTCTTTAAAATAAATAAGCGCATCGCTTTTTTCGCCAAGAGCCCATCCAACCTAAATGGCTATTTTAAATGAAAAATGGAGTTCTCAAAACATTCGTTCTATTACTTTGTGTAGCCGAGCAAGCATTTTCGAACATATATCTCTCTTTTTTTATACAGAACTTAGCATTTTCTTAAAAAATGCTAAATGAATTGAAAAAATAATAAAATCAATAAAGATAAATTTTTTTCGTCTCGGGCGGGATTTGAACTCGAGTCTCCAACATACCATGTGAAATTATTTCTATAGGATATTGGATGTTGATACGAAGCTATTAACAGTGAATAAAGACTACAAAGAATAAAGGAGAGCAATAATGCTAAGAATTTCGTCGGGGTGGGTAAGAGCTCGGTGGTCTAGTGGTCAAGGCGTCAACACGGTATGTTGGAGACGCGGGTTCAAATCCCGCCCGAGACGAAAGAATTTTCTCTTTATTGATTTTAATAATTTTTCATATCTCTCTCTGCTATTTTTTTAGTTTATAATGTACAGCTGGCTTCTAAAGTAGATAAGCATTTTTAGCAGAATTAGTACCATGTCACACCAACTATTCCTTTTATTATGTATGGTTACACCTATATTGCATTGTTAATAGTTGGAGTGACATGGTAGTAAAATGTTTATCTACTTTAGAAGCCGGCTGTACTTGGCTCATTTCTCATAGCTCTTGTTCATACTTTAAGCATTATGTAACTTTGTTTTATCCAATATTTTCAACCGCCTCTATGGTCAAGTAGTTAAGACCACTTGTTTTTGATCGAGAGGTACGAAGTTCGATTTCCCACGAGGGCAGAAACTTTTCTGCTCGGTTTGGTTGGTCTGACTCTACCAAGTTTTTCGCCACAATAACAGTGTTTATAGCATTGTTGTGTTCCGACAATTAGAGGTAAGATAGCCAGCTCCTCAGATTGAGGAGTCCAGGTGAAGCTCGCTTCCAACTTCGGCCTTATCATCACTTACCATCAGGTCAAATAAAGGCTGAGAGCTTCCCTGACGCATGTAAGAAAATATGCGAGCGCTGATGTGCACTGGGCTTAGATTAAATACCTACTCAAATATCTTTTGAAGTATTAGTAAATTATAAACAGAAAATTCTTCTTGTTGTAAGCTGTTACTGATAACTTTACATGTTTCGTAATTAATTTCGTTTATACATAAGTATTTCGAAGTTTCCACTTCTAATTAGAGCAATTATTCTTGTAAATGAATTACTTATTATAGAAAATAAATAACTTATTTTGTTCTTAGGCATAAGAGTTAAGTGCTATATATTATTTCTTTAAATGTTCACTTTCTCGTCTACTGGCACAAACAAAAGCCTGGTAAAAACGTGATGCTATTTGAACCCTAAATTTCATAAGTAATTGATTATTCCCAGTAAGCTTCTTCCTGGTTCTTTTCGGAATTACGCTTTGGAAAGTAAATAAAATTATCTTTAAAAAATTACTGCTTTTAATATACAAAAAGAACAACAGTAATGACGCTTTGAGATTTAATTATATCTTATAATTTATTTAAAGGGAAAATGAAAAGTACTAAAGTACTGAGCATGTAAAATGTTTTAGAATAAAATCCAAAACATAGCAAAATTATTTGATTTTAACTATAGAAATAAAAGAGAATTGAAATGTAAAGATTTTATATATATCTATTATTATATCTATTATTTTATTGTGGAGTTAATATAAGTTCAGACAGATACAGCAAATTATTCTAATTGAAGTGAGTCAAATTACCCAGGGGTTATGTCGAATGCTTAATGAAGCGAGAACACAGCCTGTGACGGGTTGTTAAACAATTCTCTCATCACTAGTTTTACTTCTCATAAGCCAATTCGGATGGAGGATTACTTAATTAATGACTCTAAGTATCATTATCATATTATGAGATAATATAATAACTAAAATAATATACCTAGGTCTAAAGCTTTTATTGTAGATTTTTTTTGATTAATTTTTTTTTTGTCGCTCAGTATAGACTATACAGTATAGACCCCATTTTCAGCAAAAGTGCAACATCATCCTAGTGTCGTGAGTTTTGAGAATATTTGACTGATTAGTGACTTAAGACGTATCTTGATAATGATTATATCAAAATGCAAAAAAGAAAGAAAAATGTCGAGAAAATGTAAAAAACGCGTTCGCTTTTCGCCCGGTTATGATCAAAAAATTAAAAAAGGTGTCTTTTGTCTTGTTTTGTGTCTTTGAACATTGCTTTAAAAAATATTGGAGGTGCGTATCACTGATATGCTATTCAGAAGCTGTAGGTACTTTAGTAGGTACCTTTGTGACAGAGTTTCACGCGAAGAGTAGTGACGGTGCATTCATATTTTGGAGTGCAATTATGTTTTTGGAAAAAGTTATTCTTTGTGAATAAATAAATATATTGTATTTATTTTGATTGATAAACAAGCAGTTGCAGAAGCGTCCATTACATTTAATACTCCTTTTAGTCTAATTTCGTCTTGCATTGTAAATAGGTATATGAATGAACGTGACAGCATAGTTTTAATTGAGTACTTATTAATTTGAATTAACCTTTGTGCAACTAACAGACTGATGGTTATTTAAATACCTAAAACCATAACATATAATGAACATGTTTCAAAATATGTTATCGCACTATCCTTATGTGTGCCAAAATAATATTGAAAGAACGAACAAAAAAGTCAAAACCCAGAAAATGCCCGACACCTTCTTTACCGAGAAGACTATCATATCACCAAGAAGCGGTGTAAATGAATCCAATCGTAAACTTATTCTTAATGCATTACAGAAGTTTGTATAAACTAAAGATTAATATCAAAGTTCATAATTTATACATACTAAAATAGCTGCTTTTGAATATAATAATATGGTGTGTTCGAATATAATATCAATTGCTCAAATTTTCAGTTCAGGAGCACCATCAACAATATCTACATCATTGGATACTCCGTGTCCGTGGCCGCGCTTCTGATCTCCGTTGCAATTTTTTTGTACTTTAGGTAAGTACCTATGGAAAATGTCATTGAGCTATTAGTAAAGCTTCCACTGGATCTTTCGATCAAATTTTGTCCGTTTTAATCACCTGCACAGGTGGTTTGCTTACAAAGTAGGTACTATTCATTGACAATTTACTCTGCATTTTATTCTTTATAATAAAAAAATAAAAGGTAATGTGGTGCACTCAAGGTGCTCCCGCCTTTTGATAAGCCAATCAAATGAGGTTTAAGTGTGGTAAGTTCTCTCCCGAAAAGTGTACGTCTGTATTACCTGATAAATCAGTGATAATACGTATACAGTAACCCAAGGCTGGCCATGTAATACACCGCTTAATTCGGATCGATTTGACGACATTGTAGACGCCACAAGAGACTTTCATTCCCAACAAATTGCGATGCACTTCTGCGTATTTTGTGGTTTATAGAAAACGACTAATCTTTTCAAACCTAATTGACAGTATGATAGATTATTTATATATCTAAGTAGCATAAGAGTATTCTGTGTGCAGGGCCCCTCAAAATGCTTGTAAAGTTGCAGCATCAGGTCAAGATTACTTAATATTTTTCTTTACTATTTTAAAGATCAAGTAAACACGCAAGCAGACCCACAAGCCTAATATCAAGTCAGCTTTATGAGTTAATTTTCATTGCTTATAATTAATGTCATTTTATTAAATTCTCAACTGCTACTTTGCATTTTCTGACATGAGTTTTAACTCAGGACGGATGCTTATCTTAATTAGTGTAATAGAAATATATATTACTGTCTATTAATTTTAAAGATAGACCATTGTAATTACATAACCGAATAGCGTTATAAATAGCTAGTCGGCCCGGCAGACGTTGTCCTGCCCGATTTCAGCGCCACCTACCGGGTCCAACTTTACCTTTAAACCTCCCTTGGACCTATTCAAATACACACAGAAAATTTCGTAAGAAGCTGTCGACCCGTTTGAGACTTTTTGCGAGACTGACACACAGCGTTTCATTTTTATATATAAAGAAGAACAAGATAAATACTCGTATATACTTATTAATCTCAACAAAAGGCTTACTTACTCTATACTTCATAAAATAATTATCATAAACTTAAGAGTTATTATTAGTTGTGTTAGACCATAAATTAATGGAATAAACGTAAAATATGTAATATAATATTATGTTACAGGGAGAGTCGATTGTTAGTAAGAGTTGACTCTTCCTAGGCAGACAACTCTTACTTAACACATCACTAACAGTTGATTAAAAATGTATAAATACTATTTTCTAGGTATAGATTATTAACTAAAGTTTATTCACTGAAAGGTTTGCACGTGTATCTGAGGCCAATCTTTGTTTTGACTATCCCCACCACCTCACCACCAAGAGGCAGTTGGCAACTGCCTCTTGGTAGAGATGCCCAAAATGTATAAAACTGAAAACTGTAGGTTAGATTAGGTTAGGTTAGATATTGTGACCCTGCATAAAAACTGAAATGAAACTATTAGATTTCTTAAACTTTTCCACTAAATTAATAATATTAATAAAGGTTTTGCCTTTTTTATTTGTTTTTTACTAGCTGGTAGACCTGTTCCCAGCAACAAGTCTACTTTTACTACGTCAAGACAGTGAGAGTATACTATACCTAGCTATAGTCAACTCTGACATATTGATCAAATTTCAACACGTTTTTGTTTTAATAAACTTTTACTGAAAAGACCAGTAATAGTCGACTCAACCTACGGAGAGTCAACTCTTACTAAAGGATAAAGTTTCCCTATCTGATGTAAAAATTGAACCGTATTTAATTTCATTATTATCTAAATATAATACAGGATAGTAGATTGTATTGTTTCTGCAAAAAATCCTACCGAATTTAGCACACTTTTAGATTTAAAACGGTCACACTGTAGCACCTGTTCAGCAAGATCTCGTACTATTTACGCGCGAGGCCAATCTCGTTGTAAGACGCCAAGATCTCGCCATAACGATTTCTCGCAAGAACAAAACTTCGGCCAAGGTCACTTAGGAATCAAGTACGATCTGAAATCATGCTCGTGAGGTGTTTTAGGAGGATGTAGGTACCTTTTTTATAGACTCGTTGTCAGAAAAAAGGAAGCAGAAGAGAAGGAAGGCAAGAATAATAATAATACAACTAGCTAGGCCAAGTGCATTCATGGTAGTGTTGTTTAATATATTTTTAAACCGTTAAATTAAACTAATAAAAAATAACACATATATTCGATACATATTTTCAACCATACGTAATAAAAATATTTATTCAGTTCGCGTTGATTCTAACGCGAGAGTAATAGGTATTACGAGTAATTCGTATAGATAAATTTAACCGACTGATGAAATTATCGTTATGAATAATTTCAATCACAGACCGAACTAATAAAAATATTGAGCGCCACGAATTCACGATGCTTATAAAAATGTCTATATTTGTATTTGAATAAAAATATTCACAGACATTTTCAACCATTAAAATTATCTGATATTTTTATTCAACTATTAACTTTTAACTAATAATTTTTTTCAACCATTAACGCCACCTCACCACCTCTAATTTATGGCAATCTGACAAGAATACGCGGACAGACAAAGTTTAAGTTTAAGGTCGTCTTAAATTCTCCAACGGTTTCAATATAATTTATCTGTGGATTTAGTTACTAGCGATAGGTATTTGACATTAGCTCCACACAAAATGCGTCAAGCTCCATTATTCAAATCCTTCCCCGAGAGAGATTAAATATTAAAATTGTTCGTAAGTGTAGGTATATGGTCAAATCCTCTGCCGTAAATGCGTGTTTGATTAATGATTTTGTACCGAGCTGCCCTGGAAAGAGTGATACCACAGATTAGTTAATAGTTTCATTCAGTGACAAAACCCACTAAATGAATAAATATCCTGAAAAAATCGTTTAGTAGCCCTAGTTAACGTCTTGTAAAACCCCTGAAAACAACCAATAATTACCCAATCAATTTTATTTTCAACTCACCTTAAACGATGCAGCTTATATTCTATCGAGTTGTCTCGTAAGTGTAATCAGTTGAATGACTAGTGTAGTATAATTAGAGCTACCTTGTCTGTGAAAAAGTATTAGTTTATCGCAACCAATACATTTCCCATACATATTCTACATTTAATGACAACAATAAAGCAATGAGTTGCAAATGTTTATCTATTAGTAGATGGAAACCATGGAACGTCGTAGACAGAGTACCTACCTAGATATTTTAGCGCAGACTTTGCATGCAAAAGAACGGATGTAGTTCATATAAATTTTGAGTTATAGCGAAGATCTGTTAGAGTCGTTAATCAACATACTTTTAACAGCGGGTTATGCTACTGAACGGACTTTGAGTAGTATTTACATAAACACATTTTAGAACGATTCACAGATACAAAAATACGCAACTGATAAATGGTTGGTATGCACACATCATTATTATGGTATTCAGTTTGTGTGTTTTCTTTAGTAGATTCGATGGCTCCTAAAAATTCAACTGCGATAGAATCTGAAAGCTGACATTCACGATATTATGCTATTGCCGTAAAACCTTTACACTTAATTGTGCGATATTAGACTAATGTAATAGTTAATACTAGTGTCTGGAAGTTTTTACAGGTGGTATGAAAAAAGTGTTATGGTTTATTATACGAATACGTACGAACGAAAATTTACTATAGTCTTTAGTCGATCCCTTTTAAATTATTTTTGTTTTTGCTTCGTGGTTTTAAATTACACCGATACAGTCTTGAAATAAAAAGAAATGTTTAAAGAAATTATTGAAAATGGCTCGGAATGGTTATTGAAACGTATCTAAGTATTTTGTAAACGTATCTAATATTTCTAAGTATTTTGTGTAAAGTATAATTATCTTGGCCCTTTTAGCAAACCCGTTAAACTAAAACACACGATACTTTTCATTTCAAAATAACTTTGAACATTGATATATCCTGTGGCTTTTAAATATTACGTTCATGTTGTAAATACTTATTTTTGATTTCTATCGTCTATGTTACCCGGATCAGAAAACATGTCAACAAATTATCTGCTGAATCAAAATACATATTTTTGTGGCGAAATTGGCGAAGATGTGTCAGGTTGTTGTCAAACCAGTTTCCATACAATCAATAGTACAAAACATGACATAATTTCTAAATACCATAGGTAAGGTAAATAACAGACGAATCTTATATACTTGCAATATAAGTAACAGATTTTATTAAAAAAAACGTTCAAAATAATTCCACCATCGCAACAAGTTACGTGCGAAGAAAAATATATATTTCATCGAAACCAGCCGGGCCAGCATGACCACGATAACACGATATGATAAAGCTGTTAATCTCGGTGAACTGTCAAAATACAATACATTTTTATCGTATTTTGACAATACACTACGTTACGTTACAAATATACGAATCATAGGCACGGCACAGGTCTTATAAACTTGGTATTTAACTTTGTACAAGTTGGGACGCCATCGCAGTAGTGGCGGTAGTTTGTCTTGTTTGTTTTTACAAGCTTTTATTTACTTTGACCTGTCGCGGTGTCTGTAATCAAATCTTGCAAGTTAAATTTGACCCACTTTCCGGTCTCCGATTGAGCTGAAATTTTGCATGCATATGTATATTGCATGGCAATGATGTGATGATATAAAATTGTATTTAATTTTTTTTTATATTTTGTAATGTAAAGTCACAGCAAATGTCACGTGACTGTGTGTTCTCCCGCGAATTTCAAATTAATAGATGAAGAATATGAATATTACTATTTTTTATCGTGACCTGAAGGTTGGTACTATGCCTACAATATAAAAAATTAAAACGCTAGAATACTCAGAATATTGAGAATTTCCGATAGACCATTGTTAATTTATATTGTTTAAAACCATCTAATTATTCACATTCGCATTTACATTCATAGCTCGCGACACTTTGTGTGTCTGCGAGAATGTTTGGTCCATTTGGTTTACCTGGCTGCTTACAGAAGATATTGAAATAGTTCCTTAATTATTTCGTGAATTGGCCTTACCGATCCCGAACGTACCTCCATCGGTTTTGGAGGGTGCTTTAGCGGGGTATGGGGACACCAGCTGAATAGCCGCTCTTCCTCCTCGCTTCCTCTTCCGCTAAAAAGATAATCAAATGTAAGGAAAGATTCTGTTCATTGTATGTCCGTGTGCCAACATCGTTTTTATAATAATCGCACTGGCTAGCACCAGACTGCCTGCATGAAAAAAAAATTAACCCTTAATATGAACAATTTTAGTGATATTACTTTTAAATTTTAAAATAAATAATCACCAATTTAATAATTTGCTACCTTTGCACCTTGCATTTTTCCCGCTGTAGTGATGTGAAAAGTAGGTAGTGTGTTTCGCTCGGTGGCAAAGCTATTTTGGGTCTCGTACACAAATTCATAGTCTTACATAAGAAACAATTATGGTTTATTAATGTGGTCTTTACAAAAATTCTAGCAGTTAAAAAAGATAATTATAAAATCAAGGAAGAAAATTGTTTACCTTATTTCTTCAAAATGTCGAGCAGACGTTGTTTTTGCCTAATACCTATCATTTTGAGACCTATAATCTGATGAATGATGATAATATAAAAATATACATTTTTATCACATCTATTCGAAAATAGCTAATTGGTTCCTCGTAAACAGGGACCAAAGTAGTATATTATGCAACTAGTGAATAAAGGACGGATTTAAAGCGAGTGCCATAGATGAATCACAAGCAAGTGAAGGAGACCGATTCATGATGATTGAATCACGAGCGTGTCGAGTCATTCAAGTGTTAGAATCCTGAGCGACACGAGTGATTCATGGTAGTCGATATAAATCCGTTTTATTTAAGAGTTGCATACTATATACCATGATTACGCGAAAAAGAAAGATTAAACGAAAATAGAGATTAATTGAAGAAAAAAGGAAGGTTAATTTAATTAAATCGCACATTAAAATTAGAACAATTACTAAAACTAAGAGTAAGTTTATTCTAATGCCAAACGCCTTGTAGAAAATGTCGACCAATCAAATCTCGGGGAGTTACTTATTTGCACAAGATGTTTGTATGTCAAGTATTCATTGCACAAGGAGTTTGTATCGTATATTTTTTTGTGCAAGAAGGCTGTATAGCATTAAGATGGAAGTCAAATATATTGGTGTGTTCTAAACTCACAACACCAAAACAGTGATAAAAAGTTCTTTTTATTCACTGTTTTCGGTGAATAAAATAAGCTTTTTAGACAGGGAATGGTATAAAAGCTTTTTTCCTGAGGCACTAAAAGTGATTTTAATTTAGAATGTGGGTAAAATTCCAATTACCAAAGAAAGTTTATTATATTTTAATAACAAATTGACATTTTAAATAAAATAGTACGTTTAGCTTATTTCAGTGTAGTTCATAGAATGCATTTATTTATGTACAAATATTGTTATACTTATTTTCTGAGGTGTAGTCTCCTTTTTTTCATTCCTACTTGTATTTGCAGACATCGTGATTATATTCAGGATAATTATGCACATACAAGGTTAATATGTTTCCTTTAAATTAGAATGTTTTGCTCTGTTTTGATGTCAATCATCATCAACAGCTCATATACGTCCCCACTGAGGGGCTCGAGCCTACCCTAATTAGGGCGATTAGGCCTTAGTCAACCACGCTGGCCAAGTGCGGGTCGGTCGACTTCACACACAACCTGTAAAGAAATTCTTTCTTCACATGTGTGTGCAGGTTTCCTCACGATGTTTTCCTTCACCGTAAAGCGTCGAATAAACGTACATATGAATTCAAAATTTGAAAACACATTGGTACGTGGCGGGGTTCGAACCGCTACCTCCCGATTGGAAGGCGACAGCCTTACGCACCACGCCATCGACGCCTCGATGTCAATAAGTGCCTGTAAAGGCTTATGTTGAATAAAGATTTTTTAATTTTGAGGCACTTTCTGCCAGTCAACCTTCGGGTGATGCATAGAAACAATGTGGCAGGTAGATCTACCGAAAAACAGACAAAGAGAAAAAAAACATATTTTAAGCTAATAATATAGATACTAAAATACATAATTGACATTAAAAAAATCCTAATACATAAATAAAATATATATACTAATATATATTTGCCTAAATTTTCTTTAATGAAAATTTATATCACGCTATAGCCTAAATATTTCCTTAATATTTATATATATATATACATATTTTATTAATTAATATAATTATATTGCTTAAAACTTTGCTCAAAGAAAAGTTTGCGCAATTTGTTTTTTTAAAGCTAAGCTTGCATGTCACAATTTAAAAAATATCGATCAATTTCTATATTTGTATATTCATAATATAGGGGGAGCAACACTATTTTATGTTCGAGTTACGTACTTTGAATCCCTCGTTGTGCTCAGGATTCTGCTTTAGAATCCTACGTTCCGCTATGAATTCATAAAACACTCTCACCTTAAAAATAGTTCTTTGCTCCCTTGGTAAACAATCTACAATTAGTGATTTCAAACCTCAGTCAAGGATGAGAAATAAATTAATAACAGATTCCTGAGCAAGGATGTAAATCCGTATTCATGGATACCTCATTTACCTAAATTAACCGACCCACTAAGGACCACGCTCGTGATGGACATATACAATTACATTCCTATATTCAGTCTTCGATAGAGATATCAAAGTTGCTCGCCTATTCGGATTCTTGGAATCAGGGCGGTGATTTTGTAACTCATCGATTGATCGGCAATCGTTTTCAATCTTAGGCCCGATTTCACCAATAGGAACGCAAAACTAGAATAACTATACCGTGGATAAATTTATTATCATATCAGCCAAGAGACGCCCACTGTTGGACATAGGCCTCCCCCAAAAAAAAGAGGGCACTTGGGGCATTTGTTTGGTTCGATACATTTTGGGGGGGTTTTGGGCCTTCTCCCACCACGCTGGCCCAGTGCGGGTTGGTGGGGTGCGCCAGAGCCTCGTCTGTTGAGCAGCAGGGTGCACCGCGTGCAGGTGAGGTTGACGTGGGTTCCGTTAGATGAAATTCGGAACCCCTTACACCCCATAAATTTATACTCTACATTTATTCTCGGATAACCCATTATACGTTTTACCACATTTGGTTTAACTATTCTTCCAAATAGAGTTTTATTTTATCTATGTGAACGAATGAATGATAATGCTGCGAAATTAAATAGTACATTCTCTCCGTAAATCACATAGCCAATTAGCTGTTTTTTAAACTAGTAGGATTATACGTCAGTAACGACTACTGTTACTTTAGACAGGTTGCCATCAGCTGTTCATTAGACGCCATCTTTCTTATTTATCCTAGTATTAAATCTGTTATACCGTCAAATTCGACGGTATAAAACCTATTCTCGGATAACGGCTTTATTCTAAGTACAATAGTATTTGGTGTAATTAAAATTGACCTATCTGAGAGTAACTCATGACTTTATCCTTGGTATAAAACTTGTCTGACTTTGGTGAAATCGAGCCTTAATGAAGAAGAGCGGAATTATGTTCATTAGTTATAAGTAAGTATTGGTTGATTTATTCAACAAATATACCAAGATCATTCAGACGACGACGCTAAAGAATGTTAAACATATTTAAAATCAGTTTTAATCAAACAGAATTATCAAATCTATACGATGGCCGATTGCCGATGAATTTACAAAATCACCAACCAATCGAAATCTATCACTTACTCCATACTACTTACATTTGACTTTAAATAACTTCCGTTGTCGCGCCACCATCCAGCAAACAAATGTTATTCCTTAACAATAATATGTCGTGTACTCAGCTTTTGTTTCTCTTAATTATGTTTCGTTCGTTCGTCACAGCTCATATACGTCCCCACCGAGGGGTTCGAGCCTACCCTATGTTAGGGTGATTAGGCCTTAGTCAACCTATGTTTACTTTACTTTAAATGTATGAACAACTCAAATAAACTTTAAGCATGTTCAAACAAGGAATGGGTACAAAAGGTTGCTTAGACAAAATTAAGAAATATTATTATCATAGTCAGTTCCGCCAAAAATCAACCAAACAATTAACGTCAATTTAATCAACATCAATCAATTTTTAATTATGCAGCATAAATACATATTTCCGCATTATTATAATTCATACTTCTTATAATATAGTAATTACAATATGTTCGTATAATATTATACAGGGCGTCCCACAGCTCTATGCCACATGGAGGGAAAGTACCTTGAATATTGTAGATGGAACATTTTACTGAAAGAAGACATTATTTTAATTTAAAAAACAATTTAAACTGCATTCACAGATTTTTGAATAATTACATGGTTGAACCGGGAATCGAACCCGCTACACGAGAAAACAATAATTACCCTGTAGCTTTATCATACCGATCGAAAGGCTTCATCATAAGGATTATTTTTGCTAAATAACATAGTGTCAGAAATAAAAGCAAGACCATGAATCTTAACATTTGATGTGAAATTTTGTTCAGAAAACTGACATTATCATAAATATCTATTACTAATAAATGTACCCACTTGAGAAGTACGCATCATTTCCCTATTATAATTTAAGTGCATGATAAAATGATAAAGAGATACGTAATTGGTAGTTACCTGGTTGTGTGTAACAAATCCAGCAATATCCTGAGCCGAAAGACGCGTTAATTATTTTGTTTATCGCAATGCGGCTGGCTGATTATAAAGAAATAATTCAGAAATGTATTCCATTTTCAAACTTTTATTCTTTTGTTTCTGTGATTTTCATTGTAGGATTTTTGCATTGTATTGTGAATTTTACATAACCATGGCGTATCAAATTAATTTTGATTTAATGGAAGCATACTTTTTGAACCACAAAAACATAACATTAGCCTTACAAATCTTACAATGGCACCACGAAAGATATCCTGATAGAAATACACCATCCCGATTTATTATGAAACTGTTGGTGGATAATGTGCTAAATTTGGGACTTTTCGATCATTGCTTACCACAACCGCGACACCAAATGATAAACACTGACGATGAACTCGACATTTTTATATACTTTCAGGCAAATCCTAAAAGTTCATTGAGGGAAGGTGAAGAAGTAATCACAATTTCGAAAAGCAAAATACACCGTGTACTGAAAAAATACAAATTCAAAAGTTACGTTGAAGGGCGATTAGTACAAAAATGTCTGCCGGGTGATGCTGAAAGACGACTTATTTTCTGCCATGAAATCGAGAGGCTCAACCTAGAGAATTAGTATGTTCTAAATAATATTATCTGGTCAGACGAGACAAACTTCAGCAATAATGGTATGTACAACCGTCACAATAATCGCATTTGGTCCAGGGAGAATCCCTTACGTATCCGCGAGACAAATAATCAAGTGCGTTTTTCGTTCAACTGTTGGTGTGGGATTGTAAAAAACCGGGTCCTCTTAATACATTTTTACGAAGGGCATTTGAATACGGAAAGGTGTTTAGAAAAATAATCTTCCTGTTGCAGAACGAGAAAACCTTACTTTTCAACAAGATGGGGCTCCGGCTCATAACAGTCACAGAACAAGGGACTATCTCAATGAACACTTTCGTCCCTGGATCGGGACAAATGGACAGATAAGATGGCCGCCCAGATCCCCAGATCTAACCCCGTTTGATTTTTTTATGGGGTTATGTAAAAAATTTCGTTTACAAGAACCATTGGGAAAATGTGCACGAGATACAAACAGAACTTAGACGTATTATTCTAAATATCCACCACAACAAGATCGAAAAATCGACAGGGAGTGAAATATTCAAAAGAGTGCGACTTTGTATTCAACAGTATGGGACTCATTTTGAGCATTTGATAAATTGATTAATTTTGTATTAAAAATGTTAAAATTCATGGTCTTCCTTTTATTTCTGACACTATGTTATTTAGCAAAAAATAATCCATATGATAAAGCCTTTCGATTGGTCTAATAAAGCCTACAGGGTATTTTTTTTCTCGTGTAGGTAACGGGTTCGATTCCCGGTTCAACCATGTAATTATTAAAAAATCTATGAATGCTTTGTTTTTTAATTGTTTTTTAAATTAAAATAATGTCTTCTTTCAGTAAAATGTTCCATCTACAATATTCAAGGTACTTTCCCTACATGTGGCATAGCCACATGGGTGGGGTGGGACGCCCTGTATAGGTTGGAAATTAAAGACGGTAGGTGACGAAACTAAAACATAAAATATTGAAGATAGAAAATTAATCATTTTTAAACATAAGTAAATATTTTACTTTTGTGATTCCAATGGTACAGTAAGCTCCCATCCAAGCTTTACATTTGCACCACGACAATCGCCACTATTACGCAAGACATTAGAACGGTCCAAAGGCCAAACAGTATAGCATGACAAGAAGCTTACTGTACCAATCATATTTATAATTCTTGTATACCTAATACGTTTTGTTACTTCTTACACAGAACATTACAATGCACCAGAATAAGGATCCATATCCACCTATTCTCGGCGTTCGCATTGAACAACATCTTATGGATTGTGTGGTACAAGACCGTAGTGGAAAAAGTCAGCGTCGTCCAAAATAATGAGGTAAGTGTTAACTCCTTAACATTTTTACATCTACTTCACAGTTTCACACTCGTATAATTTTTGTTAGTAATATCATCCCAACGGACTGTCATCGAAGATTATTGTATCTTTAACGAGGATTATTAAATCAATTTATTTTATTTAGTGATAAAGCCGCGAGAGTCATAACAAAATAAAAATCAATTTTTTTTAGTCATAAAGCCTCGAGAGTCATAACAAAATTAAATATGAATTCTGCAACTGTTTTAATATACAAAATTACTCGTGATGAATCATGAATTAACTTAAGCGAAATAAAATAAAAGAATTTAGTAATTATCAAATAATCAAATAACGTTTATTTTCCGTGGTACCATTAGATAGTATCATCAATGGTACTACAATAATGGTACAGTTATGGTACATCAATGGTATAATATTTTTAGGAATTGGGTACATATCAATGGAAAGAAATATAAATAAACGTTAGTTTTGACTACTGCTAAAGCTTCACATAACTTTTTGGTGTTGCTGAAAGAAATTAGCAAAATTGCAAACACTTTGATGTGCTCTACATTTTTGTATATATTTCCAAGATAACATAATTTATATGTTTCTCCTCATGGGTCCATAAAACTAAATGAAAAGGTTTATAGATTCAATAAATAGAGGCCATTATCTATAATTCACTCAATATAATAGCATGGGTCATCTGGTATAATCTCCATCTACACAATGTTGATGCAGCTATACTTTGCAGCAGCATTGCAGTTAAAAGAGCATGAATTGGTTATTGAGGTTTATTATCAATAAATATGTGGATTTCTCGATAGAGAGCTATAGACACGTGCTTTTTCAATGTCCTCCATTGAAAACACAGTAGCAAGTGGTGACTCACAGTTCAATAAATGGGCCTCCTCAATATTGATGCAAAAGAGGCAATAAAAAATAGCTGTTTCATCCAAAATTTCAACTCGCACTCGACCAATTTGTATTCTGCCACTGGTTTTTTTGCGCTTATAGAGTTGGTCCTATACTCGTAGTTCGTTGTTTAGTTTGATGGTCTCAACAACCTATTTAAATATAGTCACAACTTTTTGAAACACTTATCTGACTGTATTATCAAAAATATAAGAAACAGTAAATCGTTTTTGTCTTAATTGTTATTTAACCTTCGTATACCCGTGCCAATTTTTGTAACACCTATACCCGCGCGCGGTGTCACGGACCGAATATTTGGAGTCCTGTTTCATATTCTTTTTCTAAAAAACCTACATAGATATTATTTTATTTTAAAATTATAGAATATAATAAAAAACATTGTGGTATGCAAGAACTTTATTATTAATTATTCAACTGTCTATCAGTCTTTCACAAAACAGCCTTCAAAATTGCATGTTTTTCTTAGGTACTACAAAAACAAAACAAAAACATTTTACATTAAAAAAAAAAACAAAAAATACCTTTTAAATATCGAAAATACTTATTAAACTTTTAATCATAGGACTTAGTTATTAGCCTTACCATATCAGTCAGGGCATAATAGCATGTTCCAAACAAAAGTGTATTATGCAGTTGACACAGTTGTAGCGCATTTTACGGTCTTTTTTTGAGGAACAGTATCCACAGCGACCAATATTATTATTATTAGATGTTGCCGCAGTCTCGGGACGATCCAATCGACATATTTTGGCGAGCCTTAGCTAGATTGCTTTAGGCAAGGATGTTCTGAGAACTTGACGTTGGAGTTGTGAGTTGAGGAGATTGTAGGATAAAACGTCAAGAAAGATCCTGCGACTAATTTTGTTGCTAGGGTTGATTTGCAGGTATATTACGTAGGTGCTACCTACTGGGGATTGCCCTGGTGTTCTCGGGCAATCCCCCCTTGATTGCCCTGGTTCTCTGGCTGGTCGGGCTAGCCCGGGCGCGTTGGTAGTGGTAGTCGCAGTGTGGACCCTACCACGCGCGTCCATAAGGGCAGGAAGAACACCGGGGGATTTAGTGGGTAGGCCTGGCACTCTGCCGGGAGAGCCCCACACACGCTCGTCGTCTAGCCAACGGCGAGTACGGTGCGGTCACGGATTACCCTCGTAAAAAAAAAAAAAAAAAAGGTGCTACCTACCTCAGGCTATAAAAAACTACCATGGGCTATCTATTCGTTCCTAGAGTAACGTCGCACATTTTGGAGGTAGGAGTCTTGTTCCATCTTCTCCGTCCATCCCTTTCGATGTAAAACTCTCTGGGCCTTTGACAATCTTCCACTTCTTCGTCAGCTTCTTCTTCATCGCCCTCTTGTTTGGCATCGTATGTTTCTTCCCATCTCTCAACAAAATCTTCCACATTACTGTCATTTTCGTCATCATAATCAGAGTCAGAACATTTTTCCTCGGACAGTCGTTTGATTTGCTCTTCGCCCAATTTTGATGTAAAGTCTGACTTATCTATACCTATAAAATGCTTTGTCCTGAATGACTGACTGACTGACTGACGGATCAACGCACAGCCTAAACCGCTGATCGTAGAGACTTGAAACTTAGAGGGTGTGTTTTTTGTATGACGTAGGCGTCCGTTAAGAAAGGATTTTCAGAAATTATATCCCTAAGGGGGTAAAAATGGGGAGAAAAGTTTGTATGGGACATCGTGATTCCGTTTTCGAATCTACTTCAAATTTTGCATAAACTTTCTTTAACAGAATTAATGGAAGACATGTTTCGTATTTTATTGAAATTTATCCCCAAACGGGGTGAGATGGGGTGATAAACTGATAAAATGTCAAAATCGACTTTGATGCCGTTTTCATGGTTTTTCGGGTCGTAGATTACGAAAATAACATCGATTTCAACACCACATACCATCATCCCTGGATGGGGTGCAATGGGGTTGAAGTTTTCAATCAAACAGAGATGCGATTCTATATTAATTTAATTACCTTAATCAAATTCGATAAGAAAGGATTTTCCGAAACTCTACCCCTAAGGGGGTGAAAAAGGGGGGCAAAGTTTGTATGGGACAACTAGATTCCTCGGTCCAATCTACTTTTAATTTTGCATAAACATTCGTTAATAGAATCGATGGATAACATGTTTGGTATTCTATTGAAATTCATCCCCTAATATGTTAGCCCCTTTGCCCCCTAATATGTTAGCCCGGTGAAATGGGGTGGTAAAATGTGATATCGACATTATTGTCGTTTCCATGGTTTTTTGGGTCGTAGATTACGAAAATAACATCGATATCAAAATCCAACATGGCGGACGCTAAATACCATCATCCCTTGATAGGGTGCAATGGAGTTGAAGAGATATGATTCTGTATTAATTATCTTAATCGTATTTAAAATTGAATTTATAAGAAATGATTTTCCAATCTAATTTAAATTTTGCATAAACATTCTTTAACAGAACTTATGGAAGACGTGTGTCGTATTTTATTAACATTCACCCCCTAACGGGATAAAAATGCGTAGAGAGCATAGATCTCCAACATTTACTCAACAAAAAAGTTTGTTAATTTTCCATTAATATTAACCAACTCTGGAGACGCAAAATCGGGTGCTTGATGGGGTGCAATGGGGATAAAATATTTCATATTATATAAATAGTTTCAATCGAACAGAGATGCGATTCTGTATTAATTATGTTAATCGTATTTAAAATTGAACTCATAAGAAATGATTTTCCAATCTAATTTGAAGACGTGTACGGGATAAATAAAACATACGTAGAAAGTTATTTTGGAGATGATTTAGTTCGAAGTTAAGATCATTACTCCTTTATCCTTAGTGCTTTTGATATAGTAATTGACAATTTATTTTGACACTTTATTTTGACACATGCTT